>JAQFVV010000185.1:1623760-2223760 GCA_028023455.1 Epiperipatus broadwayi
AGGGACTTAAATTCAGGCTTTTAAGCTCCCTAAAGCAAGCCATTCCATCTTATACTAATGAAATACGGGTACCACATACATGTAAAAAATAAATCATCTCCAATGCCCATATTTCATGCTGAACCAGCACTCATTAATTGGTCTAGATAACTATTTCCCCCCCCCACCCACACACACACTATATATATATATATATATATATATATATATATATATATATATATATATATATTGTAACCTAGTGTTATTGACGGCCTTGGTTTACTTAGCATTGTTTCTGCAGGAAAACAATGCTATTCTTTAAAGAAATAAAAAGATAAAATAATAATAGTAATATTGATTAATAAAGTATGCTATTCACTCACTTTGGCATGTTTTGGGTGAATAACTAATAGATTTAATAACTCAATGTCATTTTGAAAGAGAGAACATGAATAATTTAATTGAGATATTAATAATTAGAGCAAATTAATATGGTATAAAAGCTAAACAGTAATTGATTTTGGATGGGTAGAGAGGGGAGTAGATGAGTGTCTTATCATAAAGCACAATAACTTCTGGTAATTTCCTTTTGTAAAAAAAAAAAATATATATAATGTTTAAAGAATTATACATCACTGATTGTTAATTTAATGTATTTATTATTATTTTTTATATTGTCAAATTACTTTGTAATCCAGGTAAATAATACTAAAACCATATGATTGTAATAGGTTTTTCCTTTCTTTTGTTTATGTTATAATCAAATGATTATTTTTCTGGAAGAGGTCGCTAAAGTTAAAATATATATATAGTCTGCTTTTAGTTTTCAAGGAAGGAACAGTGCTGAAATTTGGTAACTCAATTTTTTCATTTTATTTTGCAGAAATAAATGTAATCAAAGTAAAATTTTAATAATATAATGTGTGGCTAAAATTTTTTGATAAGATATCCTGATTTTCTTTGCCATCTACCTATTTAAAGACCTTTTATACTTAAAAATTTATTGTCTCACACTAAAGTTCAAAAATGACAGATGTAACTAAAAGAGTCACAGAAAGTGTTATTATGTCTAAATTAAGGAAGATAAATGATTTCCAAGTGAGAAATAATTATTTATTAACTTTATGTCCTTTATTGATATTTTCTTGGTATAGAAAGAAAAAAAAATAATTGAAAGAAATATTTTGAAACCAAGGAAAATCAACTAGAAACATTTTCGCGCTCTTTCTCAATATTGTCTGCCTTTACAAGTAATGTAGTTACATACGTTAAAATATGTTTTATTCACCAAGAATTGTCTGGAAATAATAATAATGATAAATAAGATTAAATTATGCACCTGTATATTTTTTTTAAAAATATATAAAAAAAAAGAATATAAACTTTCTCAGAGTAAATATAGGAAAAGTTATATAGGGGCATTCTTACGGAGAAGTTACCGTTAAAAAAAAAAAAAATTAAAATTCCTAAAGTATGAACAAAACCAAATATCTTAGTAACTTAATGATAAAAATAAAGGATATATTATATTACACATCAGTTGGAGTTATTCAAACTTCCTATACATGTAAATCAGCTGCAGTTATTATCAGAATAATCTCGGAAAAATTGCGCATTTTCGTCCATAAGTAAGCTAGCTAATAAGTATACGTATCGTTAATAAAAAAAAAAATATTGTGTATGTTTATTGTCTATAGTCAAATATTCGTCTATGTTAGAAGTCTATTTTTTTCTTGGATCCCAAAATTGTAGTAGTTTAATTCAAGTAATAATCTTTCTTCAATTCTGCTATATATTTCTTTACCTAATTTATTAAACGCACAAAATAAGAGAAAACTTTTATCTAAAGGAAATAATACCATGTGTTTATTGTTTTTAAACTTGCTTCATGAAATACGACTGGATAAAGCTCTTCACCTGGACCAATTGCTCAACAGAAAAACATTTTGTAATGAGAGAGTATGCACTTGTTAATTAATGATTGTTTAAAACTAAGTTATAAATGATATGTATTTTTTTTATATCACATAGATTAAAGTCTGTATGGTCAAGTGATATTTAATAGCCTTGTAATGACAAAGGTATGTTTTAATATAATTATTATAGGTTAAGTTGATATTTAACACGGAAAAAAAAAAAATCTATAAAATATGTTTTAATAATTACATACAATTGTAGGTAGAAATTTTGTATGTTAGATACGTAAAAGAAAAATATTTAGATATTTAAGGGGTAAAATAAATATTGAAAATTATCAGAAGTAACTAAAAAAAAAAAATGCTATAACAAAATATTTCTTGTTAAAGTTTTGAAACGAATTTATACTGTATTAATTGAGGAAGTTATTCCTAATTATTCTTAGATAACACATCCACTTTATTTAGTTTAAGATAGTATGCTACCAACTATTTTGAATGTTCCTTTATTAAAATTAAAATTATTATACTTTTATTCTATGATGTCCATTGATTTCAGATGTTGATCAAAGTATACCCAGTAACATAAGTTTATTATAATCAGTGTATTTACTTATCCTGCCCAGATATAGCATTGGTATATGCTTAATATTCGCATAGGTAATAATTATAATGTATTTATTTTGTGGGATGAAAAATGATCTCCCCAAAAGCTTTGTTTTCCATGAGAGGAAGATTTTAAACATAATGTACGGGTATGTTTATAGCCCAAGTGATCGATTCTCATAGATAGGACGATCAAGAATTTATCTAGCATTTAGTATGCTTCATTCGTTTAAATCCCAGGAGAGGATTGTATTTGGTGTGTGTTCGTTGTATGCCCAAGTAAGAGGCAAGAAACCACCAAAATATTTTAATGTAGTAGATTACTTTACAAACCTTCGTGGTTATTCCATAATCCTCATGTGAAAATAAAGATAGCTCCACCATGGAAGGTGTTGATTATTGTGCTTAATTTTGAAAGTTCGGGCAAGATAAAGGTTATATTGGAGGTGTTAGTTCCTCAAGATACACTTTAGTATAAATAGTGTGTTAGTAACTAAGATCAATATCTGTATTGTGCTGCTAAATATTGCTAGTATTTGACAAGTAAATCAATGGAGAAAGTAATTAAAATTGCGTAATTTAAAACGCTTATTTACTGAAGGAATATTCAAATGCAATATTTAATTCTGGTTAGTAATTAAATAATACTCATTTTTAAAATTATACGTATGAATAAAATTTGTATCATAACTTAAGTTAGCATTAAGTTAAATGTAAGATGGTAAGTGTAACTTTTGATAACTGGCCTATAATTAGAATAGGTTATCCCATTAAAGACCATAAATAAAGTAAATGTATTAGAAATAAATTTAATATTTTGCGTATTGCATATGATGGGATTAATCATAAAAAAAAAAAAATAGTTAGTCAATAATTTTGAGTAAAAGCTTCTACAAGGTTATCAAAATTTAATAAACAATGTATTGGTAATGAAATGTATTTTTGGTTAATCAGTTCATATGATTGCATACAGGAGAAGTAGTAACCTCTAGTCCATAACCAAAAGAGTATACAGATTAATGTCAGTTATATTTTTATATTTTGTATTACTATGGGATTATTGAATAAATGTTCATATATTTTTTTTGTGATAATAATAAATTATAGTCTTGTTAAAATTTGTTGTAGAGTCATTTTTTTTTTTGTTTTTATATGCTAAATATAAGTGTTTGCACAATATTTGCAAAACCTTTTCTTGAGTCCGAAATCATTCCAAATTCTTAAAAACTTAATATACCAGATAAATAAAGTTAAGCAGATCGGAAGATTTAATTTTATTTTATTTTAATGAGAATTATTTATGGAGTTGCAAACTTCAGACTAAACATTTTTTTTGTGTGTGTAAAAATGAATTTATTCCCAAACCATTAACTTTGACTGCACATTATTCCATTCACATTTAGTTAAATTGTCTAAGTAATAAATCTTAGTTAAATTATTGTGTTGCCATGGATGATGGAAGGACACAAGAAGCACCCTTGTCTTTTTATTATTCTGACTAAGATTCTGGATAAAGGGGCTGTATTATTCAAAATTGTATGTCATTATTGAATATAATTATCATCTCTTTAGATAATATAGTAGTTGATATGAGAGATGAAGACACATTGAATTTAAGTAAAGTAAATGTTTCCTATTGCCGACCAGAATGCCAGTCAAATGCGACAACACAATACTGCCGAGCATTTTCTTACATGAAACAAAGAACCCTGAGATTAATATTATTATAATTATTCTTTAAATTAATAAGTGATCAATTATTGTTGTTATTACAATCGTGGCATGGCTTAAGAGAATTGAATGTACAATTGGATTATATGAAAAGTATTTTAGATCATATTGGAAAATTAATGGATATGTTGTTTTATTTTGGTTGCCTTAAAAACAACCAGAAAAATTAGTATCAACAAGTGCAAATAATATAAACTAATAACTAAAAGAGTTAGAAATAAATAATCTAAACAAATAAATAATTAAACTAACCAATATATTAATAAAAAAAGAAATAAAATTAAACTAAACTAATAAATAAATAAAACTGGGTTAGAATATATATAATGAAGCAGTCGGATCTAATTTCGCTACGAGCTTCATGAGATCCCACCTTTAACCTAGTTCAAACCCTGTCACTAACATTGAATATTTCTGAATGTAATGAGACTTTATACTATCTTCAATATATGTTAGGTTCGGTTAAAACTAAGGTTATTATTTAAGTATTTATTGAAGCTAATTATCTTATGTTTAAATTTGTTAATGTTATTAATTACCTCATAATAAAATATTCATAATATATATATATCTTAATTATGCGAATTGCACGTATATATTTGTAGCTAGTTAAATATATATTCGTTATAAAGTTTTATTACATCGGAATGTTTTATTTCATATTTTACCATTTTGTTCAAATTTATATGATTAAAAGTTACATTTTTTCGATAAACCTTCAGATCGTCCTTTCCCAAAGACAATAGGAAATCTTTTATTAATTAGTTAAAATGATAAATTAAAACTTTAAGGATGCTGCTAAATTAAAATCATTTATTCAGATTTTACAAATTCATTTTCTAAATAGAAAATGAATTCAAAGTTAATGGATTTGAAAGTCATATCAGAGGAATGGATCGGAAATCAATTAGAGAAAAAATTGGTTTGTAACAATATAAAAGCTTTAGCCTTAAGGCATCAAAGTCAAAATGGGTGGTAAACCATAGGAAAGAGTATAAAAGCCCCAGAAATGTTTCTATAATGGAGCCATTACTATTAAATTAAGAGGAGTTGCCACCAAAAACAACGTCCTTTTTAATTTTGATTTTTAATAGTATTTTCAGCAAGGTATGTGGCTAACTTCAGGGATCTGATTTCTGGACTCCAAAGTTCTTCATAAATCTTTAAAATGTTGCTGCTAAACAAAAGTTTTTAATACTAATCATAAGCTGCTGAAATACAGAAGGAAACTAATCCATAAATGAAACTGACATGAATTAAGTGTGCACCTATGTTGTCTCCTAAAACCAACCAGTCTCTGTCTTTATGAATCAATGAGTGACACATGGAAGAACTAGTATCCCTTTACTTTATAAATCGTAAACTTCTGGTCTGTTCATGAACTCTATTTCAAATCATAATTTAAGTTAACTACTGTCTAAAATTTCTTTATTCACTTTATAATGCATTCAAATTTGTTATAGTAATTATCTATTCTCTTATTTCTAGTCTTAAAATTAATATCTTATTAACTTTCTTTCTCCTACTATGACAGTTCATTTTAACTAATCTTAATTATATTTATTTGAATTATTATTAATATCATTTATTTGAATTAATATGCCAATAATACTTTCAACTCGAAAAATAATCTCTTTTGTTTAAACTCCCTAAGAAAATAGTATTGCATTAAATTTTGTAGCTTAATTATTGCCTGTTAAAACTAAATTAATATGGTTCTATTAATTATCAAGTTGAAAGATTTATTTAATGTCTGATATGCTTTTACCAACAACTGAAAAGGATTATTAGTTCAGTTTATAACCTATGATCCTGGCTATTTTATTTAAATTATACAAAATTATCTATAGATATTGATCATATTTATCAATGATTTATGAAAGGTTAATAAAGAAAATAAAATAAATATATTTTAATATAAATTGCATTTAAGCACATTTGCTCCGTGTAAGTTTGATTTTAATCTGATATGATCAGGTCATTACATTAAGCATTTATTATATAATTTGGGCTTTATTAATCAAATATGATGATCAAACATTGCCAATGTGAGCCATCCTCCTGCTTCTTGAGTTAGTCATTTTGGTGATATTATTGATATTTTAAATATATAGGAAGAAATCACTTCCTCTCTCACTCGTCACTGTATTGGAACACCAAAGGTTTGTGGCTGTGTCCTGACCTGGCTTTTCCCATGCTCCATGGATCATTTGTAGGGCATAAAGGACTTGTTGAATACAAGCCACCCTTCTACTTCTTGAATCACTGACAAATCATTTTATTTCATATTTGTATTTGCTGCTTGTAATGCATTAGTACCGTTTTATTTCTTAGTTCAAATAAAGGCCCACTTTTTTGCTTTATAAATCGTAATAAATTGATTTCATTAAAGTCAACCAATTTTATATTTATCGATAATTTAAATAATTTTTTTTGTTAAGTATTGATGTTATACCCTACGCATTTATCATGCTGTTTATGAATTGATTTATGGATGTGTGGAACATAAATCTGACCTCCTTCTTACATAAAATTAGAATCATATTTTCTTTTCCAAATAAAATATCAAATAACAAATAATGTATATAATTCATTCAGCACAAACACCATATGAATCATTATTTGCACTTGTCTACTTTGTCGGGGCATGGATAAATATATTTTTTAAATACTTACATATTAATTATTGGTATATGAGTACAACTGCTATTATTTATTGTACCTTGTAATTCATACTCCAAAGACTAGAGATAATTTAGAATATTCATCACAAATATTTGAACAAATATTTGCTTATTATTAAGTATTTTATATAGATGTTTGGTTTGATTGTTTATTTTTTATTAATTAGTTTTAAAGATTCATGCTCACTGATTGTATTGGCAACCCAAATATACATATGTGAATTCATTCAGAAATATCCATGGCCATTTTATCATACATTAGTTAGAGTCAGATAAGTGGTCTCAGTAATTATCACATCTGTTGAGCTAGTTCATGGTGCATAGTGTCATAGGCCATCAGTATGTATTGTTCATTAGGCTTTGATCTGAGGTTGTGAATTGGGTTTAAATTCAGTTTGGTCTTTGATATAATTTTTTGCTTTGACTGGGTTTGAAGTCTGGTTTCATGAGTTCAGGTCATGTTAATTGGAGAATATTATTTGACCAGTACAATATATAATTACAATAATAATAATAAATTTAATGGTAACTATTATAAACAATTCTTAAATTTGCAGAAGTGCTTTTAGTTAATTTCTTAAACCTGGCTCAACTGCCATTAAATTAAAAAAAACAAAAAAAACAAACAAAGTGGAAGCAAACATCATCAATTAAAGTCCCATGAATCTTGTATTTTAATGTTAGCAGCTTGTCTATTTATTAAATGCATTTTATTCCTATTTATAAAAATTGTCTCCTTAATTTTTCTCTTCATATGTTCAAAATCAAATTTAAATTTATATTTACATGTTTTTTTATGATCAAAGAAAACTGGAGACACTAAATCACCATTATTTTTACTTTTACATGCTTATATAACAATTCATGCTCCCTCAATCTCTTCTCAATAATGTACCTAGATTCACCTATATATGATAGCATACAATCACAAAAAATTGATACATGACATTACTTTTCTTCTTGACAAGTATGACATCCTTATAATTATTGGCTAATTTATTAATATTGTTTGGAACATAGAAAATGCATTTAATAAAGAGACAAGCTGCTAACATTAAAATATGAGATAAGTGGAATTTGAATTAACCACATTTGCTTCCATTTTTTTTTTTAATTTAATGGCAGTTGAGGCAGGTTTAAGAAATTAACCAAAAATACTTCTGTGGATTTAAGGATTGTTTATAATAGTTTGTTATCATTAAATTTACTATTTTTATTATAATTACAATTTTGTTTTAATTAATGGACATTAATCTTTAAACTTTAATGGACAAATTTTAATCATCGCCACCTTCCAACTTTTCCACAATCTATTTCATTGGAAATCTGATGATAGAACACTCAAAGCCCTTGTTGATGCCAATATTATTTTCATACCCATGTTGCTTTTAAGTCACTCTGACCCCTTGCAAATGGGACTTTAATCTGTCCATTTAATTACACAGAAGAGGGATGGGCAGATTACAGGCTGAATATGTAATATTTAAATATATGTATATTGTCTATACTCAACTTAATGTATTTAGAAGTAACTTAAACTCAGGCTTTTAAATTCCCTAAAGCTATCTATTTCATCTTATACAACCAATACACATGACACATTATCTTTTTTGCATATATGTGGTTATGGGTTGAAATGAATATCAGTAGGGGGTTTGAAAGACTCAGTTCAAATCCCTTCTAATTTCATTAATTTCAATATAGACATTATACATATGTTTAAATATTATATACTCAGCCTCGATTCCTCTTCTGTGTAATGGTTATATAAAATGGAATGGATAGCCTTAGGGAGCTTGCTTGATAGTCTGAGTTTAAGTTTTTTCTAATTACACACACACATATATATATATATATATTAAAGGTATACATATACTCATACATACATATAATTAATATGTATACATTATATTTGTATTCCTATTATATTTATAAAAATAAATATATAATTTAGTAAATTAGTATTTTTCATTCTTTAAAATTAAAAAAAACATTGTTGAGAAAAGACAGTTCACATGGTGATGACCTCTGGGTTCACATGCAATTTATTGAATTAAAGAGAATGAAGTTAACTTAATGATTTGACATGGAATTGTATTGTAACAATATAGAATATGATATGCTTCAGCAAGCTCATTCAACTATATATATATATATATATATATATATATATAATATTTTTTCATTAGATTAAGGATTCTATTCTTTCAGCTATATCATCACAAAGACTTATACTGTGTTTGATGTAAAAGAACAGTGTATAGGATAAAATGTATATTTTGAACAATTTAATACTTATTAGAAGAAAATTCTAATATTTTTTTAAAGAAAGTAATTTCTAAATTACTTAGTTTGGATATATTTTCGTATTCTATAAAAATCATTCTAATGGGAGTTCTAAATGTAAACTTCATTTTAAAAAGAACATGTTTATAAAAACTTAGACTAAATTTAATGTACTTTACATTATAAGGAAAATGCAAAGTGAGTAGAACACCAATTTATCTTGGGATATATAAAATGTGCTTGTTTATTGTGGGATATATAAAATGTGCTTGTCTAATCAAATATATATGTGTGAATAACATCTTTTGCTAAATGCCTATAAAATTATATAGAAGCTATATCTTCAAAATTGAATTATAATTGTAAATAAAGGAACTGTGTATTAATGAAGTTGACATCTACATGCAAGGAAGAAACTAAATGTCAACATGAGATCTATTATTTTCTTTAATGAATAACAATGAAGAAATTAAAAATTGCATCTTCAAAGGATTTTCATTTGCGAATTCTAGGAACATCTAAGACTATTGCATTAACTTTTACAAATACTATTTAAGTTTTTAAAAAAAATATAATTATGAAACATTAATTTCATTTCTTTTATTATCAAATTTATTTCATTAAGGAAATGAATAATAAGAGAGAATTAATAATTTAAAATATTTTTATTTTTATTTATGATTAATGAAAATTTAGATATTGGTTAAAAAATATTAATATGGGAAAGGCATATAAAAATATAAAGGGATAAAGTGAACTTAGAGATAAGAAATTAAATTATTTTTCATTTATCATACTATTATTTTTTATGACATGACACTACTTTGTTTGTACTAATGCAATAGATAGTATTTATTAGGATAATATTATTCGAGATCACACATCTTGATGAGAATAAAAAAATATGCTATTTATCAAATATTTTTTTGAAAATACATAAATTACATTATTGTTATAAATTAAATGTATTGTATTATATTCATGGTCAAAGTAATTTTAAAGCATTATGAATTGTGTTTAAGAGTGATATCAAAATACATTATATGTGAGGTCCTGAAATTGATTAGTAGTGTTAATTAATAATTGATGATCCTCATCTGTTTATCACAATACTAACTGCAGTTATGAACTCAATAGTTAAAGCTTTCTGGAGTTGACACTCAACCAATCATTTCCAGTTGCAACAAACCATTGAAGTATAGATTTATATAGATAACAGTGGAAAATGTTAAAGCTATTGCAAATATCTATTATCACATTACTAAAAAATTCTGATAAAGTTTTTTATATTGTCTGAAATTAATATTCAACATATCTTTCATTTATTAAGGAATTCACTTGTAGTGACATTATTATAGGAATTATATTGTAATATATAATAATGTAGCAAAAAAAAGTTTTATAACAAAATATAAATGCGAA
Organism: Epiperipatus broadwayi; assembly: GCA_028023455.1. Classification (NCBI taxonomy): domain Eukaryota; kingdom Metazoa; phylum Onychophora; class Udeonychophora; order Euonychophora; family Peripatidae; genus Epiperipatus; species Epiperipatus broadwayi. The sequence goes on from JAQFVV010000185.1 coordinate 1,634,388, forward strand.
TTATATACTAATGATAGTGTACTAATAATATATTTATAATTGCAAAGCAGAAGTAACTACTTTCCATTGAGTTATGTAATGTCAAAAAAGAAATGAAAGATATAATAATATTCTATTCTATCTTTGGACTCTGGCATTGTATAAGCTTAATTGTTGACTTGGTTTTTAAATTATACTGTAAACCTTACTGTAAATTTTGTTTTAATTTATGCACAGACTAAATATTCTGCAATCATCTTTAATATGTTCAAATGATGAAACTTTGCAATTACAGATATTTAGAAGTTATAATTATTTATTTAGCATTATAATATATTTATAAGAATATTCTATCCACAGAACATTATTGATTATACCAAAATTCATTTATGTGGGATATTCCTCCAATCATTTGCAGAATTCATAGTGTATCATTGTTATGCTGAAGTACTAAATTTTAGTTGCTTAATTCATTCAAAATTGATTATTTGTTTGAAGATCTATGTACTTAGAAAATAATAATAGATTTACTGTGAGAAAAGTGATCATATTATTTTAAAAATTAAATTATCTTACAACTGTTTATTTACAATCAACATTTAATTGATAATATGCTTTAATTTATGACCCACAATTTATGATCAAAAATAAAGTTGTTTTTTGATTATCTGCAATTTTTTAAAAATTTAGTAATAAAATATTCAATGTTTTTTTTTCATTATTTTATTTTGTTAATTTAAATTTTCATTTACATAATTTTATATATTGTTAAATTAATCAACTTTTGGAATACTTTTTTTTTTTATGTGAAGAGAGTACCCACAATTGATTCAACAGATTTTGTTTTTGTTTTATAAACTTATATTCAGTTATATGTGTAACTGGAACCCCTCTTTCACCGAGACTACGGGCTTCAAAATAAACGTGACATATTGTAAGGCTTTATTTTTTTTCTTACATCGACAGTTATTCACGATCCACATAAGGGGGCGCCAGATACGATTATTTAAGTTGATTTTAATTACTCGCATCACCTTACATCATGTCAAAATGATTTCGAAGTCTAATCCCACCCACTAGCTCAAAACTCCCAGCATGGACCAATAAGGTTTCTCAAGGTTGTTACATGACTGTTTCTAGGAGGACTTCTCCCGGAAAAGACGCATCGTCCGCTAATGAAATTCAGCATGGTTTCTAATTAGTCGATTACGGCATAAGGATTATTTATTGGTTGTCACTGACCTATGAGGTTGTTCGCTTACGCCCCGAACACAAGGCTTACAAGTTCATCCCCCCGCTTTATCGTATATAACATAATTAATTGACGTTTACTTTGATTGATTATAGACCCGCCCGCTCTTAAATCTATCTTAACTAAGGTAAAATAAGAAACATCGTGACTTACGGCACGATGTTGACATAATTAATAAAGTAACTAAATTGATACGAAAATTAAAATTAACTAAATCTACTTCAAAGATAAGTTATTAAAGAATAGATAAACTACGGTTTTGATTGTGTGTGAAAAGATTTGAGATGTGCTCGACTTGATTAGATATTGAACAAGTTTATTAAATATGAAAAGAAAACATTATTAATTGATTTATTACACACGCGCACATACATTCACGCTCACAGAGAATCATAATTAGTCATAACATAATTTGAATAATGAGATAAAGTTCCTTTCTATTTGGTAAAATGTATCTTTCCTTAGATTCACTTAAGTTCAGAGTTCATGTTTACAAAGTTCAGTAACAAAATAAACTATCATGACGAGGAAAGTCTTAAGATTTAATTGTGCAAATTTATGTTGGTTAATTACGAGATTGCCTTATGAGTTTATAAATTGAGTGAGTGAACATAATATAAAACATATTTACCTAGGATTTGTCTTGGTTACAACGAATGTCGATTGGTCTGGACGAGTTTGGGTATTTCACGGAACATTTCTTTTATTAGGAGCATTCACTTAACACGATGATGTTATCAGAATTTCATAGCTTCGGAGATATTTCAGTAGCGGAGCGCCGATCAGTCACTGAAGGGTTTATTAGCCCCTCATGACAGTCGACGCTCTTGGTATTAATTTCATAATGGTCATCGTAAATACTGAGGAATAATCAAGCTAATTCAGAACAATTCTATTTTTAAAATGAAAACATAAGCATCGGAATATTGATTAGGTGCTAACTCGGCGTACTGAGAATTGGAAAATAAAAAAAACACAGCAATGATAACGTATCAATCGAAATGAATCGAATCGACCCATTGAATAGGTTTTGACTGGTATTTATAAGGGTTGATCCATATCTTAGGATCCAATCTACCCCCATAGTTCCCTGTTCTTGGAGTTGTCGTTCAGGTCCGCGTTTGAGGTACCTGTTCACTCACTCTTTGTGCTAAAGGCAATATTTATTTTGAGACAATCTCATTTTGCAATCTCACTCAACCAACCTTATTCCTTCACACCTCGAATGCATGCGTGTGTGCGTGTGTTTTACTAGAACAATACAAGTTATTTTAAATTTAGAAGTCGAGCATTTATCTTTTCCTCAAATCTTTTCTATAAGTTTTATTCTAGTTAACATTAGATTTCTAAAATAAATATTTTTAATTCCCCGTGGTGATTTTGATGGGCAATTATATTTTATTATTTAGGAGAGCAAATTATATTTTATTATTTAGGAGAGCAAATTATATTTTATTATTATTTTTTATTATCTAAAAGCTTTAATCATTTAATTAGACGTTTACCATCTGTATTTTATCAATGTGTTTTATAAATGTATTTATGAGAAAAAATATTACGAGTTACGAAAAATAAAAGTACGAGTGTTTTAGGTTGCTTGCTGGTGTGTGCGTGTTTATTGATGCTTCCTAGATCTAATACTGATGTAACGCTGTCTCGTTACATATGTTAAAAAAAAACATTATGTTTAAAATGTAGTTTACATTCATACAAAATTGAAAGCTTATATATTCTCTTAAACTAACAAATAATTTAGATGTTTTCTGTAAATATATAATCAAATAACTAAATGCATAAACATTTACACATATGTAAATAATGTGCTTGTAAAATAAAAACAATAAATGATTATTTTAAATTATTACAATATGTTTTGATTTATCACCTAATGCAATATAATTAAATTATTAATGATAAAAAAAACAGTGATTATTTTTATTTGAAATCAAATTTTTGTTTTATTATATCTGAGTATAATGATATACTATACTCAAAAACGTTTATTGCCATGGAAGAATTTATAAACAAATGTTTTTAAAGCTTTTTATATTGAAATCTTTGCATTATCAAATTCATCACTGTAATTTTTTGTGATGAGATTTTTTCTAAAAATAAATTTTAATCAAAAACATAACAAGTCATAACAATTAATTGCTTGATATTCATTATTGTTAAGCAATATTAATTTTCTGTAAAACTTTATTAATAATATTTTTTAAAACATAGAATTTTTAGTAATTTAACATTATATATATATATATAACAACAAAAATAATAAATATAATGCTAATTAACTATTATATAAATCTTTCAATCCATGGAAGTAATTTTGGTTAATTTCTTAACTCTTCTCAACTGCTGCTAAATTCATAAAACACAATGGAAGCAAATGTCATCAACTCATATCCTATGAATTCCAAATTTTAATATTAGCTGTTGAGGAGGGCTAAAGAATTAACCAAAACTACTTCATTGGATTAAAATACTGTATATAATAGATAATTGCCATTATATTTATTATTTTTATTGTTGTTACAATAGTTTTTAATTAATGGACACTTTATTTCTATTGTATATAGATTGTACTGGGTGGAATTTGCTCCTTGTTCTATCTTTTAAGCGTACATATCATGCATGAAATGATTGTACCACCTCAGGGTAAGGTTTCAATAATAATTTCAATAGAAATATGAATTCCATAATTTAATTTACATAAACACATTGTTAAATAAACAATATATTGGACCATGGTTGAATATTTCATTAATATGCCAACGGACATCAAGGTTAGCCGCTACTTATCTTTGAGAGACTGTGATTAATGCACATCTTTATGCACCACTCCCAGAAAGAGAAAATCCCTGCCTGAAAAGATATATAATCACAAACCCATTATATAACATACATCAACTCTACTAACATATTTGCATGATATCAATTCCCTAATGCCTTATAAAGTTGTATCCCATTTTGCTATGCACAGTCCTCTTTTATCTCAGCTTGTAAAAAGAATTTAAAGCCACTTTCAGAAATATATTTACTTTGTTATTAAAAAAGAAAGAAAATAAATGTAACACTCACACAATGAAATAATTTGTGAATAACCTAGATAAACATTTATTAACATATATAAATCAGTATTTCTTAAACACAATTAACTCACCACTGATTGCACAAATAAAAGAAAAATAATGCATTATTTAATATGTTTTTTTTCACATCATAATATAATTGGAGTTATTTACTTTGGGAGTTCTCTCCCTTCATTCATTAGAATATGTTTGAATGAAGTGGTCTGAGTTTTATACCCACACAAATATATTAGTATTATAATAAGTTATATTATATCATAAATGTTTGATTGTACATGTATGCTCATTCCTATATCCATTCCACAATTTAATAACATTTTAGAATCATGCTTTGATATACACTTCAAACAGACAAAGAAACAAAGTAAAACCATTATTTTATGTGTTTTATTTTTACTTAATTTATACACATTTGAATGATTGAAGTATTAATAAGATATGATTTAAGACACTCATACTTGTCTTATAGTTTACATACATTTTAAGTTACATGTGGAATGATAATTAACATAAAAGAATCCGGCATGTAGAAGATAAATGATTTAACATACATGTACTAGATTGATAAATAAATTCCTTAGTGTAATTACACTTTAAACAAGTTATAAATGTATAAAATAAAACATATAAATAATATTTAAAAAAAAACAATATTAAATGATTAAAATAGATTTTTACCCTTCAATGTCTTGAGACCTCATTCTGGACTTGGGGTCTCTGAACATGCTATAAATCTGGTCATCAGGGTGTTAAGGACTTCCTTCTTAACATTATGTCAGTCTGGTGATCTTCATCATCATCACTGGCTGGATATGGGTGGCTACATTCCAATGGCTTGCATGGAGCTGGACAGGTGCACTGAAGTTGGCTTTTACTGCATAATTATCTGACTGGCTGATATATAAATTGTCTTCATCTTGACTTTAGGTTCAATGCTGTGGCAATCATGTGAAAACTGCTATTTTAGCTTAACTTAAAAATGATTTTTTATAGAGTCTTGGCTCTATGCCCTTTCTTCTTGCATTAATATAATCATCTTCTGAATTGTGACTTGAGTATAAGGTCATCACAGCATATAATTGAAAATACTTAGGCAAGTGACAGGAGCTCGTTAGCACTGCAAGATTTCCACAATATTGATCTCTTCCACAATGATCGCAGCAATAATCATCAAATTACTATGTCTAGTGCACCATAGCAATGGTAGTTTTTGTAAGTAACCTCTGCATTAATATTTGGAGAGATGAATAACTGTGGTAACCAAACATATAAGATTAGTCAGTCAGCAATGATCATGCAATATTAATATGATCTAATAAGCATAGATCTTTCTGACAATGACTTTGGAATATCTTTCAAGAAAAATTAGAATAAGTCCAGCACCTAGTGAACAGTATATATAGCAGCTCCATTACATAGTCAATTTGGGTACCCCTCTTGAATAATTGCCTCAAGATTTATCTTGATGGCTAATTGATTTAAGCAATGCACATAATTTTCTTTTAAAGAGTTTTATCTTTAATAATTTTTTTTTCTAATTTAATTTTATCAGTTGACTCAGACCACTCTACTGATAAACATCAGTTTAAAAATTTTTTATACAAAGAGAAATTCTTTGCAACAGATTACAACTAAAATATATACATAACAAATAAACAAGATTTTTCTATATACGCATTGGCATCCAAATTTTCTGAAAATTTTTGTTTGTAAAAATAAGAATACAAAGCAGGATGACCATTAATACATTAGGGTATTTTTATATTTGGTAAAACAATGGCCACCTGACTTTTCTTAATGGATCAGCTTAAAAAAACTGATAATTAATAAATAAAATATAGAAGCGTTGGAACAGTTACATTTACTTTTTAATAGCTGAAATACACAGGCTTATATATACCTGTGTCTATATATGTAATAGACAGGGTATAAGCACAGACATTTACATGACCCACCACTCTCCACACTATCTCATAGCACTGATACACCTGAATACACATATGCTGAAAAGATAAATAGCCACCAATATACATATTTCATGCTAAAACAGCAATCATCAGTTGGTCCAGATTACAATCTTTACACATATATGCTACAAGTGCTCAGATATATATTAAGATAGCAAATCCTCCTAATTTAATGCACAGGCTTCAATCTACTCCACATTCCAACTCTTCAACTGTCCATGTTCCAACACCTGAACAACTTTTTACAAAAAAAAAAAAAAAATGAAATAAAATTATAAATGTGGGACATTTGCATTAATTAAAAAAAAAAAAAATTAAAACAAAAATTGTTGTACACATATATAATATAATCATGTGCATCAATTTACAATTTGTAGCTAATATTGTTTTATTCTTGAGTGTGTGTGGGTAAGAAATATATACACAGACCAGCATCATCCATTTTATACTATGTTTATATTACATAGCAAGTTAATTATTTTGATTATAATAACTACATAGATTAATAATTTTATAATACATAATTGAGCTGTAGCTTCAACTGCAGCCACTTTGTGTGTGGTCACTCACAGAGAGCCTGGCACAATATATATATATTTTACCAGTCGAAAAACACACATCGATCCAACAAACCCCTGAATAGATGTAAAGTACCTCGAGTCCAACCATGTACAAGATATATAAATCAGGTGCATCATGAATTCTGCCCTATTTATCTATATCCCCAGGTCAGAGATCTAATCAATAGCCTTCCTCAATGATACGATCGAATTTCTTTACTTTCACCGGCCCAGCAGCTGGGTCTTAAAGCATAAGATTCAATTTAATTATATTTTTAGTGAGAACTTGGGTGATTGGTTGATAGGTATATTTAAAAATCAAAACTTATTTAAAATAAAAGTAAATAAAATGATTCAAAGAACAATGGAAGTTTGGTTTTAGTTATATATAAATTTAAAATCATTAGACATTCTACAGTAATCTTTAACTCAAGCTCTAAAAACAAAAATACAATCTTAAAATTAACTTTACATTTATATGAGTTCATGACGATTTTATTTATATTAGCGGTTAAAATTGACATTATTGAGTTTGTACAATTTATTTGGTGAAGTTTATACATCTTTACTTTTGTTTACATTTGTTCTCCTTTTTAAAATAGCAAAAATTATTTTATAATTAAATGATCATGGATTTCAAAATTCCCCGTGCACATTTAGTACAAGCTTGTAATATAGCGGTAGGTTTAAACATCTGCCTAACACACATATATAAGCATGACTATTTTAATGAATTCTTTATACAAGATTTAAAAAAAACATTTCTATTGAAAAAAAACCTTAATTAAATAGACGATTATAAGACGACTAATTTGACGTCTTACCCCACTAACAGATAAAAAAAATTGATTTCATTTCTCGTTATCAAAAAATAATAATTTGAATTTTCAATAACTAATGTTTTATGACATTAGTGGATTTTGCTGGCATAGCTTATAAATAACTTTAAAACTGTAAGCAGTTATAATAAAAAAAAAATAGATCAGTTAATTATCAAGCAAACAAGTCACTTTAGTTGGACTTACAACTAAAATCATACCTATAATAAAATATAACATGAATTAGCCAAAATCAAACGATTTTAACTAATTACGCAAATGAACAAAAGAGTTGATTACTCAGGTCGAAGATCCTCTCAGTAGAATCATTTCCCTATGGCTTACATATTAGATAGGCAAAAGAAAAGCAAAACAATGTTGGGTTAATAAATATGTGAATGCACAGGAGAGAAGAAACATCAGTAAGAAAATATGAGCTGGATTATGGACACTCATATGCCTATTCCAATGAAGAATAAAAAGAAAATCGATACGTCCACATTTCATGTCCATATACCAATAGTAGATAGGATTTACAGAGAACCAACATGCTCACCTCTATGAGTATCATGCTAGCTAACCCACTCTTTCTCAAACCATGCTATCCGATTTACAGACGCTAACTCCGAATCACCAAATCAATGACCGTTTTAAGTCTGTTCATGATACTCCAAGCATTCTTTATTAAACCAAGACATTATTATTATTAAATAGGGACAAATTATAATTAAATGGCCTTAAAATAATCTAATACTGCATGGAGACCAACCTGCTAACCATTTATTTTATATAAATATTTAAAACCTACAAAAAAAAACTTACATATAGAAATAAGGGAATTTAATTCTCCAAAAAATTCCCCATTCCCTTTTTCCTAACTTAAAAAAGGCAAGATAATTAACTGACGCTATTCAGCGGCATTGTTACTAGGTCAAAAATCTATAGCATGTTTTATTCTGTTTTAAATTACTGAAATATAAAAAAATAGAATCCCTTTCTGGGAAATCTATAATAAAAAAACTTTAAAGAAATACGGAATGTTTATTGACATATATATATTCGACATAACTTTACTTGCGAAATAAAAATAGATTAAAATTACTTTATTTTAAAATTAAATCATTCTTTGTTAAAATTCCTTTCCACTAATAAACATAATTTGCTTTTTTAGCAAATTACTCTCTTTAAGTCCCCATGAGTGAAGCTTGCTGAAATACAAAAAAAAAAAAAATCAAAGCATGAAATCTCATGCTAAGATTAATATAAAACAAATAAATAAATTCATAGTCAATCAATCAAAATATTAAAAATTATGGTGAGCTTGAGTTAATGAAATATTATAATTTAAAAGAAAATGGTTAAAGAATCAGTTAAAAGCTTTACAAAAATACATTTATACTCTTACGATAATAGTTTCAAACCTCTTGATGGAAGTATTCAAGCTCTTCGGCATTTTCCTTGGGGTTCCCTGGGATGAGTTCTACGGGCAAACATTGGTGGCAGATGGCTCTTTTGAAGGCAGGTTTGGACAGCAGCATAACGGAAGATTTCATGTCTCAGGAAGGAAACGGGCGGTGATTTACCCTTTTTACTACTCGAGTGTTATGGCGTGATTTTTATAACTCTGTTTCTGTCTGTTTTGTGTCTGGTTCTGGTCTCTCTTCTTTCTCAAAAAGGGCCACTATTTGTCACTTCCTACTCGTATTCAATTTCTGCTGCCTCAGGTCATTTTTAATTTTAAAAACAATTGAAATCATTCTTTTATTCTAATTTTAGAAGGTTTGTACCTCGATAAAAATAAATATATTTCAATATAATTTTATGTTAGTCATTAATTTAGATAAAAATGTAGAATCTCTACGAATTAATGAATAGAGATTCCACAGTGAATGGATTTTTGATAATTTATCAATGCTTTTAATTTAAACATTTATTTTAAACTTTTCATCGAGGTACAAATCTTTTCAAAAAGGCCATCTTGGATTCTTATACTGAAAAAAATAAAACTTTTTAAACATATATATCTAAACTATATAAAAAAATTCAAAGTTAATCATTTGAATTTTTTTTCTTTTAATAGAATAACAGCGTGTTAGTGCAATTATATATATATGATCCAAAATAAATTTTAGAATTTATTCAGGATAATTAAAAAATGTTAATATATTTTTTTAGAATAATAATAAAAAAAAACAAATGTTAGTAAAATAAATAATTAGATGGGTCAGACTGTGAAATGGCAAATCTGAATCAGATTTACCATTTCACATTACCCCACTTCACGGAAATATATATATATATATATACACAAAATTTTAAAACTTTCCAGGTCACAGATTCCTAACCAGCTATTTCTCACACTACCTACTCTTTGGTGATAATCTGAAAAGTCCTATTCATTTGAATTAGGCATTTTTTCTAAATTTTATATACATTCAAAATTCTTTTCCATTTCTTACTCCAGTTACAAATTCCTGTCATTTACAAAAATATCCATCTGTATTAATTAATTTATTACTATCTACCTGGATCTGGTGGGACATAAGGCTTTAATTGCCTGGCATTAAAAGTTCCTTTATTTCCTTGTTTTCCTAATAAAACAGCCTTATCCGACCTTTTATTTTAATCTTATAGGGGCCATGGAAAAGTGAGAAGAATTTTTTTAATCTCCTATTGGTTACATTACTTGGTTTTTGTGCTTTAAGACCTACCATATCACCTTGTAACATCTGGTTATGGATCATTTAAAATATCACTGATGGTTCCAGTGAGTTATTTGACTGGGTTTGAACCTTATTATTAGTGGTCTTCTGGTTGACTTCTGTTTCTTTGATGGTTATTTGATCTTGGTTTTGATCATCATCATTTAGTGTCTGAATTTTTGCTGGTTCATCATGAGTGATATTTTCCATTTCCGTCTTTGTGAGTGTCTTTGTTGACCAATTCTTGTGTTAAACCCAGTTTCCTTTCCATCTGGTGTTTTTCTATTGCCTGTATTATTTTTTCTACCACTTCTAGATGCTTTTGCAGCTCTTCCTTGAGTTCAGACATAATTTTTGTCCTAAAATCATTCATCATCGTCTTTAAATTTTCCATCATTATGGACATCAACTCAGACATCAACCTCTCTTTTGTATTTTTCTGTTGCTCATCCACTTGTTCTTTTGTGGGATCCATCTAAAACAGAAAATCTTTTTATTTAAAAAAAATATTATTATTATTATTTTGGTATACTTCACTTAAAAAAATTGAAATTTTATTCTAAGACTGCTCCTTTCTCTTAATTTATTGTGGGATAAACAAAACTCTATATATTTATCTGATTTTAATGGATTAGACCACCCTTCCCTCCTAAAACATTTCCCATCCTATTACTACCTGCTCTGTTTACTGCCTTTAGTTAAAATTTTATTTGCCACTCAAGCTATTATCTAAAAAAAATTGAGCAAAATTTAGCTACTTTATTGTATGAAACAATTTATTCTTTTTACATCTGGTTGTTCTCCTGTGCCTGGGCAATTTGACATTGATTATATGTCACTTGTTTGATAACATTTGGTTTACATGATTTAATTTACATTTAAGTTGTACTGACTCTTAGGTTCGAATCTTAAATAACACTATTTTGTGCTTGAAAATATTTAATTAAACTATTGGGAAATTTTTTTGTATGGGTGCCAGCCAATAGAATGTATATGCTTTATTATTAACAATTTATTCACCCAAGTCTCTATTAACAACCATTTGTTGCTATTACACATTTTTCATTTAGTTATTTTTTTATATCACAATATTTTACAGACTCTGAGTATTTACTTATACACCAAAACATACAGTATTTGGTTTGTTTGTTTTTTTACATTTTACACATGAAGAAAAATCACAGATAGAAAAAAAAAATCTCATATATTTTCCCTTCTATTTTGAGTCTGTGTACATATATCACTTTTAATTTTGGGTACCAGCTATTTGTGGACCCATTATTCTTATTCTCTACAACAAAATACAGCCAAAAAAATACATGTGTATTTCACACATTTCATTTTATCAACATATTCATCATGGTGTAGGTATTTATCTAAAATCCCCACCATTTTTGAGCATCAAAACTCAGGAAATTTTTTTTACATGTATACATTATTCATTACTGTGTCAAAAAGCATAACAAAAAAAAAACACATTATATACATTAAACATTATTCAGGGTTTTGCATTGTGTGCAAAATATCATACAAACTTGGGAAAAAAATCTTACATATATTTATTATTTATGAAAAAAAAAAACTTTATATATATATATGCTTAACATTATACAGGGTGTGGGAATATCTAATAGTCCCACAGATGGGCTTACAAAACCCGGAAAAACAATACGATGTACCGGTCAAAAACACACATCGATCCAACAAACCCCTGAATACAGGTAAAGTACCTCGAGTCTGACCACATACAAGATATATAAATCAGATACATCGTGAATTCTGCCCTATTTATCTATATCCCCAGGTCAAAGATCTAATCAACATCCTTTCTCAATGATACGATCGAATTCCTTTACTTTCACCATCCCAGCAGCTGGGTCTTAAAGCATGAGATTCAATTTAATTATATTTTTAGTGAGAACTTGGGTGATGGGTTAATAGGTATATTTAAAAATCAAAATTTATTTAAAATAAAAGTAAATAAAATGATTCGAAGAACACTGGAAGTTTGGTTTTAGTTATATATATATATATATATATACATATATATATATATATATATATATATTTAAAATCATTAGACATTCTACATTAATTTTTAACTCAAGCTCTAAAAACAAAAATACAATCTTAAAATTAACTTTACATTTATATGAGTTCATGATGATTTTATTTATATTAGCAGTTAACATTGACATTATTGAGTTTGTACAATTTATTTTGTGAAGTTTATACACCTTTACTTTTGTTTACATTTATTCTCCTTTTAAAATAACAAAAATTATTTTATAATTAAATGACCATGGATTTCAAAATTCCCTGTGCACATTTAGTACAAGCTTGTAATATAGTGGTAGGTTTAAACATATGCCTAAGGCACATATATAAGCATGACTATTTTAAAGATTTCTTTATACAAGATTTAAAAAAAACATTTCTATTGAAAAAAAACCTTAATTAAATAGACGATTATAAGATGACTAATTTGACGTCTTACCCCACTAACAGATAAAAAAAATTGATTTCATTTCTCTTTATAAAAAAATAATAATTTGGATTTTCAATAACTAATGTTTTATGACATTAGTGGAATGTGCTGGTATAGCTTATAAATAACTTTAAAACTGTAAGTGGTTATAAAAAAAAAAATAGATCAGTTAATTATTAAGCAAACAAGTCAATTTAGTTGGACTTACAACTAAAATCATACCTATAATAAAATATAATGTGAATTAGCCAAAATCAAACGATTATAATAAAAAAATAGATCAGTTAATTATTAAGCAAACAAGTCACTTTAGTTGGATTTACAACTAAAATCATACCTATAATAAAATATAACGTGAATTAGCCAAAATCCAACGATTTTAACTAATTACGCAAATGAACAAAAGAGTTGATTACTCAGGTAGAAGATCCTTTCAGTAGAATTATTTTCCTATGACTTACATATTAGATAAGCAAAAGAAAAGCAAAACAATGTCAGGTTAATAAAAATACGTAAGCACAGGAGAGAAGAAACATAAGTAAGAAAATACGAGCTGGATTACGGTCACTCGTATGCCTATTCCAATGAGGAATAAAAAGGGAAATCGATACATTCACATTTCATGTCCATATACTCATAGGAGATAGGATTTATGGAGAAACATCATGCTCACCTCTAAGAGTATCATGCTAGCTAATCCACTCTATCTCAAACCACGCTATCTGATTTACAAATGTATGCAAAAGTGGAAGCTAACTCCTAATCACCAAATCAATGAGCGTTTAAGGTGTTCATGATATTCCAAGCATACTTTATTAACCCAAGACATTATAATTATTAAATAGAAACAAATTATAATTAAATGGCCTTAAAATGATCTAATACTGCATAGAGACCAACCTGCGTAACCAATTATTTTATATAAATATTTAAAACCTACAAAAAACATACATATAGAAAGAAGGGAATTTAATTCTCCAAATAATTTCCCCTTCCCTCTTTCCTAACTTAAAAAAGGCAAGATAATTAACTGACGCTATCCAGCAGTGATGTTACTAGGTCAGAAATCTATAGCATGATTTATTCTGTTTTAAATTACTGAAATATAAAATAATAGAATCCCATTCTGGGAAATCTATAATAAAAAAACTGTTTAAAGAAATACGGAATGTTTATTGAGATATATATATATATATTCGACATAACTTCACTTGCAAAATAAAATAGATTAAAATTACTTTATTTTAAAATTAAATCATTCTTTGTTAAAATTCCCTTCCACTAATAAACATAATTTACTCTATTAGCAAATTACTTTCTTTAAGTCCCCACGAGTGAAGCTTGTCAAAATACAAAAAAAAAAATATCTAAGCATGAAATCTCATGCTAAGATTAATATAAAACAAATAAATAAATTCATAGTCAATCAATCAAAGTATTAAAAATTATGGTGAGCTTAAGTTAATGAAATATTATAATTTAAAAGAAAAGGGTTAAAGAATCAGTTAAAAGCTTTACAAAAATTATTTATACTCTTACGATAATAGTTTCAAACCTCTTGATGGAAGTATTGAAGCTCTTCAGCATTTTCCTTGGGGTTCCCCAGGATGAGTTCTATGGGTGAATGTTGATGGCAGATGGCTCTTTTGAAGGCAGGTTTGGACAGCAGCATAACAGAAGATTTCAGGTCTGAGGAAGGAAACGGGAAGTGATTTACCCTTTTTACTAGTCGAGCATCATGGCATGATTTTTACAACTCTCTTTCTGTCTGTTCTGTGTCTGGTTCTGGTCTTTCTCTGGTCTCCTTTCTTTCTAAAAAGGGCCACTATTTATCACTTCCTCCTCGTATTCGATTTCTGTTGCCTCAGGTCATTTTCAATTTTAAGAACAATCGAAATCATTCTTTTATTCTAATGTTAGAAAGTTTGTACCTCGATAAGGATCAATATATTTCAATATAATTTTATGTTAGTTTTTAATTTAGATAACATTGTAGAATGTCTACTAATTAATGAATAGATGAATAGAGATTCCACAGTGAATGGATTTTTGGTAATTTATCAATGCTTTTAATTTAAACATTTATTTTAAACTTTTTATCGAGGTACAAATCTTTTCAAAAAGGCCATCTTGGATTCTTATACTGAAAAAAGTAAAACTTTTTAAACATATATATCTAAACTATATAACAAAAATTCAAAGTTAATTATTTGAATTTTTTTTCTTTTAATAAAATAACAGTGTGTTAGTGCAATTATATATATATGATCCAAAATAAATTTTAGGATTTATTCAGGATAGTTAAAAAATATTAATATATTTTTTTAGAATAATAATAATAAAAAAGCAAGTGTTAGTAAAATAAATAATTAGTTGGGTCAGACTGTGAAACAGCAAATCTGAATCAGATTTACCATTTCAATATATATATATATATTAATAGGGACTTGAACTCGGACTTCCACACTCCCTGCAGCAATGCACTTCATCTTATAATTGATTACACATGACCATATACATGTGGAAAGGATAAATAATCTCCAATATACATATTTTGTGCTAAACCAGTACTCATCAGTTGATGCAGATTACCATATCACACACACACACACACACACACATATATATATATATATATATATACATATACACACATATATATATACCATCAGTGTTTAGATTATATCAATTATAATATTCAAATATTATATATATATTGTAACGGGCACACAAGCCATTACATTATTTTTTGAGAAATCAATTAATTTACATAGCGCGATGTTTATAAGCTGTAATATTTAAACAGCATTAAACTGTTGCACATGCACTTTGCAGATTTTAACTATAAATGACTGAATACTAACACTTCAAACATGATAAAGTCTTTAAAAAAGATAGAGTGGCATTTATCTTCTCGAACCCAAATGCTTTTGTATGGGCAAATCTTAAGTGTTTGAAAGTGAAAGTGTGAAGATATTAAATAATCACTTTAAATTACTTTTACATGCTTGAATGAATGATGCTAGTGAAATTTATTAGAATTTAAGTGACATCATTCTTATTTGAAATTAAATGTATGTGAATAAATCAATTATTTTATATAGCACGATGTTTATAAACTGTAATATTTAAACAGCATTAAACTGTTGCACATGTGCTTTGCAGATTTTAACTATAAATGCATGAATACTAACACATGATAAAGTTTTTGGATAAGATAGAGTGGCATCTATTTTTTCGAACCCAAATGCTTTTGTATGGGCAAATCTTAAGTGTTTGAAAGCGAAAGTGTGAAGATATTAAATAATCACTTTAAATTACTTTTACATGCTTGAATGAATGATGCTAGTTTATAAACATCATGCTATATAAAATAATTGATTTATTTACATACATTTAATTTCAAATAAGAATGACATATCGTAAATTCTAATAAATTTCACTAGCGTCATTCCTTCAAGCATGTAAAAGTAATTTAAAGTGATTATTTAATATCTTCACGCTTTCACTTTCAAACACTTAAGATTTGCTCATACAAAAGCATTTGGGTTCAAAAAGATAGATACCACTCTCTTTTTTCCAATGACTTTATCATGTGTTTGAAGTGTTAGTATTCAGTCATTTATAGTTAAAACCTGCAAAGCACATGTACAGCAGTTTAATGCTGTTTAAATATTACAGTTTATAAACCTTGCGCTATATAAAATAATTGATTTATTTACATACATTTAATTTCAAATAAGAATGATGTATCATAAATTCTAATAAATTTCACTAGCATCATTCATTCAAGCATGTAAAAGTATTTTAAAGTGATTATTTAACATCTTCATGCTTTCACTTTCAAACACTTAAGATTTGCCCATACAAAAGCATTTGGGTTCCAAAAGATAGATGCCACTCTATCTTTTCCAAAGACTTTATCATGTGTTTGAAGTGTTAGTATTCAGTCATTTATAGCTAAAATCTGCAAAGCGCATGTGCAACAGTTTAATGCTGTTTAAATATTATTTTTTAAAAAGAAAATAAAGTATAAATGTTCACAAATAAAACTTATTAAATAAAAGTCAGAATTAAAAAAATTGAAAACTAAAAGCTTGCAAAAACATATATGTATATTGGACAGATAGAAAATTGTTAAAATAAAACTTTATTTTAAGAAAAAGTATTTTCTCTCATATGTCAAGCCGTCAGCCGGGCGCGAACCCGGGACAACTGCTTAGAAAGCAGCTGCGCTAACCTCTCGGCCACCAACGCTTGACAGAAAAAGTATTTTAAAACTAAATTTTAAGAAAAAAACTTAAGGATAAAAATATATCTTTAAGAAATGTACAATAATTAAATTATTTTTTATTGTGTTAAAACTCAAGACGGAAATGATTGTTTGTTTTAATTAATCTAGAGTAAACGAACCCTTGGGGCAAATTTATAACTAAAGGTCAGATAAGAGATAAAAAATGTTTTTAAAAGGTTATGTTACTGCTTTGGAAGGTCAACTAACACTCAGACCCTAATGAAAAACACCGGAAAAGGAAACCATGGTCAGTGAATCTGCAGAATTAGTATAAAAAAATATTTAAATTAAAACAGTTCCAGCTTGATTTTTTAAGTAGGAGGGGGAAAAGACACACTTTTCACCCTCCTTTTATTTTCAAATGAAGAGACTGTTGAAATATGTATGGCACTATTGCAGACCCAGAAACATATGGGTACTGCAATAAAATAGTTCCAGGATTGAACCAGCTAAGGCTACATCTGGATTGATAACTATGGCATGAACAGAAAGTATAAATAATAAAAGATTTCATGGGAATTGGCACAATGAACTGGGAACTCTTCTAATATAAACTATAAATTATGAACTCTAATTATAATATAACTTTTACTAAATGAACTTTAAATCATATCTTAAACAATTAAGGCCTAATCAAGTTTAAATCCTGAACTCTTATCTGACCAACATGGAAGGTTAAATTAATGATTAATATTTTAAATGTAATCATAAAACAGTCATTTCTATTAATTTATTTCTTATAATTAATAAGGATAATTGTTACATATATTAAATGATGTTATGTATTATGTATATATGTATGTACACACCTTCACACTTGGCATCTATTGGTAAATATGACACCTTTTGTTGAGTGCCTTAATGTATTTACCTAAGCCTCCCCTATAAGTTCTTTATTTGTGAAATGTGACACCTCATGATGAGTGTCTTAAGGAATTCAAGATGAATATAACCTTTTTTATGCATTCCAGTTAATAATAATTGAACTAAAATAATTCATGGTGGATGGTTGTGCTGCATATATGTATACATGTACATGGTCATTTAGTTTTAAAATATTAAAGCTTAAAATTTAAGCTTAGATGTAAATAGCTGCATGGATTCGTAAGTTTTATGTGCATAATCTATGTAACATATTTACGTCTGTCAAAAGATTAAAATGTATAAACAAGAATCTCCATCTGTATGAACTAAACTTAAATATGATAAATATACAAAGTAAACTAAAGTAATAATGTTTATTCCTCCAATTCAACTTTATAAGGGTGATAATGTTTTTTGCATAATATCATTGGCAGGAGTTTTTTAATTTTTTAATTTTTTATCTTTTCATTTTTAAATGTATACATTAAAAATTTAGATTATAAATCTCAGCTACTCTTAGAGCTAGTGACATGGGCTAATGGTCATAATAAAATAAAATTGGATCTTAACAGTAAGTATCTGCCTACAATATAAATTTTCCAAGATCGAGTGGCCTGGTGGCACCCTTGTATGGCAGATACGGTAAGACTCCAATTATCCTAATACACCCCGACTGTTATAATATATATATATATATTGTAACATTATTAACTGTCATCCTACTAATAAAATAGTATCCAGTAATATCCTCCGGCTTGCTCTTATTTAATAAATATAAGAAATAAATAAAATAAGTATTCAAATATAAATACCTATCTTTAAATTAGCTCATACTTTATAATTCTAAAATATGTGGTTTGATTATAATAAATAAATAATGACCAAGAGACATTTAGCAAGCCACAATGGTTGGCAAGTATTGAGAACATATCTCAAACGATATACCCTCAATGACATAAGAATACTACCTTACTAAATTCACATAATACTATTGCTACATCTTTGAAATACCCTAAATAATTTCAACATAATATTAATAAATTAAGTCTCTATCTTTAAAATATAATTTCAGGTCCTGAATCAATTTAAAATCATGTATTCAAATATGATAAAGGATTTTACATTATATTTAACTACTCTTATAAATAATAATAATAGCAACAATAATATCAATTAAAGTATTCCTACAATTAATTTTATTAATAACTTACCTTTATGCTCAGTATCTAATAATAAAATACATTATGCAAAATTGATTTACTTATGTGGTATTTGAAAAATATAATGTAATCTGAATGGAGTTGCAATATGAAAATATGTTCAATTCATATTAAATCCTTTTAGGTAGTCAGCTATGATTATAAATAATATTAAAATGATTAACAATAATCCTCTAAATAATTTGTAAAATTATTAATGTGCAAACATATTATATGACTTATTTAATTTCTGTGGATTATGTATTGTGAAGATGAAGAAATCAATAAAATAATACTTGACAAGGAAGTTTTCATAAAAAAAATAACTTAATTTATTTTGATTTAAAATATTATAACTTTACATAAGATTATACATTTATAATAATTAATTTATAATATTGGCTATGAAAATAAAATATTATGTACAAAATCTTACAAGTAATAAATACAATACATATAATAAATCAAATAAAATAAATTTTAAAAAATGTTAGCCTTCACTCCCGCTATATGAAGGCTTAAATCAAGTTTACATATTATAAATAAAAAAAATATCAACATAAAATTCAAAAATGTTCACATGGCCAAAATTATATTACAAAAATGTACCTTTCCAGTTTGATAAGAAAAAGATAGTTTCTCTAACTCAGATTTTTTAAAAATATATAAAATATCTTTAAAATATGTCTTAGTTAATTTAAATTATTTGTGGGTGTATTTTTCTCTGACAATATGTATGTAAAAAAATAAATAATCATGTAATAAATTATATTGCTTGCTACCATTTTCAGACAATTGTACATTTGCATATATTAAGAATAAACATTCAGACATTTCTCTTAATTTTTCACCATTCATTCATGGTAAAATATGCATCTGCTCAAAAACTTATCCATTTTAAATCATCCAGATGCTAAATTGAGGAATATTAACCATTTATTTGATGTCTATTATGCTAAATGTTACTTATTTCAATATCATCTGTAAAACACTTATTCATAATCCTATATTGCTTTTAACTTAAACAATCCAACTTTCAAAGTTTATCTATTACTTCACTTTCTTAATGCTAAGCTATATGATGCAAATACACAGGAAATTTGATAGCAATAAAATGCAGGATGTGAAATAAAACAACATAACAACTCAATAGAATAAGAAAATTTATATGGAAAACAGTGCAAAAACTATTAGGTATGACTTAGTCAAATACCTAAGAAAAATTACATCATGGTTTTCTAGTTCTTACTGACAACAACAAATAAATGGTACTGCCCATATAAATATAATATAGTACTACATTATCTGTATTAGTAAATAAATTTGAAATATATGCCAGTATTCTTCATCTTCACATATCCTATATACATCCAGAGTTTCCTATCTACTCCCCTATTCACTATCATACAATTCCATCTACTGATTTATACAATCAACATCGTAAAAAATAAGTAAAATGACATTTCTAAATTATCTATAAACTATTAATTAAAAAATCCTCTAAAAATCTGAGCACTTTTCAAAAATGGTTTTGAAAATATAATTTTCACTACAATACAAGTGATTTGGACAAAATGCAATAATAAGATTCGTATATCCATTTATTCAATAACTCATACATTTCAAATATTAATATTATGTTTCTTTATCTTGCAATTAATATTCTAAATAATTACTATATTTATAAGAGCCTATTTTAAACTTATGCACATTTATATACTTTCATGTTTACTATATCCTTAAGTAAAATCATACATAATAATATGTCTTCCATAAATCCATTCATCAATTAATATATCATATAAAATTCCAAGCAATAAAAATAATTTTAAACAAAATATTATATAATAATATTAATGATATTATGAAGTGATCAATATAAATATGCAGACCACACATCAACATCTTCTTTTGATTCAGCTATCCATGAACAAATTACAAATTCGCCCAACAAAATTATTATTCTATAAATTACATTTTTAACTTTCATAAGATTATTAAAATATCAATCCATTCTATAAGATTAAACTATGAAACAAATATTTATGTTAGTTTAAACCTTAAATAAATAAAGAAATAAATAACAGTATTTCAAAATATTAATGTTAAATTTTTTAAATAAACTATTGATAAATATCAATAAAGTTTACATTTATAAAAAGTTATCTTTTTTTTGGCTCCCATGTTGACAAATATTGGAGAGAATTAATCTCCTCCATGGTCCCTAAGCAACAAATTAATGTCTTTGGTGAAAGTTCCTCTCCTTACATTTTTTAGTGGCATGGATTACAAAAAAAAAAAAAAAAAACCCACAAATGTCAACTTCAAAATACTTCAAAATCAAATAATGGTTGTGTATTTTATAAGCTGATTGTTGGTAGGTCCTGAATGGAAAAAAAAGCATTTGAAATCATTTGGGCTTTCCAAAAATTTAGACTTATATTGCTTAAATAGAAATTGATCATCATGGCCAATCACAATAGTTTGGAATTTTTTAAACACACTTATTTAAGAAATAGCCAGTTGTTTTGGTGTTTATTTTTGCAGGAATTTAATTATATGATTCCGTATTATAAAAGGTCTGAGAATATTATAGCTAACACCCTTAATCATAATCTTTTTCAATCAACTCCCCAACTTTTAAGAGGTGAAAACACACACACACACACACACACATATATATATATATATATATATATAGTAAATAATGCAACAAGAAATGATGAGGTGGTGGAAAAAATCTTGGAGAAATTTCCATATGACCTTGTGAAGATAAAAGATTAAAATAGGTAATTAATCAATTCAAAATGGAAAATATGGCCCTAATTAAAAGGGTAAGACAGCAAATTGATTGGTCTAAGATAGAAAAATCAATACTTCAATACCAAATCAAAAAGGGGCAGGATAAGTGAAAGTTGGTTATTCTAGATCATATGAGAGATACACTCATCAGACATATTCATTGTTTATATGGGACACATAAAACTGAGCATCTGATCAAGAACTGCTTTTATTGGCTGGGGGTGTACAACAAAATAATATCTGTACTCAGCAAATGTGAAATTTGTTAGTGATCCAAGCCAGCAAACAAAAGTTATGTCCATCTAACGATAACAATTATATCCAAAAAATGAACAGAAATGATGCATATTGATTTCTATGACCCATTAGCCATGTTTAATTGGAAAAAATATTTAGTCATGGTGTACAACCTGTTTTTCAAATTCATGGTGGCTTATCCAGTGTCTCAAGTCCATCATACCATGAAAGTATTGGATAATTTGCATTTTGATTTCTAAATCCCATTACTAATGTTTAATTGAAAAAAAAATTAGTCATGGTATATGACCTGTCTTTTAAATTCATGATGGTTTATCAATGTCTCAAACCCCATCATAAAAGTATTGGATAATTTACATTTTCCCATGGTATTATAGCTTGAAATAATTATCTGTGACCACAGAATGCCAGTCATATCTGAAAAATGGCATAGGTGTATGAAAAACAAGGAATTTAGCACATTTTAACTTCTATTAGAAATCCTCAGTTAAAAGCATGTGAACATGTAATGTGGGAATTAGGGCAGTTATTTAGGACATACTTGTCTACTAATCATTCAGGAGGATGAAACCAGCATAGCAGTTAATAAATTATATAAATTGGTCAGTGAATGAATCAACTGGATTTTTTATCTAATAGGCTACATTTTGGTGAACATAATCCAAAACTGTTCAAGGTGATTTTATCATGATTAAAGAGGAGTCAATACACAGAGAGAAAGATTGTGCAGAGGTTTATGCTACATTACCTCAGATGAGCAAAAGAAGGAATAAAAGAGCCAGAACTTCAAAACATAGTTTTAAAGTTAGCAATAAAGTTATGATAAAAACCCCTCATTTGAGTGATCCTGGGAAATTTAGATATAAGAAATTTTGTAATGTGTATGAGGACTCTAATAGGACACCAGGGTAATAATGCTTTCTGGGTGGATACTGGCCAAGGAATCAAAGACATGTATAATGCATGTGCTCTAAAGCTGGCATAATATCTACATAATATTATTGATAGTAATTATGAAATAACAGAGAACAAAAGAAGAAAGAGGAGTTAGAAAACATTGAGAGATGTTCACCTTTTTATTTGTCATTGTTTATTAATTGATATGATCCTGATGTGAAAATATATATAATACAAGAAAATGAATATATAATCATATAAAGGGTGATTCACTAAGTTGGGAATATTATTTTTATATGAATATATAAGATTAAAATAATAGATGTGTCCATAAAGTGAAATGGGGATGCATGCCAAATATGAATTATATTTACTGTCTATTGATGTTTAATTTTATTGTAATATGAAAGTTTTCATTTAATATTAAGAGGTAAAATTTTAAGAAAAGTAATTCATGTCAATTTGTTATTACCTCAGCAATTTGTCAATTGGCATCAGATAATTACAAAATAATTTTCTTAAGTGGTCTGTGGAACATAACTAATGATAAAACTTTGTTAATAAAATAAAAGAAAAAATATATTCTATAATAAATTAATTAATCAGAGTAATAATATTTTTTATCTTATCAATTAATATTTACTAAGGCTGTAACCTCGAGAATATGCATGTAAAAATACGATAGTAGGGACCTCTACAGGTCTTAACCACAAACTTACATTTTGGAAAAAAAAGAGGGGATCCCCTCTTTACTTCAACCTACTGTCTATATAAATAGGTGAAGCTGAAGTGGTTTGATCTGAGAGCATGAAGCTATTCAATACTAATTGTAAATGAATTTTAGGGGAAATTCAAAATAAAAGAATTTTGTTTTTGTTCATATTTATGTCAAAGAACCTTATCGAAAGTTTTTGCAAGTACATGCTATTTAAAGATTGTATTATTAATAAAATGAAAAAAAATTTAAAATATTTTTTGTATTTATTTTGTACAAGATATAGAGAAGTACGAAAAAAATGTACAGACTGACCGTTTGAATGGTGGATCAGCATTTTTCTTTATGTAAAGTTAATGGTAAAATAAAAATAATTTGGTTTTTAATTAGATATTTTTATTCATGCTGGTGTTTGATATGGTTGCTATATTTAATATGTTTAGTATGTTTTTTTCCCTGTAAAAAAAAAAAGAAGAAAACTTTTTCTGAGAAAGAGACTGCAGAGTGTTATTTTCTCTAGTGCATTATTGTGCCAGCATGACCATTGAGGAAATTAGGTTTGGTCAAGATAAGTAAACTGGAAAATAAAAATGAGATTCTAATTGAATGCTAAAAGAAAAAAAGTATATTCTGAAAAGAAACTTAAAATATAAATCTTGCAGATTTAGTGAGCATTACCTGGGGATATTCTTTTAATTAAAAAAAAGAAGGAAATAATTTTTGGTATCATGGATGAAAAATACATGATTAAGTATCAAGACATGAATATGTGGTATGCCAGATTTTTCATCCTTACTGGACATGTGATTGTGTTAATTCTGTTGCCATCTGACAAGTGTCTAATGACTAAATTGCCAAAACAAAATACCTTGCACATATCCAACAGCAGAGATGTTAAAGGTTCATGCAAATTGTAAACATATGGGTTGTGTTATATTGAAGGTCAGCCTGGAACCCATAGAAAAAAAGAAAAGGAAAAGAGAAAAAAGGAAATTACTTTTAATCAAGAAAATATTTGGACACTGTATGGATAAATGAATTGGTCAAAATAAATTGTCTGATATGAGTTCATTTACCATTTTCCTTGTGGGCTGATATTATAATCCTGAGAAATAAGATGAAAATGCACATTTGACTTGATTTATTTCACATTGTAAAATGCATGTTATTTTTTAATTTGTAGGGATTATTGATTTTATGATTTATCATAAAATAATAGGTATTTTTGTATGTTGCTTTTTTATTATTGTAGGTATAAAACAAGGGGAAAAGCTTTCATGTAAACATGTGTGTACATCTTTCCACAAACTCAAGTTTATATATGTATATAAAGGAAAAAAGAAAAGGTGGTCTTGGAGTAAATGGTATATGGGACATTACATTCAACATAAAGTCAGATAATGGTAAAAGTGATTTATTATATAGGTTTTCTTTTTTCTTTTTAATCTTGGTTTGGATGAAAGGAGAATAAATATAAAATATGTATTTGGGAATATATAACATCATATTTTGTTATTAGTTGTTTGTTTATCAAAGTAATATTTAAAAAAAAAAGGTTTTAAATAAATTGATAAAATTAATAAAATGCATAGGTTGTTGGTCAATCTTTTTCGTAATTCACTAGTTTTTTAGTATAAATCAATCCTGGGTCTCTAAATGGGACAGAAAAGAGTTGAAATGATATAAGAAAGTGTAATTGTGAACTGAAAGGAAAACTGCAGAAGAGAATAAAAGTCTCAAGAGTGTAACATGACATTTTGGCATTGGTAGGAAATTTATATCTCAGTAAGAAAAAAAGATGGAATTATTACTAAAAAGAGACACGACATCATGAAATGAGAAGAAGACTTCTATCAGGAATTATGTAGTAATAAAGAACAAGTACCTCATATATCAATTAGATCTTCTGAATTGCCAAGAATTTTAAATGAAAAAGGAGGCATGCAATTAAATTTCTGAAGAAAGTTAAAGCTCCAGGTAATGATGGAATTATAATTGATATATTAAAAAAAGCAAGTGAAGAAATAAAAAAAAAAATAACAAAGTTATGTACCAAATGTCTAAATGATAAAGATGTACCAGATGATTGGAATATTGCAGTATTAATATTAATATTTAAAAAAGGTAATAAATAAGATATTAGAATTTATACACCCTATCAGCCTTTTATCAGTTTTATACAATTTTTTTACCAAGATAATTACAACCTGTCTACAGAGAACATTGAATTACTACCAATGAAGAGAACAAGCTGGATTTAAAAGTGGTTTTTAGTACATTATATAATATCCAAGTATTGAGAGAAGTTATAAAAAGGTCAAATGCATATGAGTTGCCATTATACTTTGGATTTATAGATTATGAAATGGCATTTGATTCTATAAATATTTCTTCCATGATTAAAGCATTAGATCTTCAAGGTATTGCTCTAGGGTATGGTTATATTTTGAAGAATATTTATAAAAATGCAACAGCATTAGTTAGATTACACAATGATACCAGAAAAGTCAACATTGAGAAGGGTGTAAGACAGGGTGACTCCATATCTTCAAATGTTTTACAGCAGTGCTGCAAGAGATATTTTGTGGATTAAAATGGGAAGATAAAAGAAAAAAAATAAATGAAGATTCTTTAAGTCATTTACATTTTGCAGATGATGTAATTGTTTTTGCAAATAATGCTTTAGAGCTGCAGTATCTGTTGCAGGAGTTATCAAATGAAAGTAGAAAGGTAGAACTTAAGATAAATGGTAAAAAGACTAAAGTAATATTCAATGGATTTTCTCAAAATATGAAAATAAAGATTGATTATGATGAGTTAGAAGAAATTAATAGCTACAAATACTTTGGTCAGATTATTAATATGGATGGAAACATAATACATTAAATTAATCATAGAATTAAACTTGGGTGGAGTGCTTTTGGTAGAAATAACTTGATACTAAAAGAAAACATATCTATGTGTTTGAGAAAGACTTTTAATAAATGTGTGTTACCTGTTCTTATTTATGGATCTGAGACTTGGACACTTAATAGAAGAGCAGTATAGAGACTTCAGACTACTCAAAGATGTATGGAAAGATGCATATTAGGAGTAACAAGAAGAGATTGAAAACACAATATATGGGTAAGAGAACAAACAGGTGTTATTGACCTCATTGAAAAAATTAAAAGACTGAAGTGGAGTTGGGCTGGACATATTGCTAACAGAGATGATAATTGATGGTCAATTAAAATCTTAAACTGGATTCCAAGAGATTGTAACAAATCCAGAAAGATACAACATGTGATATGGATGGATTGAACAAGAAAGAGTGCAGGGGTAATGTGGAGAAGAGAAGCTAAAGATGGGAGGAGATGGATGGAACATGGAAGAGATCTTCATCTTGCAGTGTATTGATAATGGTTGATGATGATTAACTCTTATAATGCATAACTTGTCTAAAAACGAGAAGATTTGACATCACTCTAAATCGGCTACTTTTTATCCCACGTATACATATGATACGTCATTAGAAAGAAAATCAAAAATTCTGTAAGATGGTGCCCTCTTCAGAATAAATTTACAAGTAAAAAATCAATAAAAATGGCCATATATGTCAAACAAAACCAAAGCATCACCTCCTCACCAACTTTTCTTGAATCTTATTGGCTGTCCCACTTCTGTCAGAAAGGGAAATAGCTGCTAAAAAGTAAAAAGTTACGTCAATTTTGATTTTTATTATGAAAATGATAAACGAATGTTTACAACATTTTAAACAATTTTTGAATTGAATTACAAATTATTATTGATAAAATAATACTAAAAATCAAATTATTTTAGAAAAATAGTTAAGATATTACCAAGAATTATTTATTTATTGCTACATATTGATCATAACATTAAAGTGAAAAAAAAAGATTGCTAACGCAATCTTTTTTGGTTGGTTGAATAGCGGTTACTTTTATTTCACCGCAATTGAATATTTTTTAAATTATAAATCAAATTTTATTTTTGAAAAGATTTTCGTTTGCTTTCGTAATCTGCCAATTCAGTAATATACTTTTTACAAATGAAACTAACATATTTATATTATTAAAAGTGATATATTTTAACAATAGATTTTGTTAAAGTTGTGAGTTGGCCAATTACAAGTTTTGATTTTTAACTCATTCGGCCAATTATATAATCATCGTTCAAAGGGTTAATACCACTTACCCTGAGAATTAAAGTAGAAACCTGAGCAAGTAGTAGTTATTGCCATACTGGGAATTAATCCATTATATATATATATGCTTGCCCATTGCTTAATTCTTTATGTAGTTTAGAAACTGCCACTTAAGGTTGACAAAAAAAAATCACTATTTATAACTCTGCCTTGATGAATCAAACCCAAATATAAATTATTTCTACATAATTATAGGTGTTCATGAGGTAGGTAGAAAATATAACTAATTAACCCTAGTTTAGTTATCTTTATTCTACAACTGAAAAATAAGGTGGATTTTTGAGAATGAACTCTGAATCTATTCTGGTAATAACCATAAGAAGGAAATGCTGACCAGTACAGTAATTTTATAGTTTAATTTTAATTTTGTGTTTAAAACATACACCAAAACCTTTTGGTCACAATTGTTGATAACATGTAATGTCAAAAATAATAAGCTTTACAATACTTATGAAAATAGATAAATGGAATTTAACAAAATATATATTTTAGCTTGCATTTAATATTTATCAGACAGTAATACACTTCATATCCTCTGATTATAATTAATCTATATAAACAGAAGTGAGGTAAAGATATAAAATGGAATAAACACCAATACAAACAATGTTAAAAGACTTGTCATATAACTCATTCAATATGTAAGATATACAAAATCAATATGGTGATAAGGTTGTGACAGACAAAAACATCCTGAACTTTTTGTTAACTAACTATAACAACCATTCCTTGTATCTGTTTTTTAACTCTTAGTTTTCTAGGTATCTAATTATCTGTGTCTTTCTATCTATCTATTTTTCTACTGATCTACTTGTTTATTTATTTATCTACAATCCACCAATTCTTCTATCATAATTCATCTATTTTCTTTTCTAGATATTTATCAGTACAACAACCTACCTATTTGGATTTTGCCTTTTGGCAATAGATCTGTCTGTTTATCCATCCTTCTATTTATCTATCACTTCTTTAATTTTCCTATCATTATGCATTCATAAATTGTTTTAAAAATGTAATATATTTATTTATTATAGGAAATGATTTGAAAGATGAAAATTAATACTATGTAATATTAAAATCAGCTGTATCTATATCAAGATTAATGATAAAATGATAGAGATCTGACAGCATATCTAATTTTTTTTTATTAATCTAACTTTAAAATTGCATTTTGTGTTGTAAATTATTATTTCAGTTATGTAAAGCTTTTATTTTTTAAAAAAAATAACCAAAGTTATATAATAGTAACTAAAAATAATTTATTATAAATGAAAATGCATCATTAAAATTTCATAGAATTGAAAAGTGTGAAATAAACTGTCAAATATAACTTGTTTTATTACATAAATTGTAGATTAGTGATTGTATTATAACAAACAAACACAATTGGTTTTCTCCAATTTTAAAAATAACTTATGCATTATTTGCAATGCTAATTTAAGTAGAAGAAGTAAATATGGGATAATTTGATTAGTTTGTATAATATCATTTAAATAACTATTTTAAAATTATACTTTAAAATAGGATCGATGTAAAATGTACAATTTGTTGTATATATTACATATGCATTTTAATACAAACGATTTTACTAATTAGTGAAGAAAATTAAATTTTATGTAACGTTTTGAATGTAAGGTACAAGAAATAAATATCAGGAATGACCAATTATAAAAAGTTGATTAAGGTGAATGACTTAGGTGATTATTGGATTTGCTTTTGGCAGAAAATGTGAATATGCTTATTTATGATTGTTCAAATACATTAAAATGGTCACCTCAATCATTAAAATATTAATTTATTTGGTCTGTTTATTAAATATCTATTTATGTATTTATTTACTTTGCCTATCTATGTGCTTGTTATCTTCTAAGGATGTATTCAATGCTCCAAAGAAAATCCCCTAAAAATGTGATTTATAATATTAGAAAACTTTTATCTAAAAAAAACAAAAGCAAAGAACAAAGGCTCATCCAAATAAAATAGCCCTGACAATTTTTCAGTGTTAATTTCTTAAATAAATAAATAAATAATATTATTAATTATCTAATAATAATTAACTTTTATATTTAAATTTAAGTGGAAGAAAAATACATTTCAAGTGAAATGTTAATCCAAGTTGATTATGACGTAAATAGAAGTTAAAGAAATAGTGACCATGCAAAAAACTTATTAACTTATCATCATCATCATTATCGTTGTTGTCGTCACGTCATCATCATCATCATCACCACAACCACCACCATCACCACTACCACCACCACCACCACCACCATCATCATCATCATCATCATCATCATCATCATCATCATCATCATTATTATTATTAGTAGTAGTATTATTCCCAATCTAATATGGGAGACAAAGATATGATAGTCTCAAGTGCTCAAATGAGTTTGACACTAAATTGAAACAATGTTTTTTTTAAAATATATTTTTTTATTAAATTAGTAGCAGAAAAATATCTAATTAAAATGAGAAAAATATTTATGAGCATTTTTATGGAACCAAAAATATCAAAATTTTCGAAATATTTTTTTTATATACACCTAAAATATTTCTGGGTACATTTTTTTAACAAAAACAAATATATGTTAACAAAATTGTAAGCAAAGAGTTCAGAAATGTTTTTTTTTGTGTATTAGCTATGAAATAATTCATTTTAGGTCATTATCTTGAAATTTTTACAAGTCATATCATTTCATTGAAAACTAAAATATTGCCAATGCCATCTTCATCATCACGCACATCATTATTATTATTATTTTAAAAAATTATTAATAATAAAATTAAATCTGATATTAGAAAGTAACCATTTCAATATTATCAAGAGTTTTTTAGTAATAAAAATATTTATTTGACTTGTAGAACAATCAACTCTTTGAAAAAAAAACTTCTAATCAAATTAAATTTATATATATATATATAGTACCGGTCGGTTTTTGTCTGTTCATATAATAAGGTCTAGCATCTAGGCAAAAGTACCTCAAGTCCAATCATGCACAAGATACATAAGTCAGGAACACTCATAAACTCTGCCCTATTTGCCTATTTTCCAGATCTACCAACTTATGAGCAACAATCCTGATGATATCAATCTAATTTTATCTTTCTCCACCGGCATCACAATGCAGATACACAAAAAGACTCTAATCTAAATTTATACAAAGGAATATCTAGCATGAAATAGAAGTTGGATTTAATTAAAGGTCGTGACCTTTCATATTAATTATACTTTTAAGATTAGCGGGAGATCATCTAGTCAGAATGAGTGTACTTTAATAAATAAAATATTAATTTAAACAAAAGAAAACAATGATTCTGAAAATGTATATATATATATATATATATAAGATTTATTAATTTAGAAAAACATGAATAAATGTGTGTAATGTGTGTATCATTATTTTATTAATCATGGGCCTCGTAAATATATTGAATTATATGTCAGTCGGAAACAGAGAAATCATATTACATTTTATTCATAACTTACAGACTTAGATTTGACAAATTACTTTGATTTATGGTTGTGGCTCATATGCCAATAATAGATAAATATAATAATGGATAACTGGTTTAGTGCTATTATGAAATATACTTTTGAGATACCACTCCACCCCCAGAAGGAACAAAACAAACATTTAACCAATTTACTTGACAATTATCATTTTTAGGACCGAAGCATTAAATTTATACAAGATGCATTTTATTAATATGTGGAATGAATTCAGTTTATGGAGTGATAAACGTGTGTGGGATAGCTAGTGAATATGTATAATATAATGCCGTCACAAAGACATGCATTTGAAAATATTAAGAAATTTTATAAATAGATCTGGTTAGTAGAATCACAACATTATGGCTTATGGATATTCATGGGTTTATTTAAAAGTATAATGGAAAGATGGCGCATACAAGGTGGCATATTTATGTGATCCAGTCATGGATCCCAGCATGTTCTTCTGAGAATTTATTGACAAAATAGACTGATATAAGTCTGCACACATTGGCAGAATCAGTTCATGAATGAAGAGCAGTCAGCTGTGCATTTTACTGGGATGGATTTTCCAAAGTGATTAGTATATAAAGCCAGCTCATATGACCAAATAAGTCCCCAGGGAGGTTAAGAGCCTCGTTGTTAGACTGGGAGATAACGGGGTTCAATTTTCTGATACTCCTGGGTAAAAAGAAGCACAAATATATATGATATACGAACAATGAAGCCTATATGCACACAATGCTTGGAATAACAAAATATAACTTTAAAGACTATTTATTTAATTAATGCCCACACATTATGGAATATCCCACGTAATGATATGGTATGATTTGATTGCTAAACAGACATGGATCATTTAAATTAGTTAGAATACATAATTCTTGGATAAAAGGACTCCCCCCTTTGTCTTTACTTTAACTTAGTTATAACTTCCCACACCATTACATAAGTATAAAAATTCGGTTATCAATGCTATCATTAAAATAAATGTAATTATACATGTATGAATGAAGTGGTGGTGATGAATTGGAAAATAAATCAATTTACTTACATATAATAAATTTGACATTTTGGGATTAGCATATTATTATTTAAAATATATATAAAAAAAAACATTTCTTAGAAAAACAGAGTTTGACCCGTTTTTCTATAACAACCTTATAAAATAATTACTTTGTTTTCCCAAACTCATGAGCATTTTGCACAGCTGGAATAAGACTTATTTTTAATTAGACTGAATTTAATCATCCCATAAAGTAGTAGGGAAGAAAAATAAAAAAGAAATTACATGCTAGTGAGTTTGAGGGGTTATTGGCATATTTAAAATACAAATATATATATATATATATATATATATATATATATATATATATATATATATATATATATATATATATATATATATATATATATATATATATATATATATATATATATATGATAATAAAGTAAAAGATTATTGCCACATGAAAGTGAAAGGAAAACAGATTAAATAGTGGCTCAATGATAAAGGAAATTAAGTTATATGGAGTTACAAACAACTAGAGATAAGTAAATTCTAAATATTTTACACAACATTATCTAATAGAACATCAGGATTATTATTATTGAAGGCTGAGGTTAAGAGATTCATATAGTGGCTAAAGTTCTTTTTACCTTGTTAAATACAATTGTGGTCCATGATGCTTTAGTGTCCATTGGAATTAATATACTAGATCTAGATTTTTGGGATCAGTCAAAGAGGTAGCATTTACTTTTTAATCTATAAGCACTGGAAAGTTCATAGGTATGGAATCCAGAGTTCTGATCATGGGAAAGAGCATGTTTGAATGGAGGGAAAGGTGAATTTTCCTCTACTCACTACACATAGTATTAAAAATGACATGAGTGTGGATTCAATATAACCATAGCTATTTTATGATTGTCTCCTCTCTTTTGGATTCAAATCTAGCAGTATTTATATGATTTTTTGATGATGTTGGCAAGCATTTAGCTGCTAGACTTGAGACAATTTGAGCACTTAGCAGATCTGAAATCTGCTGACCAGATGTATCTTTTGTTTAGTAAGTTTTGAAAACAATGCAATCCTGTTACAAGTTTTTTGAACGATTGTTTTAAAATATAGTCTTATGTTTTCAAAACAAATTGTAGTGGATAAAATTTCCACTAATGGATTTTTACTTTACTGTTACAAATTGTAACATTTTAATTCTGACTAATGGGTTTTCTGGTTAATTGTTTTAATTGTGTTCAAGAAACTTCTTAAAGAATTGCATCAATTTCTGACTGCTAAGATTAGATGAATAAAAAATAAATTTTATATATAATTTTAAATATACATTAACAATATATGTTTTTATTGGAAATTATGATTTTAAAGTAATCTCCCCTCACCGATAATATGTACATATCCATTACACACACATACGAATTAAAATAACATTAAATATTTGTTTATTAAAATTATTTACATTAAGATATCTATATATCCATGTCAGTTTTAATAATTAAGCTAGAAAAAAAATTATATGTATTAGTAAGTATGTATATGTGCATAAGGATGGAGTTTAAATATGGTTTAGTGGTTGAGATTGTAAGTGGGCTGTGAAGTGTGATCTGAGCATCAAATCGACAATATATATATATATATATAGAGAGAGAAGCACAGAATAACAAAAAATATCTAAGTAATTGATTTAATAAGTTTTTCCCAAATGTGTCAATATATGGTGAACCAGAATAGATTTTGTTTGCCTATTCATTTTTAATTTTTTTATATACCATAATGCTTTTGAATCTTAATGGACTATTTTAATTGATAGTTTAAATAATGTTCATTTTTCTAGATTAGATAGTTATACCTAACATTGTTAAATATAATAAATTCATTTTTATTCATGTTATAGCTCATGTATTTAAATATTTTTGTGCCCTGAACATTTCCTGAGTGATTGGAATTCAATGTTATTACACCCATCTATAATAAAAGTAATACCATGTTTATAGATAATTGTAGGTTTATTGCTATAATTTCTGTTATTTTTAAATTGTTGGACAAGTGGTTAAGGACAAAATGTCATATTTTATCAAAAACAGTTTTATCTGACAATCAATATAGCTACATTACTAGTAGAAGTACCTTTTTGCTTTAAAAAATCATGTGCATAATTTAACATTTGCATTAAGTTGTGATTTCAAAACATTAGCTGCATACTTAAATTTGTCTAAAGTATTTAATTATGTTAACCGTAATAGTTTAATTCAATATTCTTACTTGTATGACTTTCTTGGTTCTCTTGGTACTTGATTAGAGAGATATTTAAAAGATAGAAAGCAGTTCACTAACATTCATGGTATTATTGGTAAATTATTATAATTAATTATTATGTTCCACAAAGTTGAATTCTTGTTTTCTGTTTGTATTTGTATTAATTATATATTTTCACTAAAATTTTAATCAAAGATTTATAGTTTTACTGATATTGTGTTATTTTAAAGGGCTGCTTCTTATAATCTTCTCTTGAAAAATAGAAATGAAGATTTAGATTTAATTAATAAGTAGTTAGTTTATAATTCTTTATTAATAAATCTGCATTAAGTAAAAGCTTTTTTTTTCTTAGAAGCATAATTCTTCTTCCTATTTAGTGGTTATTTTTATCTTATTAAGCTATCAATTGTTGGCTCTAAATACTTTTAAAAATGTCACTGTAACTCAAATACTGTCAGAAAATATTTTTCCATATTCTTTAAGTCAATAAACATCACATGACCACTTCCTTTTATGCCTGTGTATAACTGTTGTTAAAACAGGCAAAACTCACTATATATATTGCCACACACAGCAAGCTAGAGTAATCAATGGATGCCAGAAGGCTTGAAAATAAAATCCCCATCTAGTGCCTGCTCATCCAATATCCCCAGACTAGTGCTCTCAGATCCAAGGCTCCTCACTGATGAAGGCCATAAGCCAGAAACTAGACTGGGGATATTGGATGAGTAGGCACTAGGTGGGGATTTTATGCACAAGCCTTCTGGCATCCATTGATTACTCTAGCTTGCTGTGTGTGGCTATATATATAGTGAGTTTTACCTGTTCTAACTGTATTTTTTTAGTATTAGAAATATAAAAACAGCTATATATTCTTTGATTATTATTAATTTTCTTTAAATGTTCTGACTTAATGTTTAAGTAGGTTATTCATTTTATTTTGAGTACAAAAACGCAAACTAAAATAACAAGCCAAATATAGAGAAGTTTGTATATAATGTTGTAATAAAATCTTACTACATAATATTTTTGGTTAAAAGAACAATTTATAAATATCTATTATAATAATTATTAAATGTAATGAGAATTAATTATAAAATTTAGAAATGCATAAAAATGTAATCTTTTGAAGTATGTATCTATTTGGAAGAATTATAGATTCTTAAAATTTATGAGAATCTATTTGCTTGCCATTATTATAAAAAATATGTATGCTATAAGCACTTCAAAAAATAATTATTGTATTGTGAATGCTCATTAATTTAAGATATAAATGCATGCTTGAACATTCATGTAGATGTGTGATCACTTATTAAGTCACTGCACAACTTTGTTAAGTTATTTGGATTGTAATTATAATTTCTTAGTACTGCTACGTGAAAAGAAGTTTATTTTCTGTGATCCTTTGATATTTGAATTATCATATGTTTGAACTATTCAGATTTTAGTTTTTTTATATTTGGAATTTATTATTAATTATGTCTGTGTTTTTGATGGCAAAATGATTCTGTGAAAATTTAGATATTGTTTGGTTAACATATTTGCTGAATGATTAGTTACTCATAATATACAACATATTTTAGATGCAACCTTTTTTAAATGTTTCATATCACTATTCTATTTTTACTATTATTTTTACATACATATCTATTTATTAATATGCAGAGCATATGCATATAAATTTTCTGTCATATTAAAAGCTAATTGAAAATCATAAAATGTTTATTACACTGTCCCATAATTATGCTTTATTATTTATGAATTGTCAAAGCAAGTTTAAATTTAGTCTTATGTTATCATATCTTAATGACAGATATTTATTAAGTGCAATTGTTTTGTAAAGCTAAGTAAATACTATTCTCTGATTTTTTTAATGGTCCTTTCAAAAAATAGTATGTATAGTTTGTTCTTTTTGAACATAATTAATTCTGAATTGTTTAAAATTTTGAAATTTAACGTATTTAATATCGAAATTTGATTTATTTTTATTAAACACTTGTTGAGTTCTTTATATAATATTATTGCTCATTTGTTTGTTTCTACTATGCAATATTATTGACATATTAATTTATGCATATAACAACAGGAAGATTGTAGGATCCAACTTAGTTTTTGGTGCTCTGTTATTTTATTTCTTTGAGAAATTTTAACCTATATTACATTACATAATAAGATAATCAGGACAAATAAAGTTGTTAGATTAATAGTATTTTTTTATTTTATATAATGTGTTAATAAATCACTCCTAAATATATTTTTTCTTTAGTCAATAGTAATTTTAAGTATTTTAGGGTTTATTTTATTAATTGTCAATGATTTTAAAATTAAATTTATAAAACAAATTTAACATCATATAAAATGGTTCCTTATAAAGACAAGAAGTTGCAAGAGAGTAAAATTCTCTCTGGATCTCACTGAAAATGTTGATTGCTTGAAAAATTCATAACTTTTCCGTTATCCATCATTATGTTCTCAAAGTGAGATAATATTATAGTAAGTAAAAAGTATCCATTTATAATGATAACTAGGAAAATGTCCAACAAATTATAACACATAACAATCCCACAATCCAGTTCATCTTTAAACATTTGTCAATAATTGCTTAGCAATTTATTGAAAAAAGATGAATTTATTCAAATATTATTAGTTGAAAGGTCAGCATAGTTGTCTTTCCAGAAAGCAGTTGGTTGCAGACAGTTGTTGCAGATTTGCCTCCCAGACAATGCTATGACATATGGGGAAAAAAGATGAATTTATCTAAAAATAGAAAAACAACATATATTTGAATAATCAGACATAAGTACATTATTTAAATAAATTTTGATACTTAAACTTGAATTTAATTGGTCTAAATTTAGATTACTCCTTTATCTAACTTGGCATACACATCATTATCCAATTATTCACTATAAATAAAAAATATCCATACATAACACTAGCAGAATGCCAAAAAATGGAATAAATTTTTTTAATCATTGCTATAAGAAATTATAGAAGAATCGTTAGAGGTTTGATCTACATTGTTGTATTGTTATCAATTATGCACATTTAAATACATTTTTATCCTATGTTTTCAATAGATATTTTTTATATATGTCAAATTATTAGGTAAAAGAGTGTTTTACAAGCCAGATAAATATAATAATAGTTTATTCTTCATTTATAGTTCAAGTTTAGATAATTTAAATTGAAGTTTTAATAATATCTTGTTTAATTTTAATTCCATATTTCTTTCTGATTATAAAATATTTTTCTATATATTTATAAATCCCACATATAATCTGTATACTATGTATAACAAAAGAAAAGATAGTTATTATTTAAATAGCTTTGTCCATGACAAACAGACACTATATATTCTATGAATAAATGTACAATATATAAAAGATTTTATTAAGTCAGACACTTTTAATGTTTACAATTTTTCTGTTTTATTAGATGTTTTCTCATTAGATCTCTAACTATACCCATTTAGTAATAATCTAGTCTGACACTTGCATTTATATAGATTTTACAATCAAGAAAAGCACAGTATAGTGAACAATGCAATGTGCATATTTTTAAAAAAGAACTATAAAAAGCAAGATATACATAAAATACTATTAACTTATTTTAAATTTATTTCACTTTCTCTAGCAAATATTATTACACTAAATTGAAGATCTTGCTGTTAAATACACCTAAACTTTAAAGAGTAAAAGGCAAAAATTAACACTTCTTCAGTGTTATACCGAACATTTAAAACATAATTTAAAAATAATATAAGACATGATGTAAGATAAGAGTTTTCTGAAAATATGCTAAATTATTTATTATATCATAAAGTTAAAACAAATAAATCAAGAAAAAAAACAACAAAATACACAAGAAACACAAATAATAAATAATTTACTATTGCAACATGTAATATTATGAATTTTAATTATTGATGTAAAACTCACAAACATATTCATTTTTAGAAGTTAAAACTACTTTTACTTCTTTGATTCTTATAATAATGCAGCAGAAATAACACCTACCACTATAGAATATGTGTTGTAAAATAATTATAATGATAATTCAATAGAGGCATCCAATATTTTCCCACTAAAATTCACTTTTTTAGCTGTTAATCCCATTTAATGTTCAGAGAGTCTGTTAATTAAAAAGTTAGGACCACAAAAGCTTTTAAGGACACAAAAATATTATTTAAAAAATAAATAAAATCAGTGATTTATGGATGCATATCCAAAGCATTAAATTATATTGTTCCAAATCCTAAGTAAAATATTATACCTTATAGTGTTTTTAATGTATTAATGATTTTTTTTCCTCTGGAGTAATCTTTGCTGAGACATATCCCTATCTTGTATTTGTCCTCTAAGGCCAAATACAATGCAGGGATAAGTTTTTAGCAATATTTGAATTTGTTTTTGTTAGTTTTTTATGTTATTGTTTATTTTTAAACATACACACATGAATAAATAAGCACACACGAATTCAAATATTGCTAAAAACTTATCCCTGCATTGTATTTGGCCTAGGTAAATAAATAAATAATAAAACAGTGTTTAGGAATACTGAAAAAATCATTACTTTGAAATTTTTATTTTGACTTCTAATTTAAAAATTAAATAAAGATATTTTTTCATATACTAAGTATATACTTTTATAAATGTTTATGTATATGCAGAAAAATAGATTTATTGACACTTGTATTAATGTTTTAATAATTCACATAATGTCATTCATTATCTTGTCACTTAAAATTGTGTATTAACAATACACTGTATTTGTTGATGAATTACTTTTGCTTTTTGTAATTTTCTTCCCTAAATGCTGCATTTATGCGATATCGTTTTCTATCTTTTGACTATGAAAGATTTAGTAACCAAAATTAGCAATTCAAAAATAATGAAGAATCCACTAGTTCATATAAATAATATGTTGATGAATTATGTAGTATGAATTGTCTTTATTAAAAATCATATTTTCTGAGACAGATTTGATACTTTTTTAAAAGCCTTATCCTTCAAGCTTTTCAGCTTATATATATATTTTTCATTTTAAGGCAGCATAATCACATTCATTTTTTAAAAGCATCTAAAATATTGTTATTGTTATTTTATCTTTGCTTGTTTTTTGTTATATCCTTCCAATCACATGTTTTTGGAAAGAACATGAACAGTCCAATTTTTGTCAATATATTTTAATTCTGTTTAGTGGATAAGTTATTATTATATCTTATATAAGAGTCTATAGAATATTTACGATTCATTTTCAGTGTAAATAAATAAGGAGCACTGAAGGGTTACCAAATAATCTTGGTAACTAAACTCTAATGAATTACTTTAAGATAAAAAAATCAGAATATAATGAAATAATTTTGATAGATATAAAATGTGGTTATGTCTATTATTTTGCTTTCATTTCTATTCTACTGGAATATATTGCTGTTTCTTTTTGCATATTAATGATTATGTATTTATATTATGTTCTACACCTAAGACAAATTTATTCACTAGGCATTGGAAGGTTATAATCAAATGATAACATTTGATTATTGTTAGTGCTAGCGTTTCTAAATTCAGTGCTGCAGTACAAACTTTAATCACATTAATAATTGTTAATATATAAACATCGAAAGAGAATGTGTAAAATCATTAAATGTTTTTCTATTTTGATACTATTAGAACATCATGATTATTTTCTAAAGTAATTTATATAAAATGGCTTTATATCATAAAAGATAAATTGATTTTTATATTTAATTTTGCAAACTTAATAAAATTTTATTTTTTTAAAAAAAAATAGAAATAATAAATTACTTAAATGTATACATTTTAAAGTGTTTTGTTTATAATTGACCTCAATTTAAGTGAATTATTACTCTTTTAAAACATAAAACTTGATAATTGAGTAAAATTTTATAATACATTAAAAAATATATATATAATAGTTTTTAAGCCCCCCCCTCCTTTGGTTTATTTCATTAATCTTTTAAAGTAATGGCAAAAATAATCTCAACAAAAATGTATATAGTTCGTTCACTAATTAGATAATAGATTTTTACTTCCTTGAAACTACGTAATAATAATGTATACAAAAACTTTGAATTAAATTTATTAGAATTTTGTGGACATTAAAAAAAATAAAGTTGCCGATGGAATCTTTGAAGGCAGCAAAGGGTTATTTTTTCTTTAAGAAATTGTTTTAAAAATAAACAAGTATTTAAAAAATAAAAAAAATAAAACTTCATTATTAAAATTCAGACTTCGTTATAAAAAAAAAAACCATAAAAACAAATTAATTGCCCTATTACTAAAAATATTATTTATTTAAAGAAAAAAGTATAAGTTTAGAATTTAAAATAATTTATTTTTGTTTAAAAACAAAAATATAGATAAAATTTTACTATCATGTTTACTTTGTATTACTCATAAAAAAAAAGAGTGAAAATAATGTTTAAATAACGTAAAGTATTTTCAGAGTAAAATAAAAATAAACACGTGATTGATGCATTTTGTAAGCCAAACTTTTTACTATGAACAAATATCTTTATAATTTTGTAAAAAAAAAAAAAAGAACTATAAATATGAAGGCAATAGTAATTATGCATTTTTGAGTTCTTCTTTGTATGCAATCAGTTGTTATTACTATTGTGGCATGTGTGATATATTTTAAAAGATCGTTTTTGATCTATGTGATTAAATTCAAATGATATACCTTTTTAACAATAGATGATTCTGGCAGGCATACATATCAATTTGCATAAATTTTGGAATTACATTAAAAGGAGAAATGTAGGAAGGAGAGAGATAGTATTAATAGATAATGTGGGAATAGAGTGTAGCTCTAGAGAAGAGTTAGAGAGAATCTTAAATAGATATGTAATGGATATAGAAAAGATGTTAGATGTGAATGACTTAGTGATAGAAAACATGAAAGCATTAGTAATGGGAACATTAGGTTAACAAAAAAGTGAACTGAATGAGGCAGGGAAGAGATTGAAAAATGGAAAGGTGAGAGGTTTAGATGGATGGGCAGCAGAGATGGTAATGAATTTAGGGCATAGAGCAAAAACAAAGTTATTATCATGTTTTAATAAGATGGCACAGAAGATAGTTTTTTGAGATAGTTGGAGTAATACAAAAGTAAGATTATTATGCAAAGAAAGGGATAAGAATCATAGAAAGTTAAATAATTATAGACTGATAGCGGTAACATCAGTTTTATATAAAGTTTTCTCATATATGGTGGCTGGAAAAGTTGTAAAATGGATGGAAGAGAATAATGTAGTGGGGGAAATTCAAGGAGGTTTTAGGTCAGTTAGGCATATAGGAGATAGGTTATTTATAGTTACACAACATGGATATGAGTAGAAATTCAGGTAAATCATTATATATGAGTTTTATAGATATAGAGAAGGCATATGATAGAGTAAATAGAAATAGATTATGGGTAACTTTAGCAAATTTGAGAATGGATGAAGCTTTAGTAAATATTATTAATAAATTATATGAAAATAATTACTATACTTACCAATTAGGGATATAGAATCAGTTAAAGTTAAAAATGGGGTGGAATTAAGGCAAGGATGTCCCATGTCACCTATTTTATTTTTGTTGTATTTGAATGAAATGGAGAAAGCAATAGAAAGACTAGGAAGAGGGATATAGATACCATTAATGGGTGGCAAGGGGATATATATATATATATATGCGTGTGTGTGTATATATATATATATTGTCGGGTCTTTTTTTTGCGGATGATATATTTTTGTGTGCAGAAAGAAGAAAAGATATGGAAATTATGCTGAGGACATGTGCAAGGGTGGGTAAAGAGATGAGGATTAAATGCATTGAAGAAAAATCAAATATAATGATAATTAATAATGTGGAAAGAGAAGATGTAGAATTTTTATTGGGGGATATAAAGTTAAGGGTGGTGGATAGATATAGTTATTTGTGAATCATCTTAAGTACTCAGGAAAATTGCTTGGTTGAATGGGGAAAAAAATTGGTAAATGATGCAAAAAAAGAAAGGGTTTAGTAAAGAAATTAACAGT
The DNA here is from genome assembly GCA_028023455.1 of Epiperipatus broadwayi. Classification (NCBI taxonomy): domain Eukaryota; kingdom Metazoa; phylum Onychophora; class Udeonychophora; order Euonychophora; family Peripatidae; genus Epiperipatus; species Epiperipatus broadwayi. Next base: position 1,677,293 of record JAQFVV010000185.1, read on the forward strand.
GTTTTCATATAATAAATATGATGTAGCTAGAATTATATGGGAGTTGTAGTAGCAGGGTTAACATATGGTAATGATGCATCATGTTTTAGTAAAAGGGTATTAAATTACTCAGGAAAAGTACAAAGGAATGTAGGAAGACATGCATTAGATGCAGAGGTATGAACAGCAAAGGAGGCAATTCAAGGAGAAATGGGATGGCCGAGTTTTTATGAGAAATGCAAAAAGTAAAATGAAAATGTTTGGTAGGTTGCAGTTTATGGATAATAAAAGAATAATGAAAATAGTATTTAATTGGGTTATGCATAAAGGGCATGCAACAAGATGTATGAGAAAGGTAGTGTGGTATGCAAAGGATTTGGATAAAAAATTTATATCAGTATACTTGTATAAAAGGTGGTATTACTGTGTTAGGAAGATTGTTAAATGTTAGAGTGGTAAGAAATGGGATAAAAGAATAGATGCATTATATTAATATATAAAAAACTAACCAAAGGAAATACATATAAAAACAAAAAAAGATTTATAAATCCAAGAAATAATATTATATTTCAACCAGAGGACTGGTTTTCATCAGAAAGAAAAAATACACAGTAAAATGGTGATAATGAAAATTATGGATTTGATAAAAGTTTATAAATTTAACAAACCCTCCCTGATTGGTCACAAACTCTAACACAGAATATCTACCCAATCAATGACAAAATTCAAACAAAACAACATCCATATAATCAATCTTTACATAAAAAAATCTCATATAAGAAAATTTTCACCTAAAAACCTTTCACATAAAAAACTCACATATAAAAATCATTTAGGAGACCAGGTAACCCAGAGATGTAATAGTTCCAATGTTTAAATTCAATCCATGTGGTTCTAAGGTCTTGAATTTAAAAACACTTTAATTTATCGAATCATTCAATTGATGATATAAGAGTAGTAATTCTTCAGGAAGGTTTTTCTTCTACAAGGAAGAGGAAACAAAAAGATAGTTTTTTTTATTTTTAAATTCAAGACCTTAGAACCACATGGATTGAATTTAAACATTGGAACTATTACATCTCTGTGTTACCTGGTCTTCTAAATGATTTTTATATGTGAGTTTATGTGAAAGTTTTTTAGGTGAAAATTTTCTTATATGAGATTTTTTTATGTAAAGATTGGTTATATGGATGTTTAATATCTGTGTTTAATTGGTATATAGATAAATAATTAATTATTATAAATTATTGTACTTTGCATTAACTATAATTTTTGATTAAAATATATAAGTATTTTAGTGTTTAATGAATATTAATGTGAGCACAGCTATTTTTTGTATGTGAGCATAGTCTAATTTTTGTATGTATGCACATATGTATATTTTAATTTTGGATTTTTTATTTATTTTTTTATTTTTATTTCAATTTAAATAGAATTTAAGCTTGATTAGGAGGAAATGTAGTTTTTTTTTTGTTTTGTTTGAATTTTGTCATTGATTGGGTAGATATTCTGTGTTACAGTTTGTGACCAATCAGGGAGGGTTTGTTAAATTTATAATCCTTTATCAAATCTGTAATTTTCATTATCATCATTTTACTGTGTATTTTTTTTTCCTTCTGATGAAAACCAGTTCTCTGGTTATATATATATATATATATATATATATATATATATATATATATATATATATATATATATATATATATATATATATATATATATATATATATATATATATATATATAGTAAATGGAACATTGGGTGCAAGTTAATTTATGATAATAGTAAGGAAAATAGCTTATTGTTTAAGGCTGGAACTGGATCTTTAGCAACAAGAGAATATACATGTAAATATGAGTGATTTAGTCTGCAAATTGTGTAAGGAAGATATTAGAAAATATTAGGCATCTGTTGATTGAATGTAAATGTTTGAAAGCAGAAAGGGTACAAATAATGAAGTTATGGGAAAATAAATATGAACAAAGTGATTATACAGACAATGGGTTATTGGTTTTTATGCTGGGTGTGGTAAAGATAGGGGGATTTAGATATAAAGGCCATAGAGTTAAGAAATATTATGTTGTGGAAATAGGATGGAGCAGATTATGGGAAAGATTAGGGTGGAGAATGAAAGGGGAATGTAAAGTGGCTAACAGGTTTCATGCCCAGTGAGATTCCTAATTCCATTTAAGGAAAAGCCATGGTACATCACATCACAATACATATAAAAATATTTTAAACACACCTATCCATGTGCAAAAATGTTTTCATATTATTTTATCAGTTTTTGCACATTTCTATTTTGATTTTTATCATCAGTTGCAATTGACTAGATATCATTTTGCCAATATTTAGTTATTTAGGTCAGCTACTTTAATGAATCCAAGGTATTCAGATATTGAACACTTTGAAATCCACACCTATTAAGCTAATGTGATGCTAAGTAGATGTACTAATCATTACATTATAAGTCTCTTTAATATAATTATATTATTATTATATTTATTATTATTACTAATTGACATCAAGTTAACATAGACTCCTGGAAATCAAGCAATACATTTTTCATCATACTATATAGGAAAAGTGTGTGATTACATTTTAGCATACAATTTGAACAACGTTTTGGTCTTCATATTTGTTACTAACATTATTTTTGATCATGATTTGTCAAAATGATTATTAGTGATAAAAAAAATATAAAGAAAAATATACATTGCAAAATGGAAGACAAAATAAATATAGACTATTCTTATGAAGAACTGTTATAATGTGAAAAATAAAATGATAGGTATTGCTAAACCCATTTTCAATAAATATAAGATCATGAGTAAACAATTAAAATACTAGATCATCAGTAGTAACTTTCTATTTCTTTTATCTTATCATAATAAATATTTGTATTTGTTGTGTGCATATATATCATCATCATCATTTCCAAATATTATCTACAAACTACAGGATAAGGAGCTATTTATGTTTAATCCAATTTCTCAGATCCATAAATTCTGTTTTCTACATCACTCCTGTAAACTTTCTCATCTGGTCATCTCACATGTGATCTCTTCTAAATCACCATAGAAACAAGTAATCATATATATTCTATAACTCTAAAACATAGTGGCAATGTTATTTTTTATAATCTAGTAAGCTATTGACTTAAAAAAAATTGATTTCTATTCTATCATTATAAGTTTAATTGAAAAAAAAATCCATTTATCAGGATTCAAATATGTGAACTTTTCCATGTGAGGCAGGAATTTGAAATTTTACAGAAAGACCATGATTGCAATCTAGTTGATTTTAAAATTTAACTGTATTTGCTATGGTATTAGACATCATTATGTAAATTATGAACATCTCAATTAGAACTGACTTCTGTTCAAAATAACATTTAATAAAATATTAAACCACATACTTTAAAGAACATATGTGTAATAATAAAACATAATTCTGGAAGCAAGGGTATAACCAATCAATTCATAGTACTCCATAAATTCATAATACATTAAATCACTAAAAAGGTAAGGGACTGACTCCTTTGATTAATACTACAACAGTCAAGTTTGTACATTCACATAACAAAATCAGGAGTCCAGACAAAGAGACCAAAGCTGACCAATGCGAGATGGTGAGATCTTGAGATTGACCACACTTTAATTTATTCACCCATGCTCCAAGATTCAATACCCTACAAATGATATGCTTGAGAGTAAAGTCACATTTTCCTTGCAGACAACTTAGATCAGGGAGAAACATGAAACTCCAGGTTAAAATGCTCTTATTAAGTAAATCTTTCATATAACTAATTAATTGGGAAATTATCATCAATGCATAGGTTTTGAAATACATATTTTAAGAATAACTAGAATTTAATTGAATTGGATTAATAATGAGACAAAGAACAAAATAGATTGATTTAACTATACATTTTATTTATAATTAATAAAATCAAGAATGACATATAACTTTAGCATATGAATGCATGTAGGCATTTGAATGACTGAAAAGAGCTAATGTAATCTTCGCTTACAAATCAATTATGGAGGTATTTGGATAACTATTAAAGCTTTACATAAGATGAGCTTAGCTGGCTCTCCTCTTATGAATGACTTACAGTATGATATGTAAAATAATCACTACATTATGTCTAGAGAGAGTAATGTCAGTTCCTATTTTAGACTTGTGGCTGTTATATATAAGTAATTCTACTAAGCTTTGATTAACAATTAATTGTGCATTTTATTATTACAAACATATTTATATCTAACAGGTGAGCATATAAAACAGCTCAAATAACTTAGATTGAACATGGCTTTCAAGAATATTTTCAGACTAATGCTGAATGTGACATTACAAGGAGGTAGAGTTTGATGCTCCAGATTTACTCATGTGCTATGGCACAGGCAAATAAAAATAATAAAAGTTGCTCCAGCTGGATTAGTGAATCAAGGGTTCTTGTGACAAATGCTGTACCCTGGGATCGAACATGATGCTGCATGAGAAAGGAGAGGAACATCTAGTTTAGAATGACAGGATTACTTACATCCTAGCCTGGATTCAACTAAGGGTTTGCAAATGCACTATTCTAAAGGAAGTTGTGCTGGCTTAACCATGGCTCCATCTTAATATGTAAAATATGGCAGCAAAATGTGAAAATATTTAATTAAACAATAAATCTCATCTGTCAAGCAAATGATATTACAAATTTAATATAATACTAAACCAGATGCTATATCTGATTCAAAGGTCCCTTCACAATTTTTATAAAGTTATGTAAACGTTTTATAGGATGTAACACACCCACACAGCTATATTGTAAAATTCTGTAATTTTAAATTTTTTGTCTTCAATAGATTTTATCTGTTAGTTAAAATAGGTTTCTTCTGACACTTATTTTTTTATCAAATTGTAAAAAAACATTCCTGGTTAAAAATTTTAATCTTTTTTTTTTTTTTTTTGGAGAAAGCTTTTATTTTTGGTAAGTTAATTGCATTCCTGCATCTTTTATGTTAATTACAATCCATTTTTAGTTTAATTTTAAAAGCAGAGATTTAATTTGTATTGTTTTTATAAGATAATCCCTGGTTAGAATTCTTAATTAAGGTTGAGTGGGAGATAAAGATTTGCTCTGGATTAAGTCTTGTAATTGAAAAAACAAGAAAGATTACACAGGAGATAGAGAGAGGATATAAATAACCCCCTAAATTTCAGACATTTTTATTCTTGGCTTGACCAAACTAATTCTGCTTCAAAGTGATAAATTCAGCTTCTAATAATTCCACTATTCATTTTCATGCATTGGTATTAGTCTGCTGAGATTCGTATTGTGTTGGCAGTCTGAACATATTTTTTCTTAAACTTTGCTTTCACAAGATGTCTAAATTCATTGCTATGTGTATTCAAACCTACAACATGCCTTGCTAACTTACTTAAGGACAAACTTCTGATGCCAAGCTGTTCTTTCAGTCATGCCAGGAAAGTCTAAATTAGAAATGATCCTGAAATATGCCTCTACACTTGCCACTGTGAAGAAATGAAACAACCTGAAAGTTGAACTCAAAATAAATGTCTGTGCCCTTTGAAAAACCCCATGGACTCACCTTTACCATAAGACAAAAATATTTCTTATTGTATCCAGGGTATATAAGTATCTATTTAAATATCCACTCAATCTACAAATAAATCTGTTGTATAAAGTTTTATCAGTTATTTAATCTCATAATTATTAGATGTGTTTACTTTTATTTGTATTTATAGTGTGTCTTGGAATCTTAGTTTTAAGATTCCAAGTTTATTTTTAATCTTATTCATTGGCGAGTATATTGTGAGACTATATTTTATAAGCTTACTATGCCTTCTTTGTTATTACTAACTCTTGCTAAATGCTTTGGCAGACCTTTGTAATTTCATTTAGCTCACTTTTTCTTTTTTTATTGTAATGGAATTAATTTCAAATACGTTTAGTTTGTGTTTTTTGCAAACCACAAATTTTTTGGCTGGTGATTTATCATGTTTGGTATTTTTGTTTTTGTGTAGTTGGAGATTTCATTTCTTCTTTACTAGATTATGTAAGATTGTAATCATTCTTCATATTTGTCTTGTCTTGTAAGTGAAATAAACAATGAATTGCCTTGAACGTGGTAAAACATGATCTATCTTGCACACAATATGACATCTCTAGATCCAATGTTCATGAAAATGCTCATCTCACACTGTTCATTAAGATCCTACATGACTATTCCAATTGTTTTTAACACCAATTTAGAAAGCTAGAATTATTTTTTTATAAATTGCCAGCAGAAAAATGCTATTAATTCCCTTTTAAATTGTAGGTGAGAGAATAAATCTTTCTGCTAGGGCGTTTAATGTTTTAATATATACAGAACTCATATACACTCTTTGATGAATACACTTATAAAATTCTAGGTAAAACTTTCATATTCTCTTTTCTAGATTTACTTTAGCTTGTTTATTGAATTTAAGAAAATTTTCAAATTAGTTTAAATTATTTTGGCTGACATTTGTCTGTTTCATTTTTTTCAATTGTTTGAACAATAGTTAAGATCTATTGCTGTATCCCTGGGTATAGTTGGAGCAAACCATCATCACCATTCAATTTTTATCATGGTAAATAAATTTTCCAGGTATGCAGTGATCTTGTGGCACCCTCCATGATCAAGAGTAGTTTGAGTGACCACTACAATACATATGAGAACAATAGCTTTATTAGCTTCATCAACAGAAGCCAACTCTTATGTACCATTGTAATATATATATATTATAATGGGATGCCGGTTTTCACCAGAAAGAGGATATGCATTTCACTACAATCAGACTTTGGGTCTTCAAGTAGAATGCTAGAAATGAATCTATGAAATACTAAGTCCATGCTTACATCCATCATTATTATGCTAGCTCAATAATTTTTAAATAAATTTTGATATAATTTAGACTATTTCTTCCATCTCTCATCCCTATTTCAGTCACCATTATGCCATGATATTCAAACTCATGGAGAATTTGCAATTAGTTCTTTTCAGGGATAATTTCAAAACAAGTCATTATTTAATATGCCTTTATATAAGCATTAACTAATAATTGATATTCATATAATGTTTATAATAATAACATATATATAATATAATATAATAATGATTAACAAAGAGATCAAGTTAATGATTCAATATTTAATAAACAATAAAAAATATAATGTAAAAGATAAATAAAATATTAATAAATAAATAAGGATGAATTTATAAACGCTATGATAAAATTCTATGTTATAATAAACTATACAAAAGTAAAGAATATAATTTAAATTAACAGATATATAAAAACAATATATGTAAATTTAAAATTAATAATTTAAATATCTTATTAATTTATTTACAATCTTTAATCAATTGTTATATATATATATATATATAAGTACTATTTACAATTGTATCACTTACTTATTATATGTATTTATAATAAAATAAATACATTAAATGTTTATTATATTATATAGTAAATATAATATAATCCTATTTTAAATATCTGTTAAATAGTAACCATTTTTTTATCCTTCATCTAATTTTGATGAATTATGTCAAACTTTCAATTTATGTTTATAATATTAAATTTGGATATTTCTATTTAAAATGAAACGGTGACAAATTTGAAATAAAAATAATAATATTAATAATAATAAACATATGAAAATAATATAAATATTATTATAATATATATAAATAAATAAAGAAAAACTTATTTTCCAGAGTTAAGAATAAATCTTTAAGTCAGTAGTTTATAATCCTAATGAAGATCTCTTGCGAAATATTAATCCATTGGTATAATGATTATTTATTCATTCTTAATTGATAAATTATTAATATTATCCAATGGTTTGATTGATAGAAGATAAAGTAGATATCCTTCGAATATTGATGTTCTTATTCTCCATTTTTCTATTATTATTAGACGTTCTAAACAACAAATATTTCAAGTTAGCATGTAAGTTGGTTTCAAAACCTTTACGATATAAAATTATTCTACTCACTCCATATTGTAAGATTTCTTTATATATATAATTATTTTAAATTTATATATATATATATATATATATATATAAATAAAACTTAATTATTATACAGATATATATATATATATATATATATATATATATCTGTATAATAAGGAAGTGTTAAAATAATGTAGTTTCCAAAAACTCAAACAGATGTTCTTTTCTTTTATATTGTTATTCTTTTTTAGATTTAATAGAAAATTAAAATATTTTCCTTGTAATCTTTTAATCCATAGATTTAATCCAGAGATTTTAATTTGGAAGAGTTAATAATATATTCCAACATTGAATAGTAATATTTATATAAAAGAAAAACTTATTTAAAAAGACATCATTTTCTTTTCTTCTCTCCAATAACTAGAGACAGATTAAATCTCCTTGTGTGCTTAATTTAAATATTAATTGTTATCAATAAATCTTAAGATCTAATAACAAAATATTCATATAACTATTCTTCAACTCAAATCTGGCAATTACTCAAAAGCTTGACATTAAGTTATGTATGATTTAAAATTTATATGTATATATAAATAGTATATATGTATATACATATTAAAATAATCAAATAGATTTTATATTTATAAATAGTCTCATTAGATATAAAAGTATGTTAGGTTAATAATAACTGGAAGTTACTATTACAATATATATATATATGAAAAACAAAAAACACAAGTTAAAAACTTGCATACGCTTGTATTTATGACTATAGATGGCGTTATACCAAGCGTTAGTTTACATAAATGTCAGAGCGAGTATTTCACTATCTCTAACTTAATTTCCACCTTCATATCATGATTTCAAGCTATTTGCTATCATCAGTGAAGGTGTTTTTGGTATAACACCATCTATAGTCATAAATACAAGCGTATGCAAGTTTTTAACTTGTGTTTTTTGTTTTTCATAAATGTACCTTTGAGGTCTTTCTTGCAATGATATATATTGCAGAGACTTCTACTATGTGGTGATGCTGAACTGATATAGACCCATGTAGCTATCTGGCATGCGATGCTGAGTTTGAAGACATTACGTGTCTAAAAGATTCATGCTTGCAAGCTGAATAGAAACTGTTTCTTAAATGCTCAGAGTTTGTGTTTTAGATCTAGTTTCTTAATCCTGTCCTTCACTGACGATAGCAAATAGCTTGAAATCATGATATGAAGGTGGAAATTAAGTTAGAGATAGTAAAATACTCGCTCTGACGTTTATGTAAACAAATGCTTGAAGGTGTTTTTGGTATAATGCCATCTATTGTCATATATATATATATATATATATATATATATATATATATATATATATATATATGGTTGATATATATATATATATATATATATATATCATCAACCATTATCAATCCACTGTAGAATGAAGGTCTCTCCAAGTTCAATCCATCTTTTTTTATCTTTAGCTTCTTTTCTCCACATCACCCCTGCACACTTTCTTATTTCATCCATCCATCTCACATGTGGTCTCTTTTACAAATTTCAATTGTCCAACTATTATCATTTCTTCTAACAATATGTCCAGCCCAACTCCACTTCAGTCTTTTAATTTTTTGAATGAGGTCAGTAACACCTGTTTGTTCTCTTACCCATACATTGCATTTTCGAGCCTTTCTTGTTACTCCCAACATGCATCTCTCCATACTTCTTTGAGTGGTCTGAAGTATCTGTATTGCTCTTCTATTAAGTGTCCATGTCTCAGATCCCTAAGTAAGAACTGGCAAAACACATTTATTAAAAACATTCCTTTTCAAACACATAGGCATATTTCCTTTTAGTATCAAGTTATTTCTACCAAAAGCACTTCAACCAAGTTTAAATCTATGATTAATTTCACCCATTATATTTCCATCTGTATTAATGATCTGACCAAGATATTTGTAACTATTAACTTCTTCTAACTCATAATAATCAATCTTTATTTTTATTTTTTGAGAAAATCTATTAAACATTACTTTAGTCTTTTTAACATTTATCTTTAGTCCTACATTCCTACTTTCATCTGAGAACTCCTGCAACATTTCATGTAGCTCTAAAGCATTATTTGCAAAAACAACTACATCATCTGCGAAATCTAAATGATTTAAATAATCTCCATTTACTTTCATTCCTTTAGCTTCCCATTTTAATCCACAAAATACTTCTTGCAGCACTGCTGTAAAAGTTTTGGAGATATGGAGTCACCCTGTCTTACCCTCTTTTCAATGTTGATTTTCCTACTATCATTATGTAATCTAATTGTTGCTGTTGCATTTTTATAATTATTCTTTAAAATATGACAATATCCTGGATCTACACCTTGATGATCCAATGCTTTAATCACTGAATAAATGTTTATAGAATCAAATGCCTTTTCATAGTCTACGAAGCATAAGCTTAATGGCAACTCATATTCATTTGTCCTTTCTATAATTTCTCTCAATACCTGGATATGATCTACTGTGCTAAAACCACTTTTAAATCCAGCTTGTTCTCTTGGTTGGTGGAAATCCAGTGTTTTCTGTAGACGAGTTGTAATTATCTTAGTAAAAATTTTGTATAAAACTGATAAAAGACTGATAGGTCTGTAATTTCTAATATCTTCTTTATCACTTTTTTTAAATATTAATACTGCATTCTTCTAATCATGTGGTACATCTTTATCATTTAGACATTTGGTATATAACTTTGCTAAAAATATTCTATTTTTTTACCTGCTTCTTTTAATACATTAATTATAATTCCATCATTACCTGGAGCCTTCCCTTTCTTCATAAATTTAATTGTATGTCTCACTTTCTCATTCAAAATTCTGGGCAATTCGGAAGATATAGTAGGTATAGGAGGCACTTGTTCTTTATTACTATATAATTCTTGATAGAAGTCTATACATGCCACTAAAAGGAATAATTAAATTATCTCTACTTTCTTTGGTTCAATCTATTATCCTATTATTATTTAAACATTATCTAAGAAGGGAGAAGTATATTTAAGTGGATTTACAAAAATATATTATAAACAAATATACTTATAAATGTCTTCAAGGCTAGTTTAATTCTTGATACATAATAAATTTAAAATTGGGAAATTTTGATTAAAGCAAGCCATATTACGAAATTAAATCAATAACTAATTAATAAGACTAATTAGCACAGAGTGAGTCATTATTATTTATAGAATAGGTTTTCAAAACAGTGCACACAAAGATAACACTATAAAAATAATTAAGTGAAGATATTTAAAATATCTTTACGATGTATTACAATTAAGTGCTCACTGTATCAAATCTTTGGCATATAATACAATAAATATTTTTAAAAAAATATTCAAAAGAGAAATATAGACACAAATGCAGTGACATAATTTAAATTAGATAATATTAAAGGTTTTAGAAAAGAAATTACGAATTAGGCAAGTCATGGATCAATTTTAGATGTGAACTGATTTATATAAGATTTAAACATTATTAATTTTTCTTAGCATTAGGACAGGATTTAATATTTAATTACATTAGGTACAATTAGTTAATTACATTTAGATACTGTTAGCTAGCTTGATTTATAGTTTTATAGATTAAATAAAAATTACACAGAGCTTGGTGGTTTTCAAATTATTTACCAGTCATTATTCAGTTGGAGATGTAGTGGATTAATTTTCAGATTTGGTGAGTTTTTCTGGGCAGCTTATGGCACTATTTTTTTATTTACTGAGTTATGCTATGGATCTTCTAGCAGTGTTCGGGTTGTTACATCATTGGATGGAAGCAAAACCCTGCCGCTCTGCTCATGGAGAAAACAGCGAAGACTGCCCTTTCTAATGGGACATGTTAAAAATAAAATTGGTGTGAAGTCTGGTGACAACTGCTTTCATAAAATAGCTCTGGCATAATCTAAGTTTAAAATATAGCCTATTTATATATTTGGTTATCCAAGCCCTTACACTTCAGGAATTTACTTCGATTCAGAACTCATTAACTCTAGAATTTACTTTAATGGCACAAGATTATACAATTTTGATTTTAAATCTATTAATAGATTTCTGAGGTGTTATAACTTTTTCTTAGGCTATCAAATAGAACTGGTCCAATGATTTTACTGTAAGACTTTTGTTGTAAATAATTTCAATTATCAATTAGCAAGATTTTAAAATGAAGTTATATTTTTACCTACTGCAGGTGTGGCAGTTAATGTAAATTCTTGTTTACAACTAAAAATCTATTTTAATTACTAACCAAAAATTTTACTTTTAATTACAAAAAATAAAAATAATCTTTTAACATATTTTAAGTCATGCCATTATGTACATTAAAATACAGGCTGTATTATCTATCCACATATGAATTAACAATAATAAAAAATAATAAATTGATTTTAAGATTAATTCTATAATAAAACATTATTTATTAAATATTCTGCAATGTTTGTATGCTATAATTTTATTAATCCTGTCTAATTATAGCATTCTTCCACATGTAAATAAATAAAATTGTTTAGACAGCTATTATAGTAGGTTTTAACGCTTGATTTTATGAGATTTAAACATTTAGATAAGGATTGAACCTAGCATAGACAAGTAGGTTATCAGGTTGATGATCAAACAATACAGGATTGAAAAATTACCATTTCAATATATATATATTGAAGGTTTGAAGGATCCATCCTTAACTTTGATTATACCATTTTTTTAAATATATATATATATATACGAAGACTTTCACAGGTTGCATATATAAAAGGCATATTTTGAGGGCAAATCTCATGTGAAAATTGTAAAGCTTCTTACATCGGTATGAGTAATTGTCACATCATTGTTAGGAGAGATGAGCATGCTAATGCAGTTAAACAACACTCATAATCATCAGCACTCTCACTCCATACTATGGATTCAGGTCATAAAATTAATTTTTCTAGTACCACGATCATATCCAGATGTGCCATTAAGATATTTAAAAGGGCATATTGTATCAATAAGTGAGATGATATATGCAAAGTTCCTCCTATTTGGAAATATTTTTTTAAAAAACAATCTTAATTTAACATTTTTGCTATTGGTGGAACCTTAATGTTTTTTCAAATCAGTGATAGTAGCACCTCTATAACCATCTTTCTACCTTTTATCACCCAGTGGATGACTTGTGTGACCAAGTTGAAATGTCAGTACATCAATATTTAAAATATTTTAACGCAGATGAACCCGCAAAATATGCCTTATATATATAAGTGTAATAATGTTCAAGGCTAAATGAGTTTATAAGTAATCATTAAACAACAGTCAATAATTAGACAATCCCAATATCAATAACAATGCCAAGCAACTCATTTTATATTTATAATGACATTAATTTAAGATTGCGACTTGATCACAGAAATTGAAATTATTGATACAAAGAAGTTTAAATAAACCTCTTTATTACACTTACTCAAGTATTACTTTGGATCCAATTTAAAATTTAGAATTCCAGTTTATAAAGTTATAATAGACTACTGATTAATCTGTATTCAGAAAAAGTTTTCATTTACCTGTTTAAAGAGGCTTATTTAAACTTTCTTGTATCAATAATTTCAATCTCTTTGGTCAAGTTGCAATCTTTATTGTCTATATAAATATATTAGAACCATTAATAAGGGTAAATTCCGCTTTTATTGTTAAAAGAAAGTTGCCTTGATAACAGTTAGAAAATGTTATTGGAATTGTCTAAGTATTGACTAGTTTTTAATGATTACTTATAAACACATTTAGCCATGAGGAATATTATACTTATTATTTAAATTAATATATATGTGCTCTGTGCACAGATAATGAAGCTATTAATAAATTGTCATGAAATTATTAAAATTTTTTACCGCCAAGCGCTTTCGGGACAGTCTACAGTCCCATATTCATGGTGAGTTATTCTGTTAATAACTGCAAAATTATGCAAATTTTATGCAAACTTATGTGCAGATGTTACATGGACCATTTACGAGATAGGGAATAGCAGGCCTCTCTTCTGTTCATTGCCGATGGGTCGGCCGCAATGAAGTAAGCTTCCCTAACTTTACATTTGTGGCATTTGTTTCAGAGCAAACAACACTGGCTGTGGAAGGTAGAAAAGCATGTCCAGTGTTTCTCTCATGTTCGACAAAATTCAAATTACCTCCAAACTTTGTTTTGGTTTTATTGTAAAGGTATTGGTGTTGAGCTACTTTGGTGGCAATGTTAGTTTTGGTCTCTCCATAATATGTTGCCATACAATTTCTTTGGGAGCAGGTAATTTTGTACACAACTTGAGGGGTGAGTTCAGGTTTGATCCTGTCTTTGGTATTATTTATCATTCTATTGGTGTTGGGAGGTGAACGGAAAGCGACTTCAAAGTCACATGATAGTTGCTTGATAAGGCTTTTAGTAATACTTTGGGTCCAATTTGAAATTTATAATTACAATTTGTAATGTTATAATTGATTATTTATTAGACTATATTCAGAATAGAGTTTTATTTACCTGTTTAAAGAGATTTATTTAAACTTTTTTGTAGTAATAATTTCAATCTATATGGTGAAGTTGCAATCATAATTGTCTATATAAGTATATTAGACCATTAATAAGAGTGGATTTCACTCTTATTGTTAAAAGCAGGTTTACTTGACAACTGTTAAAAATTGTTGATTCTTATTGATTTTTGATTTGTCTAAGTTTTGACTACTTTTGAATGATTACATATATTTATTTATATATATATATATCTAGAGAAAAAGCGATTCTTTTTTTTTTTTACAAGATTTTAATTGTTTATTAGTGAAGGATAATGGATGTTTTATTACTTTGAGGCGTATATATATATATTACAGGTTTGACAATTTATAAAACATCCTGACTTTTTTAAAAATCTTGCAGCAAGAAAATGTTGCAAAATGTTTTTTTTCCTGTTTATTATCTTCGTTTGATTTCAATGCATTTTTTAAATTACTCTTTTTGTTTATTCACCTTTTTTGTTCGTATATATTTATATGCTTATTCACGATTCTCAAATTTGGCAATAGTGCTGATAAAATATAGAGTGAATAAAGAAATTATGTGAATCACATTGAAAATATTAATGATTATAATATATAAAAATTTGTAAAAAATATATAATTTGTTTGTTAAACAAGGATTTGTGATGTACAAATGTAATTGTTTATTTTATTTATCATAAGCTGTTATGTTTACATATGTATATATTGTAACGTTATGGTTGGGCTCGACACTTGTAAAGCCTATTTAGGTGGTCAATTATATAAATTTTTAATGGTAATAATTAAATAATAACTATTAAATATTAAATAGGTATGTTATATCAGTAGTGTGTTATCAATTGATACATTATATTATAAAATAGTCAATAAATCTCCTGAGAATGTTAAAGAATTATACTGTTCAAGATGTGTGTTAGGCCCACTGCCAGATTATGTACGAGACTTTTATATGCCGTCTGCCAATAGTATCACAAATAATAATTTATTAATGTTATAATTCAATTAAAAGTATAAAAATATTTGATATTTTATTATTAATAATTAATAGTCAAAAAGACTTTAAATTATAGCTATTCTAAATTAATCTTTATAATTAATGCTGAAGCATGTTTCTGTTGCAATTTAAAATAGTTTTGAACAGTTTAATTAGTTATCACTTATGCTTGAAGATGGATAATTATTAATTTACGTTAATGTATGCACATCATTGCTGTCAATCGATAATTGTAAAAGTTCGTATTTAAAACTGGCAGACATATAGGAAAAGCCTGCCAAAATGGCGAAAGTTCATAAACTTGAAACTTTAGTTTAGTTTATAATTGTTTTAATTATTATAGTGACTGTGTACATTATAGAAATAATTATAACTTATTTGGGGTGGCAAATAGAAAGAAAATAAAATTATTTGTACTTTCAGTCAAGATGAATTTTAAAATAAGCAGAAATATATTATGAGTTATTTAATGTCTTTTATTGCTGTTTTTGAATTAATAAGGCACTTGCGGCATGTTTAAATTATATTAAAGCTAATTTTAACTATCAACAATTTTATTATGCTATATAAATTTTGTTATGTGGAAAAAAAAAATGTATTGTAATTAAATAAAAGCACAGCAATAATTTATACCTAATTAATAAAATAATATAAATGAAAATACAAGTTTATAAAATATTTATTAAGACTTTTAATATATGAAGTATTCCCAACCTATGTTAAGGAAAAAAATGAATACGCTGTCTTATAACTTCCGGTTAACAAGTGAAATTGATATGTTTATTAAACTGAGTTGTAGAATCTTATTAAAAGTGAATCAAATGTCCAATTATATTTTGGTATAGTAATTACTGTCATAATCACACCATGGATTGGATTTCCAATGTGTTAATTATTAAATAATGACATTAGTCTATATAATATACAAAATCCATGTAATAACTGAAACACAGGTTTATTATATACCTGTGTCTATATATGTAATATAGGGTATATGAGCACAGACTTTCAGATGACCCATCACTCTCCACTCTATTTAATAACACTGATACACTCAAGCACATATATGCTGAAAGGATAAATAATCACCAATACACGTATTTCATGCTAAAACAGCAATCATCAGTTGGTCCAGATTATCATCTCCCACACATATATACGATAAGTGCTCAGATATATATTAACATAGACAATTTTAATACTTTAATGGACAGGTTCCAATCTACTACACACTCCAACTCTTCAACCTTCCATCCAATTGAAAATCTGATGATGGAATGCTCGAAGGCCACCCTAAAGCCGAGATTCTTGTCACACCCATGTTGACCTAAGGTCAATCTGAACCCCACATGTACATTATAGAGATGTCTGCCCATCCTTGCATATGTATTAAATGGATTATGTCCTGCATATGTGGGGTTCAGATTGACCTTAGGTCAACATGGGTGTGACAAGAATCTCGGCCTCAGGGTGGCCTTCAAGCATTCCATCATCAGATTTTCAATTGAATGGAAGGTTGAAGAGTTGGAGTGTGTAGTAGATTGGAGCCTATCCATTAAAGTATGAAGATTGTCTATCTTAATATATATCTGAACACTTATAGTATATATGTGTGGGAGATGATAATCTGGACCAACTGATGATTGCTGGTTTAGCATGAAATATGTATATTGGTGATTATTTATCTTTTCAGCATATATGTGCTTGAGTGTATCAGTGTTATTAAATAGAGTGGAGAGTGATGGGTCATCTGAAAGTCTGTGCTCATATACCCTATATTAAAATCCATGTGTGATGATAAAGGTTCAAATCAATGTTTATCTTCAACTTTTTTTTAAATTTCCGAAATAACAGAGTATTGAAGTTAGTGGATGAAAACTTCAATTGTTCTTAAATCAAGTGATGCATCAGGATTATAATTTAAGCTAATAAATAAATATAAAATATATTCCATGTAGGAAAGAATACTTATCAATCACTTGTTCCAGATTTTAAAAAAGGATCACAATCAAGCTTTCATTTTTTTAGTTCCACATGCAGGAATGTGAAACAAGAAATTTATGTAGTGATCTTTATTATCATTTAATATTATGATTTTCATCTTGTAATATTGTATACATTGTTATTACAAGTATAACCACCTGTTTGTATAAAGAGATTAAACCCATGATAAATATAAATTTAATTAAATGTATAAAAAAAAAAAAGGGTAATCTTATTTGTTGTAAATTTTGTTCATTTTTTAAAATATGAACACAGGTAAGAAACTATTACAGTTTATTTTTAATGTTTTCTTTCTGGATAAAAGCTACAGTTGTTGAATAATAATAATAATAAATGGGTAGTATATAACTTTAGTTAATTTCAATGCATTAAATATAATATTTTTTATATGTAATACTTAACTAATTAATAGCTGTGGTTATGGGGTCATTCTTGAATTGACAATGATAGTTATAAATTTTATATGTCAAATAGTTAATATATTACATTTTTCTAGTATCTTTATATATATATAAAAGACATATTACATGGGTTCTAGTATCTTTATATATATATAAAAGACATATTTTGTGGGTTCATCCGTGTTAAAATATTTTAAAAATACTGACATTTCGACTTGGTATCACAAGTCATTTCACTGAGTAATAAAAAGTAGAAAGACGGTTGTAGAGGCACTACAATCACTGATTTAAAAAACGTTAAAGTTCCACCAATAGCAAAAATGTTAAATTAAGAATGTTTTTTTAAAAAAATCTTTCCAAATAGGAGGAAGTTTGCTTGTATCATCTCACTTATTGATACAATCTGGCCTTTATATATATTATAACAGGGCTGAGCTCAAACCCTGTTCTAAGGCATAGGACGATACCAGTGAGCATATATATATATATATTCAATCAAACGTAATATTAAGTTAAACTTTTTTTTCGTTGTTATTTTGTATGCATGTGTGTATATATTTTAAACAGGTAAATAAAAATAGATTGAAACATAAGAGGGATGGGGGGGGTTATATGGCTTGTGCTCTTGTATTTTGTTTGGAGGTGCATGTATTTATATTGCTGCAAGGGTGAATAAATGTAATAGATTCATAAAAATAAGAAAATTTACATGGCCAAGCTTTAATTCCAAGATGAACGACTAAGGAAATAATTTACAAAAAAAGAATAAGTTAATTGCAAAGAAAGAAGTAGAAAAGTTATAGATTGTTATCTTAAGGAATAAAGCTATTTTAATTGAAAAGAAGTTGTTTCCAAGATGGACGATGAAAGATACAAATTCTAAAAGGTATGTTAATTGAAAATAAAGAATTCAAAAATGTGTAGATCGCTATCTCAAGACAAAGCCGTTTTAATTAGAAAAGAAAATGTTATAAATAAAAAAAAATGTTATAAATAAAAAAGAAAATGTTATAAATAAAAATAAAAATGTTATAAATAAAAGGCAATGAATGTGGATCTCAAGGTATAATTGAAATGCCTAAACATAAAAAAAAAGGAAAAGAAAAGTTATTGAAAGGTTTTCTATTGGCAAACCATGTGGTTTCATTAAAAAGAAGAGAGGGAACAATAGTATTTTTAATTAGAGTTTGAAAGCTGAACTTTGAAGGGAGATTCTAGAACTGTTAATGCCATGAGCAGGATCGAAGAAAAATTAGTTAAAAAATTATATATCTTGGTCAACCATGAACAGGCTGGGGTAAAAGACAAGAACAGACCAGGCTCTGCCATTCGTCCTGCAGAGGTATTGTGGTTGCTGTCCATGTCAGAGTGAAGCCCTTCCTAAATTGCAGAGAGAACAACATTCACCAAACGCCATTAATTGTGCCTTATGGAATCCATGGAGGACTACAAAAAAAGAAAGAAATCACTTATTCACTACATCACAGCACAAAGCCAGTGAACATTACCATTCATCTACACCCAGGTGTAATAAAGTAAGGTAACTCAAATATTTTCGTAAATACCAGTCACCTCTTGAATAAGAACATATTTCAGTACAATAATAATGCATACGGGCTAAAAGAAAATAAAGAGATATCTGAAATAATGCCCTATATAACTATATGAATGAATAGACTGGATAATGACTAATTTCATTTACTTTATATGCTATGTTATATATGTTTTTGTTATATTTATGAACTTATGTGGGGTGTGTATTTGCATGCATATCATTATTCGAGCACAAAACAATACCCAATTATGGGATTCTATTTTGTTTTTGTTATATTTTTTTTATTAATAAATATTAAGCTAGTGTTTTAAGTATAATTGTGTGTGTTCAATGTTAATTTCTTTAAAAATATAGATCACATAGTACCATTAGAGAGTAGTATTAAGGGTAAAAGTAAGAAAAAAACAAATCGTTTATGCATTCCGTGTGCACTTGATCTGTTCTTCCACCTCTTTTCCATGGTCAATGACCACTACCCCTGAGTGAGATAGCCAGAGGTATAAGCTCTATCTATTAGAAATTGATACTCATTCTCTCCCAGCATAATTCTTATTTATTCATAAATAGAATTGGAACTTGGAGTCAAATTGATGCCCATAAATATGCTGGATGAGTGATAAGAGTATAGTGCAGAACTAACTATATATGTATGTTCGCATCATAATTTTCATTTAAACAAAAAGAAAAGAAGAAACTTAGATTTTAAATATGTAATAAACATATACCACCTATATACGTGTTATGCACAGGTAGCACCATTACAATATATATATATATATATATTGTAACGTTTATTTATATATGTTGCAAATATATTGGCATTTGGTAAAAGCTAAAAAAAAATAAAAGTTAATTTAGATGTTTTTTTTTACTATAATTTTTTTTTTAAAAAAAAATAACATACAATGAAAGTTAAATTATTCTTTCTATTTTTTTTAATGTAATTGGAAATAAAAGTAGAATTGGAGAGAACAAAAAAATTCCAGAAGCAAGTAAAAAGATAAGCTAAGAGAAAAATAGTTTAGCTAATTAAACATGGCTGTAAAACTTTATAAAAAAATGAGAACTTAGTAATTGAAAAATGATAAAGACTGTATAAGATTATAAACACAAAACGGTCTTGTTCGTTGGTTTCTCTAATTGGTCTTGGATAACAATAATATATCCAAGATCACTCTACGCTGAAGTAATTCGGCATGTCAGAGTGAACCGGAGCTTCTGAAGACATTGTGCCTGAAGATGTATACCAGAAAAGCTTTTGTGACTGACTAGGAGAATGGACCGCAAAATCAACTAATAATCAAAGGCCATGAGCTCATTTTAACCCCGAAAAACTATGCATAGTTATTTACAACCATCGTGGATTCACTAAAACTTACCGGTAAGTTATGCTGCATTATCATGATTGTGACAAAGTTAATCATTTTACAAACTATTCGTAAAAATAAGCTTATAATAGGATCCTGATAGAGACTTTAATTTAATTGATCGAGAGACTCTTATTTAACCAAGAACTTTGTAATTAATTATTCAGAAGTTATTTTATTATTAATGTTTCACGTCTGAATTATTGTGTTCTATCCAATTTACTTAATTATTAATTCACATTTTAACTTAAACATATTTTTTTATCTGTTATAATAAAAATATTTATAATAGCAATTTTCATTTGTGCGTTATTAATAATAGTTATTATTTTTTATTATTAAATTTATTATTAGTTTAATAAGATTTAAAATGTAATTTACCTTTGCCAATATGTTTCAATAAGCCCAGGAATAATAATCTTAAAAAATAATTCTCATTACGGTATGATGTAATACTGATTAGTTTAAAAGTATTTTTCTCTTTTTATTCGTGAGACATTATTTGACTATTTCAGCGGACTCTTTAAAATAAAAGGTCCTGGTGCCCATATTAAATAAATTAAAAGCTGATTTCGTCAATAGCATAATTCTCAACTATTAATAGGCCGAGTTGATCAGGAAATATAGCTATGTTCTTCTTTTTTGACATAGCTTGATCAACTCGCGCAAAGTTTATATTAGCATGTAGAGGCCTAACAAAACAGAAAATGTTATTATATATATATATATATATATATATATATATATATATATATATATATATATATATATATATATATATGATAAGTAATATTAGTATTAGATTATCTGTTATCATGTTGAATGGTTATAATGATAACCATATAACATTTTGGAATATGCGGTAGATCCATGTTGAATCACATCAGATTAAATTATTTTTTTCCTCTGAATTCTGACAAAAATAACCATCATGGGTGAATCATAAATAAAGCTTATCACACATTGAGCAGATTAAGGTGATACTTTTGTAATGCACTGATTTAGTTATCAAATAGGATTAACTAGCCTTTCCTTTTTATCATATCACTAAAGCTGATCCAGAAATAATACTGGGATTTCAAATCATGTATTGGTGTGGTTGTTTAAACAAGGGATTGATCACTCCTCCCTTTTATATCCCCAAAGGTGTTCTAGAAGTGACACTACAATTATAGACCATATGCAGAATAATCATTTTTTTAAAACATAATATATATATATATATATTAAAACAAAGATTTGCACGGGTTAAATATATAAAATACATATTTAGTGGGTTCATCCATGTTAAAAACTTTTAATATTAATATACTGATGTTTTGACTTGGTCACACAAGCCATCCACACTGTGGATATATATAAAATACATATTTTGCGGGTTCATCCATGTTAAAAACTTTTAATATTAATATACTGACATTTCGACTTAGTCACACAAGCCATCCACGGCTTGTGTGACCAAGTCGAAACGTCAGTATATTAATATTAAAAGTTTTTAACATGGATGAACCCGCAAAATATGTATTTTATATATATATATTGCAATTTTATGGGTTTTTTTAGTTGCTTTTTTAAAACCTGATTTTAGAGGACAATAAATTAAAATTGTTCATTACCATTCCAAGCTGTATTAACATTGTTGACTTTTATGAACCTATATTTGCACAGAAAAAGTACTTACTTTTGAAATTAAAATTCTTATTTTAAATCTATTCATTATAATTATTAAACTCTGAATAAATTTATATTTTTATATAAAAAGTAGCAAATGTTATGCTTCATCATTAATACAATACTCATTTTATAATTGTGAAAAAATTATACCATTGCCACTAATAAAAGTGCATATAAAAATATCAGAATATAGCTAGTTTGTTTAAAGAATCATTTATTTACTTTGTAAACTAAAGATTTAAATACATATAAATGATATATTGTATCATTATATCATTACTTTTGAGAAGAATCATTATTCCTATATTATTATGTCTATTATGTCAAGCTACTCAAGATGTCATTTGATATGAAAGATTTTCTGAAAAGTCATTAATCATATGATTACTTATTTTAGAGAGATGTATTATTTAAATATCATATAAAAAATTGGCTCAAACCGTTTCATTTAATTGACCAAACAGACTTCTTTTTTTTTTAAAGCTGAGAATCAATCTAAGAATCTTTTGCTCTTGATTTTATCCCACTATTGTATTATACTGCAGAGGGCTATTAACTCAATGTATGCTTTTGTGTAGAAAACATGCAAACAATAAAGTGCATCATGTTTTTAATTATGAGTTTTTTCTAATAAATCAGAAATTAAAACATTTATATTACAAAAAATCATAATGATACAAAAATTGTATATATAATAATAATTAGAAACAATAAATTCTTACAACAGCTATATAAATATCAAATTTTTTAAACACATAAAAAGTCTTTTTCAACACGTGATGTGGTGCTCTTTTCAAATGTTAATAATCTATTACAGATGCAAAAACCTCAAGCGTTCAATAATGAAATTAAAACAACCAATACTAATTAAAATCATTAAAATAAATCAAAACCTACATATAAATCCAGTAATTACAAAATAATTGATTATATCATAATATAATAAATAAAATAAATTACATGCATTTTTTTTTACAATTATATATATGTCAATTTATATAATTTTCCATGCATTTTTAATTAACCAATTATTAACCAAATTTATAGAAGTCTTGTAAATATTCATACAATTATTTAAATTATTTTTAGTATATATTTCGTATATTTAAATAATTTAAATAATTGTATGAATATTTACAAGACTTCTATAAATTTGTTTAATAACTGGTTATATAAAAATGAATGGAAAATTATATAAATTGACATATATATATATAATTGTAAAAAAAATGCATGTAATTTATTTTATTTATTATATTATGATATAATCAATTATTTTGTAATAAAATATTATGCACAAATAAAATCAAAAGTAAAAACAACATTTTAAAGAAAATAACCTAGTTTTTTTTAATAATAATAACAACAACAGTAATGATATTATTTTTTGAATGTTAACAATAAATTTAATATATAGTTGATAATTTATAATAGAAGGGTTGTTTAACATAACTGATTTAGTTTAACATTTAGGCATAAGGATATTATCATTATTTTTAATTTTTTTGCCCCATTCTTTTAAATTACTATGAAAAGGGATCCATATTTAACTATAAAAATAGCTTTAATATTTACAATTAATTAATTTAAAATAATTGTCATTATATTAAAATCCCATCATAGTCACAGTACATACATAGAAGATTATATAAATTACAATCATAAATAGATAGATTAAGTTTCAGAATATAGAATCCTGTTTACTACTAGGATTTTTTCAAGGACAATTTTGTGTAGATATATAATCAAACTTTCATATTCTATAATTAATACATTATGTTGCACAAATTCTTAAAATAATGTTATACATTCTTTTGCAAATTCAGTCCTTTGATAATCAAATATGATATGCTATAATGAAAAACTATATAAATGAATACTATTAAATTTACAACTTTACTTAAATGTTTGCCAAAAAATGTCAGGGGGAGATGTTACCTTCAATACCAATCATCTCATATAGTTTGATGATCATTTTAGAATGAAATTAAAATCTTTAGGATTTACTAGAAATAATTTTGATAAAAAAGTAATTATGACAGAATTTTAATTTTACTAAAAACAACAATTCATAATGATTGAACTTTGGCATATTTAATTCTTAAGTTTCCCTTATGATTATTCTAATTATAATACTTATCTGATAGCCAATCAGATGTTGTGATGGCTATCTGAATAGTGATCAAATAATAAATACAAGACAATGAATTTTATGAGAAAAGGGCTGTCTACCCTCTTCTCTACTGGTCTTTCCATATGTCTAAGCCAGTCTAAAGCATTTAGATTTGAAATCATGAAGGTTTAAATATCTTCACATTTAAGTCACTGAGTCTAAATTACAAACATACAGTGTGAAATCCTACAATTTACTATGCAGTAGTTTTTTAGATGTTATAAATTGCAGTAATGTATGTAAATAATATTTATTTTATAAAGCACAGACAGTTTGAAATTAAATTGAAATGCTGCAAACCTCTTGCATTTATTATAACTATAATACTTATCTGACAACCAATCAGATATTGTGATGGCTGTCTGAATAGCGATCAAACTGTAAACACAAGACAAAGAATTTTATGAGAAAAGGGCAGTCCACCCTCTTCTCTACTTGCCTTTCTATATATCTAAGACAATCTAAAGCATTTAGGTTTGAAAGCTTGAAGCTTTAAATATCTTCACATTTAATTCACTGAGTCTAAATTACAAACATACAGTGCAAAATCTTATGATTTACTACACAGTAGTTTTTAGATATTATAAATTGCAGTAATGTATTCTCATTATAATAAATGTGAGGGGTTTACAGCCTTTTAATTTAATTTAAAACTGTCTGCACTTTATAAAATAAATATTATTTACATACATTATTACAATTTATAATATCTAAAAACTATTGCATAGTAAATCATAGGATTTCACAATATATGTTTGTAATTTAGACTCAGTGAGTTAATGTGAAGATATTTAAACCCTCACTCTTTCAAACCTAAATGCTTTAGACTGGCTTAGATATATATAGAAAGAAAGTAGAAAAGAGGATGAACCACCTTTTTCTCATAAAATACTTTGTCTCATGTTTACAGTTTGATCGCTATTCAGACAACCATTACAATATTTGATTGGCTGTCAGATAAGTATTATAATCATAATAAGCATGAGAGGTTTGCAACCTTTCAATTTAATTTCAAACTGCCTGCACTTTATAAAATAAATATTATTCACTTATTATTATTCATTGTCCTTCAAGTTGTGTTATGCTCAATCTCTCATTTATGAGAAAGCCATTATATTTTATGTCATCACTTGTAACAGTCTAAAAATTTTTAAAACATGCAGTAAAAACATAATATCCTATGATTCAAATGTTACTCTTTAGATGATAAATTTCAAGTTGACTGCAGATTTTTCAAAGAGCAGTAAATATTTACTCTGTAAACATCAGTAGTACAAAAATTTAATCTAAATCTTTAGCATCAGTATTAATGAGCCAGAAGGTATTACATTAATCAAATACTATATGTATTACATTTAATATGGATTACACTGCATGGCTGCAGAATTTACAAAACTAAAAGACAGAATATTTCATTAAAGGAATATAAGTACTTTTATAAAATTAGTTGGTATAAAGGATTTTTGTTCTAAAGAATTTATTATATGTAAGTTGGTCATAGTTTTTGTATTGACATAATGGAGAGTCATAGGATAATAATATTCAAAGACTTTTTATAAAATGTTGAAAATATTGCATTATAATCATAAAGTCAAGATTAATGATAGGGAATCTATTATGCAAAAAAAAAAAAAAACATGTTTGTTGAAAAAAGTATTGAAATGTATGAACAGAAATGGACTTCCTCAAATGTATTTTATGGTAAATTTAAGCATGATCTTTAAGGAAAAGTGGGATCAATTTTAAATTTTAAAGATTATCTTAAGAATACTCAAGAATTTGTTTTATTGATTACTTTTATTGGAAGTCATGAGTGATGATGGAATAAAGTGACAATCAACATTTAAGCAAGACACTGTAAGGTTTATAAAGAAAATGTTTCGGTAAGATGGCAGAATGTTCGTAAAGAAATTTTTTTTTGGATATGTTTATAAACAATATTACAAAATAGTCAAAATAAGAGTCATAGATCACATGATTCAATTCTCTTAAGCTTGTAAGATGTAAATAATGAGGATTGTCAATTCCTCAACAAACTTTGTGATAAATGCTTAGCTAGAAAAAGCCACGACCCCCTCCCCCCAAAAAAAAAACAACCTCTGACCATGGTTTCATGCTTTGGCACTCCTCAGAGAGGTGCTAGGATAGATTTAGACACTAGATCTTACAAGCTTAAGAGAATTGGGTCATGTGATCTATGACTCTTATTTTCACTAGTTATAGTCTCTGCTTTAAGTCTTACGTGATGTTATATTGCTAAGACTACTAATATATGGTATGGCTGAAGATCTCTCAGTCCCATATAGCTATTTGAGTTGAATAGCTGGTTTGAAGACATGTAGGTGTCTGAAAAATTCAGATTTTCCAATCAATAAATAACTTTTAGATAAATAGTGGCTTTGGGTTGGTATTTTTAGATCTAGCGTCTAAACCTATCCTAGCGCCTTTCTGAATAGTGTCAAATCACGAAACCTCGGTCAGAGGTTTGGGGGGGGGGGGTTTCTGACAGAGATATTTTAAATGCTTTTTCTGGCTAAGCATTCATCACAAAGCTGGTTGAGGAATTGGCAATCCCCATTGTTAATATTACAAGATATTATGTAACAATTAAAGGACTAGTGTGTAATATTTACAAGTGTTTTATTTCTAAAATCCATTTATATAAACCAAGTGAGAGGGATACATAAAAATTCCATGCGGAGTCAAGAGACAAATATATAGAGAAATAAAGTAAAAGTGTTTGTGCTGCTGAAAAATTATAAACAAATCTGCTACAATATTTTTTAAAAAGTGTAAGTGGTAAGAAAAGTAACAGTATTTTTTTGTTGTTTATCGAGAACAGACGATAAATGAATATATTGGAGTAATTTGCAAATAAATGAAATCACTTTATTTCTAACGACTTCAAATAGTTAAATAATAATTATATTATAAAAAATGATTAATAATGAATCTATTCTAAGTGAATGAATCTACATAATAATTACATAAATAATCAAAGACTTAATAGCTTGGAGGATCAAATGATCTTTCTTTTGAGAAGTGAGAGGTTCTTGAGACCACCGCTATACCACTCTCTTAAACTGCGCAGGGGCGATTTTGTAAGCATTAAAATATCGAACATTTTTTCCACTTAACAGGGTAGAAGAGCTACGTATAATATTTGAGATCAGAAGTATTAGAATTGAGTTTCTACCCAGATATCTTTAGTCATTAAGTCCACCAGTCTATCACTTAGTCGATTTACTAATTTATGTCACTTTTTAATATTAACTAAACTGATATCTTTTTTATTATCATCGAGTATTATTTTAATTTTAAAAATGATAGTGCTAAAAAATATTTCCAAAAAAAAAAAAAATTTAGATGTTTGATCTTTTTTCTATAAAATATTAAGTTTTTAAAAAAGATACTGTCATACGATATTCAATTTATGACAAATCCCATCACTCTCTCTCTCTACAGTTTAGAGATAAATTGACAATAAGAGAACAAAAAAAAAAAACAGCCATCAGTTCATCCTTATTACTTGTACAGCATCTGCGATCTCAAATTAGGTGTGTAATAACAATCCATTAAATGAACTTTAAATTCTTAATCAATGTGTCACTAAAGAAGAAAGAAAAATGGGTGGCAACATTAAAATGTTTTCTACAGCAATCTGATAAAGCGTAAAAAAAAGAAGAAGTTATTTATACTTAAAGTACAATTAATTCGCTAATTAGTTTTTAAGAAAGACATTATCAAACGTCTTAATTCTATAACATCAACGATTTATAAAAGTCTGACTAAAACAAATAAATCTCTTGTAAAAAATAAAATTGGATGTTCAAAATTTTGACTAAATATACATTATTAAATCTATTAATTTTATATTATAATAATAAATATATATTGCTTTATTAAAATAAATTAATTTGTAAATTGTTATGTTCCTACACAAGATTTTAAAAAAAAAAGATTTAAAATATTTTTTATTGACTAGCGAAATGTGTTTTAGAAAGTCGTAGATGAGGTTTATTTTATTTATAAATGTTTAATTAAAAATAACAATAATAAAAATAATAATTTATGGTGAGTAGATTGCAGTAGTTTTTGGTATAGAAGTAGAGCTTTTTAATGAAACTAGCCGAACAAATTCATACAAGAAATATAAAATGAAAAAATATAACATCTAAAATAATTTGAAATACTTTAAATATGTTAGTTTGTAGACAACACTATCCATTAAGTTAAAGAAATTAAACACAACTAAAAACAATGAATTATGAATATTTCATTATAGAATTATTTAAAAGTAAATGAAGTAAATATGAAAATTTTACTTATACCTGGATAAAATTTACTTATATTCATGTGTTCAAACATTATTTCAAATTGTGCAGAAGAATATTGTTACAAATTTCTATATATCAAATCTAAAATTTTATGCATAAACAGAATTTGATTCAATTAATAATCAGGAATCATCATTAACTTAATTGACCTAATACTAATGATGATCAATAAAGTAAATCTAAGAGATCACATGATGTATCGAGTGACAGTTGAGCATAAAACATTACTCAGTTTATCTAAGCTGACTTTTTAAAATTTTTACTCAGCTATACATTTATCTAGGAATCACTACACTGCCCATAATATAAAGATAATAACTATTAATAAAATTCAGTAGAGTGTACAAATAATTGGAAATATGCCATTCAGAATAGGAAAATATGAGCAGACATGGACTTGATAGGCATAATGATGTTCTTAATTAACTTTTCAAAGGTTTTATTTATTTAAATTTGCCACTACCTTCTACACACCAATAATTTTTTTACAGTTTTTACCTTGTTCAAGAACCAACCCCAAATAAAAAAAAAGTTAGAATAAAATGTATTCAGAAGTACATCTTCCACTAGGTCTTGGATATTTAAAATATAACATCAGATTTATAGCAGTTTGTTCAGATATTTCATTTTATCTAACAATGTGGAGAACAATATGTTTTAAATACATTTTAATTTCGTTTATATATAATGCACAAGTCATCTAATATGTGTTATGATCATTATTTAATTATTAGCTATATTTTCATTAATACATTGGTTGCAAATATAAAACTATTTATTGACAAATTTTGCCTTTAATTGGTATGTGTGAGTTCATTTGTGAAAAATAATTGTAAATAAGGCTAGTGTATTATATATAACTACATAATCTATATTACTAATGATATAGTAAAACAAGAAAATAGTCATAAAGTACTTACTATGATGAAAATTTTATGGCAAAGCATCTAAAAATTTTGATGATCTCCAGGAGTTTAATGTTGGCTTGGTGATATTAATAATAGCATTTACAGTAATGATATATCATTGTAATCATAATAATAATTACTATAACAATAATAATAACAATAATGACAATAATAATAACTATGAATAATAATAATGCCATGAAAATAGTTTATATTATATCTGAAATGAATCCCAGAATGCTCCCCAAAATCATACTTTAGTCACCATGTTTCAGAACCATAATCCAAGCATTAATAGCAATATTATGCAATCTTTTTAATAAATGATTGGTATCTTAATATTGGACCCACCAAAGGTGTGTGTTTATTTTTAGTATATGACATTCAATTAATAAAAGAGCATATGAGAAATAATGGTGTGAATGACAATACATAATCATCTATCACTTGGTAGACCACTTGCTCAATCATGCACACAGTAATGTATGCAATTAATTCATCATGTATATAATTAATTCATTATATTAAAGTATTTTTATTGTCTAAACTTATTGGAGTCATTCAAATTCCTTTTCTCCACTTCCGCAAGTACAACTATGTATGTGCATATTTTAATTTAGTTAATATTGAGTCTCTTTGTCTTCTCTGCTTTACTAGTGGGCTGGATTTAAAATAAATTCTCATATGCCATCATTATATGTTATTAATTAGGTGTTTGATCTGAGGTTTGGGGAATGAGTTCGAATCCAGGTTGGTCCCTACCTAAATCTGGGGGCTTGACTGAGTTTGAAGTACATTTGGTGAGTTTCAGCTCATGTTAAATGAATAAACATGTTTTGACTGGTACATAGGATTTTTTTCCTGGGTTTTGGCACTAATTTTTAACAGTTGACATAACCTCCCCAACCTAATCTGCACCACCAGGCCATTTGTACCTGGAAAATTTATACAGTAGGCAGATATGCTTGGGAAATATTCCCTTTTTATCAAACCAAAAGCACCAGTCACTAGCTCAGGGAGAAGCTGAGGTTAAAGTATCACACTGAATATTTAAATTTTTAATTATGAATTTTAAATATTATTAAAAAAATAAGTTTCTGCCAAAATTAATTCAACAAAACATTTTATTATAACGCATACATATATTAAAGGAAAATTCTGAAAATATAATTAACTAAATATATTTGAATTAAATTATATGCACAGATGGAAGCATTTAATATATTTAAATACAATTTTCATATTTTAATAAGCATGAATATGCTACATAGATTACACATATATTCAACCCAATTTCTTTTAATCCTAGGCCAAAGGTTTGCATTTAACCCAAAACTAGCTTACTGACATACCGATTTGACCAATGCAAATTGAGATTATTAGCATAACACAATCATGCTAACAGGAATTTTTATCTGTAGCATGATATCATTTGAGAAATAAAGAAGCATGGTGGGAAAGAATGAGCACCTTCCCCATGATACAAGAAAAATAATATTTGAAATATATATGTAGGAGTTACTCTGAAAAATGAGTATAGCAGTCTTTGTTGGCTTACTGTGCCAGTCAGACCATAAGTAAATCAATAGTGTAGGAAACACATCCACGACCATTGATAACGTGATGGGTCATATGTTCAGGTGGGTATTATGCCCTGCATTGTATTGTGGTACAAGGGAATGAATATCCAATGCACCTACTCAGATTACATTGAAATAAAACATCCATACATCTATTCACCAGCACTGATCCAACTATGAAACAATTAGCCCAAAACTAGCACCCTTAAACTAAACAATCATGAATCTATGCAGCCCTTTATGCTTATCTTTTTTTAATTATTAATTTAAACAAAATTTATGAGAATGGAAATGATATCAAACACATATATAAAATATAATAAATAATTTAAAATTTTAGTCAGATAAGAGAAAGATTTCTTTTAAAGTTAAGTGACATTTAAAATACTTGAAAAGTTTGCATTATGTAATTAATGTTCATACTTCATTTAAAAGAAAGGTTTATACTTTCCAATGCTGTAGGTAAAGTCCATCTTTGCAGTCCTTAATACATGGTAGAATTCAAAGTTCTTTCCATTGTATATTGTTTTATGTGGAAAGACATTCCATTGCTGCCAGTTTCTCAGGAACCATCATGCTTTGAATACTGCTTCAGCTGCTGCAAACACGGAAAATGTAAATTATTGCTGATCCTACATTTTGGAAATCCGCAATACACTTATAAATATATTTAACAAAACACAATCAGCAAGAACCATCCAAAAATCCTCAATCCAACTTCAAAGTTTTTTTTATATATATTTCTGAAATCATATCAGAAAATTCCAGAATTAATCTTACATGGTTTGACTTTTCTCTGTGGAAAGTATATTTATTTTCATTCTTATTGGTCAGGTTTCTTTAGAGCGGGAACTCAAAAATTTTATCACTAGTATTTTTTAAATTTATCTCTTATCTGACTTTATGCCCAAGGGCCTGTTTGCAATTATGTCAATATAGAAAATCATTTCCACTCTAAGATTAAAAATAACTAATTAGCACCTTGTTTTTAGATTTTAACTTTAAAGAATTATATAATTCGTTTGCCATCTGTGCATTCTATAAATTAATTCAAATAAAATTATTAAATTCTTTCTTTTTTATATTATATTTCTACTTGAGATGATTTTATAATTTTTTTTCACATTTATTAGAAAGAAATATAATGACATATACCTATTCCTTTACAATACAAACATATATATCATGACCAATCTTTTATGTTTACCCACAGAGGCCAAACTTTCCATTACAGTATTACCACTCAGTGCAATCCAGAATAATATGTGGATGCAGGAAGGTTTCTGCATAACCCCCATCTAGTGGCTACTCATCAAAGTTATGGATATTGGATGAATAGGCATTAGATAGGGATTTTATACATTAACCTTCCTGCATCCATTGCTTACTCTGTCTTGCACTGAGTGGGGCTATTATATGGTGAATATAGTGGAAACACATACACACATACATATACATATATATATATATATATATATAGTAACTGAAATAATGGACATTTGTAACTGAATGAAGGACATTTGCGACAGAAATAATAATAAATTGATAGAAAATGATCCATTATTAACATATATGTTTATCCAATCTGTTATTTGTAACAGTAAGTAAACATTGTCACAGTATAGATAAATAGATGAGTGATGAAATGATAGTTGCTATAATTCAATAACTAAATCTAACATTATAGCCCGATTGCATATCCTAACATTAATTCTGTCACATTAGTAATGAAATAAATAAATTATCTCATTTCTCCATATAAAATAACAACAATGACAATTAAAACTATCATCATTAAAGATTTAATAATATCTAAATATTGGGGATGTCATTTGAACAATAAAACATACTGGCCATTGTCATCAAATAAAAGAATATTAAATATAGCAACTGAATAAAATTACCCACTTTGAGATTCCTGGAGTGCTTTATGCTTATCTCCCATACTAGGTTCTTTTAACAAAGAATCCTTCCTATTCTTCTTTCCAACCATATAAGACCATTCATGGTCATATGCACACCCTGGTGCTATTCATGACAACTTATAAAAATCTATATTCTATAAAGCTAATATTATGAAGTTGGAAAGGGATTATATCACTCTTTATTCAGTTTAGCTAAGTATATGTGTTTTCCCACGAGCGCCACTAGATTGTTTTAAATCTAGATAAATATCTGTTTAAAGTGTACTGAGTTCAAACTCATTCGGTACATTTTTATCACACATGACTTGGATGACTAATGAAAAAATGACATTCTTACATTTTATCTATATCGATAAAATTACAAGATCCCAATATTACCAAAATTTATATTATAGATCAAAGACTCTTATAGACATTACTAGCTCATTTACGTATATTGATGAACAGACATGTATAATCCTATTAATGGCTTCTAAACAAGCATGTGAAGACCATTATTGATATTGATGGCCATTTAACTAGATTATTTATCATAATATAAAGGTAATAATGATGATAATAATGATGAATGATAATAATAGTGATATCATAATAATAATGATAGTGATAGTGATAATGATACTAGCCATAACTTATTAATAAACTCACAACAATAAATTTATCTTTATAAACTCATAAGTATTTATTAAAAATTATCCTATTTCAAACTAAGATTTAAATATTACATTCACTAGCATTTATATAAGTTTATAGTTATTTACTAAAATACTTTTATAGTTAAGATTAGGATTTAATAATACTAGTGATGATGAATGATCATCATGAATCTCTAAGCATGATATTCATCTTTCTATAAATCTTTATTTATTAAAATATATTAATTCTGTTAAACGTTAGATTGAGTGATTATAATTTATTAATGATGATGATGGCGATCATAACTCTTATATAGTATTATTTGAAACATTTTAATCAATAACACGATATCCATCTTTGATGAGGATGATCATAATTCATGGACACAACATAATTTTAGCTTTCTATTGTTGAACTATAATTACTAAAATTTGGTTATTATCAAGCATAATCCTTAAATACCCAAAGATAAATTAACATTCTAGTTTACTTAACCTTTTGCGAGCGCTTAATATTTGCAAGTGATTGCTCAATATTTACGAATGATAACACTTAATAACTGCGAGCAATGATGATGAATTAAAATGATAGAATCAAGACAAGAAAAACACAACAATATTTTTTTTAATAAGAACTCGGAAAACCAATTAAGATATATATATAATTATATTTTATTAATACTATTACTCTTTCTTTCTTTCTTTAAAATCAAATCAATAATTAAATAAATGGCTTATTATGACATTAATTCAATACAAAAATTAATATAAAAATTTATATAAGCACAAGCAAATAAACTTAATATATAGGTTTGTCATTTCTGGATATTTTAAAATAAGCTGGCTTAAAAAAATACATTTTATGGAATGCTTACTTAAGTCTTTCCTAACTTATTATATCATAAAATAAATTTCATATGTATCCTGTGTGTTTTATTTCACTTCCATTCATATGTAAGCCTTGCTTTATAATTTCTCACACCTAAACTATTTATATATAACCTATTCCTTGACATGTTTGTATAAGCAGTTACACATGCACACATTCGGTAATGTTAACATATATGTTTAAAATGTATACCTACAAATTACATATATAAAATATTTTTGCAACCTTTTAGCAAAAGAAAATAACAGTATATTAATTTTAATATGCAACAAGATAAAATAAAAATAAAAAAACATTATAAATGCATATATTTATAGGTTGCTCATTATCATTAACAACTGAAGAACAATTAAAAAAAAAAAAAACATTTCAACATTACAATATATAATAAAAAAAAATAATAAAAAAAAATAATGAAAAATTTAAGTTTAAAGATTTAAACTATGTTTGTGCTATGTTGTGAGATATTGCAAATAACTATAGATAAACAAGTCTTTAATGTTTCTGTATCAAAAGAAAAATTGCTTTGACCAGTAAATTAAGGTTTACTTTTAATAAGTAAGAATAAAAATCTGTTAAAGAAAGTTCATAGTTACCCGATCACTTTCACTTCTTATAAATGTCCTGAGTTTGAATTTTCAGACTGCTTGTCTTTGCTCCATAAAAAAAAAATTATTGCAGATACTGTTAAGATAACATGAATCAATTGACTTGCTTGTTTCTTTAATTCTAAAATTATTTATTGTTGATTGGCTTCCTTCTACCATTTTAAAAAGAGCTATTATAAATACTTTTTAATAAGTATGTACTGGTGGATTTGCTTGTCTCTCCCATTTTAAAAAAATAATCACTGTAGACACTTTAGATGACTGAGGTAAACTTTAATAAAAATTTGATTCATGGCTTCAAACTTGGCTATATATGGAATTTATACATTTTCTCTTTCTCTTCCTTCCTCTTCTCCATCCATCCAAAGGTAATGAGCCTAGAATAGACCAGGAGCCAGAAAAGAACCATTTCATATAGCTTGTGTGGTTGGCTTCAAACTCTTTCATTTTGTTGGTTATTATTTGATTGGTATATGAGACCACAGTAGATTAGTGATTTTAACTCATTCTGTGTTAATCAGGAAGCAGAAAAAAATGGTTTAGCAATGCAGAGTCATGGTATTATACTCAGAAAAATGTTAATCTCATTTCATAGAATTGTCAATAACTTCTTATAAATTCAATTTTGTTCCATTTTCCCTCTTTTTTTCAATATTAATATTTCTGGAGATTACTTGTATATCCGCACATCTTCGTCTATTTTGACTTTATACAAGAGTCTTTTCCTTCTTTTCCCTTGCTCAATTTTTAAAGAGTAAAAAAAAAATCAAATCGCCTACTTTCCTTTTTTTTCCTTTTCAACATTAATAACGAGGAAAAAATTGAGGGAGAGTTACATCTCTGTTTAATAATAATGACTGAGTGACTCTCTGTCTCTCAAAAAATAATAATACTGAGTGACTGTCAAACATTTTATTCATTTATATTGCCAATATTTGGTCAAAGAAACTGACCACCTGCATATCTTATCTTGAGATAAAAGATAAAAAAAATCAGAGTTTGACAAGTTGATGTTCTATCGCGATTTTACAAGAAAATTAATAATCACCTTTATTTCCTCAAAGCACCTCTCTCTTTTAAAAAAAAAATCTTAGATACAGATAAAAACAATACAACAAAGCTGGCAATCTACAGCCATTGCAAATAGGTGTAAAAGCGTTTTTTTTTGTGTTTATACAGACGTTCTTATTCTTTCACACTCTTTTGCACATGTACATTTTCAAATCTCAATCTCTTATCTAGATCACTTTATTTGATACTTTCTTTCTGATCTGCCTTATTTCAACCAAAAATAAAACTAAATAACTGAATATATTAATTATTTAATAAGAAAAATAACATATTAAAATATCATTTCTTACAACATTATATTCATTCACCACCTATTAATTTATCAATTATATATTACACATATAATATACGTACACATAAATCTATATATATATAAGAAATTTTTTTTAAAGTAATATATCTGTGTGTTTGAAATGAGTCATATACATACAATATATATATATATATATATATAATACATTATCATTGTTTATCAAATATATAATTAATAGTACTATATTACCAACATTTTTGCTGAAATGAACTAGCAAACAACTGAGCAATGAATGTTTGTCTTTTTTTTCTTTAAAAAAAAAAAAAAACATTACTAAGGCACTGCAAGGACTAACACTCATAACAAAATTAAAGGTTTAGCTAATTTAAAAAAAAAAAAAAAAACAGAAAATTTTAAAATGTGAAAGTTGGGTATAATAATAGATGAAAAAATGATATAAATTCAATAGGCATTCTCATTAATAGATTTTAAAAAAATTTCCAAATAGAGGATAGTTTACATTTATGATCATATTTTTTGATACAACATGGTTTCTTAAAAATCTCAATGGTTTATCTGAATTTTTTTTTATTGAATGATTCAAATGATTGAAAAATCTATATTATGACCAACATTCAGGATATAGAGTTAAATTTCTGCTGATGATAAATGCTGCCTGTCTGTTTTATCATACTCATCTCTCTTAGCTCTAATGCAATGATTATTTATATTTACATAAGAGGTTTCACAAATTCTACATGGCATTTCATAATTTTTCTGGGCCTTATGAGGAAATGAGTTATTCAGATTTGACAAAATGTGACAACCTTTTAGATTAACAGGATAATTTGTTATTTTATTGTTGCATTTTCCTTTTGATAGTTTTAAAATGCCATATAAACACACTCTATTTCTTTATTACAATGAAAAAATGTTTGACATTAATCTAAATTATTTACATTTCCTATTCTCTGTTAATTTGAAAATTAATTTTGTTATTCTGACTGATATACCATCAACCTCTACAATGTTCTTTCACTTTTTATTTATAATGAATACCACTTCTTATGTTTGTGCTTTTAAAGTAAAGTACATATCCACATTTTTTATCATATTTTCATAAGTTTACATAGTTCAACAATGATGTTCTGACAAATTTACAATCTTGCATCATTTGAAATTTATTTGCAATTATAGATTCCTAAATAAAATGTAATTATATACAGGTCAACATTTACAACTAGTGGAATCTTATGAGTCTCTGCCTTTATCCAAAATTTGCTGCCCTTATTGATAACCTTACAGCTTTAGTTTTACCTCCCATGATTATAAATATTTATAAGAAAATAAAAAGATAATTCACACATATTCTTACTGCCTTCAAGAAATTTAACTGATATTTAGTAAAGAATTATCAGACAAATTCAAAGAAAGACCATGATTTTTCTTGATCAAAAACTCAGAATTCAGAGATTAAAAATCAGTTAACAAACTTATCATTCTGGCTGATGAAGTTTAGTGAGTAAACAATCTACATAAGTATACTATATACAACTGCAATGATTAGACTATATAGCATGATCATTAAGAATTTACTATGGATAGCTTCTTACAAACCTCAAAGAGGAATCAAAGAATCTTTTACTTTTTACTTGATAACGAATTCATTTTACCCAATTGAAATTTGTATATTCTTATTTAGTTTTTTTTATTTTCTTATGCACTTTATAGTATTAATATTATATTAAGTTTTATGTCTGAATAGACTGCATAGCAATACTATAAAATTTTTAAATATTCATAATTAAAACTGCAAATAAAAATTAAATCTAAATATTTCAGTGGGACATATGATTCCATAATATAGCTTTACTTAAAAAAAAGTAAATGTTATTTTTTTTTTTGAAACCATTTCAGCTTGCCACAAATTGATACTATAATAGTTAATAATATTTGGTCACCACTTGCCATTTCTTAACTTGTTTTGCATATCAAATTAAAAAATGCATCCAATTAAAATACTAAAATTTGGGTTCAAATTCTTATCAAATAAATATTTAAACTTTTTATATTTTAATTCATAGTTCAACTTTATCAATACAAATAATTATCCAATATTCATCAATAAATACATATTTTCTATTGTTAGATAGAGACCAAAATGAGAATGAAAAAATGCTCAAAATATCAATATTATGAAAGAAATATCTGATTAGTAATGAAGCAGTCGGATCTGAGTTCGATCCTAGCTTCATGTTATTTACCCTAATACTAACCTTAAATTTCCGATGCAATGGGGCTTTATACGTTCAATCCATGCTAATTTCCATAATGAATAACTTATTTCAAATGCGTAGTAAAATTAATTAGTTTAGTTTAAATTTGATCAATTCTCTAAATAAATTCATGATAAAATATTCATGAATTTATATATATTAAATTGCATGGATTGTGTATATATATATATATTTGTAAGTATTAAATATATATATAATTGTTCGAAAGTTTCATTGCGTCGGGAATACTTGTTTTTTTCACCTTTAAATAATTTATAAAGTTTTGTGATTAAAAGCTACATTCCTTCCATAGGCTTTCAAATTTTCAAAAACAAAAGTAAAGTTTTATTAATTAAAAAAGATAAGAATTCAATTTCCAATTAAAATCATTTCAGATTTTAAGAATTCATTTTCTAATTAGGAAAGGAAGTCAAAAATTAGTTTGAAAGCCTTATTGAAGGAATGTATCTGAAAACAACTAGTGGATAATAAAATAGCGCTAGCCTAAGGCATCTGTGAACAGTATATATAGCTCTGAAAAGTCGGAAGGGGGTGGGATCTTTGTTGTAAAGTAGTACAGTGAACTCTGTGCGTGTTAAATTGTATTCATCATGATAGAGGGCTAGAACATCAGGAATCTGGCTACGGTTCCATGAAGTCCCTAGAAATCTTCAATAGTGCTGCTGAATCTTTCTGGACTGATCAGACTGCTAACATCATGAAAAGCTACTAAAAATGCTGTTCCAATAATCAACCAAATGGTGCCTACATTTCACCGACTTGGATGTGTAACTTAAGAACCTAGCATGGAAGGGTAATATATTTCTCATGAACTCTAAACTCTCTGGCCAGTTCGAACTTTATTTTACACTCCTTTTTAAGAGCTCTTTATTCTCTAATGTAAAAATCTTTCTAACACCTTTTATTAACGCTATTGTAAATCTATATCTTAATTCTTTAATCTCTAGTCTTTAAACTTTTCTCTTCTTACTTGGCGGTTCAGTTAATATATATATATATATATTTGTGTGCTTTATTAATGTTCATTTATTTAAAATTATATGCCAATAATCTCTCGACTCGATGAGCTCCTTTGTTCTATTTGCCTCACGCAAATAATATATTAATTTTAAATAGTAATTCTCACCCATTAGAACTAAATTTATAAGTTCTATCAATTATCGAGTCGAAAGAAATATTACATGTTTACTATTTTTATAATTGGCTAATAATCAATTATTAGCTCCGTTTTTACCTATGTCCCCAGCTCCTATCTAATACACAAAGGTTTATATATTCACAAAATGTTAAAATATTATTTTCTCGTTCCACTAATATTTATTAACTCAAATATAATGTTAAATGTTTTATTGCAAAAGGGCCGATAAAGGGTTAAATAGATTCTAATTCAACTTTTGCTATTTGTATTAAGATTCAGTAAGAGCACGATGATTAGGGCATAATTAATATAACTTACAAATACTTTCAAATAGTTTGTTAAAAGCTCGTTTGACTTTAATTAATTGATCAAGTTATCATGTCGAGCATTCTATATGGGTTTTAGTTTTCAATGATAACTATCAAGTCATCATCATCGAACGTTGCTGACGTAGGGCAATGTTCTGCTCCGTTAGGCTGGTCGGTGATCATATTTCTCTTATTTAAAATTATCAAGAAGAAAGTACTTCCACTCCCTTCATAGTAGTCAAAGGGCGTAAGACTTGTTAAATGCAAGCCGCCATAGGACTTCGATCATCGACTAGCAATCGTCTTTCAAGTGTATTTTCCGGAAAAGCCTGCTCGGATGCTCGTAATTTGTGATGAATTGATTTAAATTAAAGTCGAACAAATTCTCAAATATATTATTAATTAAATCTGTTTTCACATCAAGATTAAAGTTATGCCCTAAAATACGTATCTTGCTCTTCGTGAATAGATTTTCGAATGTGAAAATAAATATCACATTCCATCGTAATCAAATTAGAGCAATCATTTCCTTCGTTAATGAATACCTTTATCAGCCTTTATATTTCTCATTGGGGGCATAGGCAGAGACTTTCAATTTACGTAATACTTGTTGGCATATGATAAGGACCGCCACTCTTATTATAATTGTAAGATATCTTAAAGACTAGAGGTAATTAATGCATTCTTTATTTTATGAAACAAAACAAATTATTTTTATTAAATATTTTCTAACATACTTGGTTTTCTTAGTTCATTATTCTTTTTATAATTATTTAAATGTTAATACCCGCTGTCTGTGTTGGCAACCCAAACATACATATGATTCAATTTATAAAATTATTCAAAGTATATAAATTCTTAGATATTAGTGTTACTCAGGAGTCTCTAGTCCTCACCAACCGTTGAGCTAGTTCTTGGCGCATAGCACTGTGCCGTCGATTTCTGCTATCTGAGCTGTTGAGTTGGGTTTGAATTCAGTTTTGGTTCAGCTGAGTTTGAATCTGATTTGACTTGCGGTGGTGGTGGGTTTCGACCGGTACAGTAATACTTTCTTTATACTGTTTTATCAGATATTAAGAGAAAAGTTCTGCATTGTAGTGTTATTTAAAAGATATTTTGCACTGATTTTGCATAAAACCAAAACCTTCTTATATTGTTTTTTCTATAATAGGAAATTATAACCTTTGGATGAGAGAGTCTGAGCTTTGGAAATACACCAAGGCCTGGTTCCTATTCCTTAAGAGGGGGCTGGGACATGGGTGCTACAGGAATTAGTACAGGTTTATTACTTTCTCATCTGAATGGTGGGGATAATGTAATTCTTGATAGCTGTGATCTACCTAGTTGCCATTAAGGCCAGATGTTACTTAGTAAACTATGAGAGAAGTTATGAATGGCAAGATATATGCATATACAATTCAAGGTTTTTCTGTTCACTTGGTAAATCAAGGTCTGCATTGTAAATCATAGTTTGAATCTTGTATATCACTACATATAACATGTAAATTCAAAGATTAATATTATGTTAATAAATCATATTTTGAGAAAAAAAAAGAAACTATAACCTTTGTTGTATTAATTATATTTATAAAGTGCAAACTCGTTGCGTTAAAGTAATATATATTAAGGCTACAGCCTTAAAACTATGCGCCTGAAAAAAACGACAATAGGGTCCTCTGCAAATCTTTAACACAAGATTTATTTAAAATACTCTACTGTCGTTTTTTCAGGCATATAGTTTTAAGGTTGTAGCTTTATTATATATTACTATAACCTTTGTTTTTGTTTTTTTTTATTAAAACAACTGTACTACTTTGGGATAATATTTATTAAATAATAGAGCTTGTTTAAATCCCCTTAATAATTTTTGGATACGGTCTTGAACAAAAACCACAAGTTGTCACATATTATATTTTTTTCTTTATATATATATATACTTTAAAAAAAAAAACAAAAAAAAAAAAACAAAACAAAAAACAACAACTTTGAATGTACATTTTTTATGAAGCTTTTGAACATAATGATTTAATTTGAGTTAAAAAGTTAAGATTAAAAATGATAAAAAGTTATATTGTTCTTAAAAATATTGTTATGTTTATTTTGATTCATAGTTGTGAAACATAGATTTTGAATTGTGAAAGAAAGCAACATTACCAGAAGTATATTATAAATTTAAAGGGGAGATAGATAATAAATATAATTGATTTCAAGTTTAAATTGGAATTATTAACGTTATTGCAAAAATTGAAAAATGATTGGAAATAAACTACTATTAACATAAAAGAGATTATGAGCTACTAGATCAAAATTTGATTTTATAATGGAAAGTGAAAACTATCTTTGTAAAAGATAATGAATCCGTGTAGTGAGTTATTTTATTATAGAACATGTAAATTTGTGAATAGACCTTTGCCATGAAAGAATCATAGAAACTTTGCCACACAGAAAACGAGCAGTATCTAATCTACATCTATTTGTCTTTTACTTATATATAACATTAACTGCACAATGTGAAAATTATTTTTTTAAAGTGAATTTCAACTGGTAGTTAATTTTTTCAAAGTCAAATAGAAACTTTACCAAGGTCAGCATATGTAAGATTAATAGTGCAGCAAATTTCTTGTAGTCATTAAAGTTAAAGTAGTTTACTTAGCAGCAAAAAATAATTTGAAATAAAAAGAAATATCAGGAGAAAGTCTTAAATTCTAAATTTAAAAGGAAGAATGATTAATTTAATTGCTATGTAAACAAATCTCATTTTGTTTACATAAAAACGTGCTATTATTTTAAAATTTTGCCTGACAAAATTTCTCACGGAGCAGTGATTTTTAAATAGGAAAACTCTAAAAGGTCTCTTATTCCTGTTTGTAAAAAATGCTAGGTTAAATAAAAGATTAAATATCACAATCACCATAAGAAGTCATAAGAATAAAAATTCAGGAAATGAGGAAGCTAAACATAACCAAATTGAAAATTAATGAATAAAACACTAAAATGATGTTTAACCTGAGAGCAATACAAATTGTAATTATCACTAGAAAATGTCAATGCTGTCATTTGCAAATAATTGAACATTTGTATATTTTTAACAGATGAATTAATCGAGGAAATGTAAAAAAGTTATTAATAAAATAGCAATATATATATATATATTAAAGTGTACATTTATAAAATTAAAAGAAAAACAAAGTATTTTAATACATATATAATGATTTTTTAAAAAATTCTTTTATATAAGTGAATTTGTTTTGTTATGATTTTGTATAAAATATTATACAAAATTGATTTGTAATGTTGATGGAGATATATCTGTCATTACATCTAAACATGTTTCGTCAACCTTTTTAATAGCTACCCAGTCGGTAACTCATCTAACCATTCATAATGAGTATCTGATTATTCATAACTTGTGGAGTCTCATTGTCTAATAATTTTCAAGCCTAACAGTTTATTTTTCTTTAATATTTCTAAATAAAAATAGTAAAATAGATCGTTGCCCCTGCTCTTGTCTATATAAAAGCAGCTTAACCGTATATACATATTCGAGTTTTTATTTTTCATGGCTAGCATTTATAGCCCATTTAAAATCATAATTAAATGGTAGGAAATATATTAATATTATAACCTTAACAATGCCCTACTGAAATATTTATTGATGTATATTTAAGCATGAGGGTGTGATAAAAAAATATTTATACATATTTTATATTAAAATAAAGATATTCATAAATAAAAGATTTAATATAATTTTTTAATTTTTTCATGTGCTCTTACTATTATAGAATTGGCACTTGGTTGAATTTCTACTGCCACCATTTCAGTAGTAAGAATAGTTTAGTCATTGTTATATATATATTCTAACCCAAGAAAACGACGACGAAGACTTCTATTATTATGAAAAAAAAAATTCGGAAAGCCTAATCGCTTCCTTCTAGGACGGGTAGCAAATCCGTATATTACCTAATATAGCTCGACGTTTGGTTAGTTATAATAATTCAGCTACAGTGATATGCAGTTCAGACAGAGATAGAATAAAAAAATTATCATTAATAAAATAAATTTAAAAATAAAATTTAGAATAAACTAACATTCTTTCTCTATCCAAAACACATTCTCTGAGCTGTAAGTACTTGCACTGTTCGACAATGATGATGATGATTTCATGTCATTGTTAATATTACTGACTAAAACAAAACATTCATTAATTTGCCAATATGATCTCAATATTTTATTATTATACAATCAGAAGTTTCAATCTCTTTAGCCATGCCACGCTTGTAATATTGATCATAATGAATCAATTCTTAATTTAAGAGCACTTATAATAATGACACTAAT
This sequence comes from Epiperipatus broadwayi, assembly GCA_028023455.1. Taxonomy (NCBI): domain Eukaryota; kingdom Metazoa; phylum Onychophora; class Udeonychophora; order Euonychophora; family Peripatidae; genus Epiperipatus; species Epiperipatus broadwayi. The sequence continues at coordinate 1,722,273 of JAQFVV010000185.1, forward strand.
CTCAGGGTTCTCTGTTATTTTTAAAGAAAAATGCTCGGCAGTATTGTGTTGTCGCATATGACTGACATTCTGGTCGGCTATAGGAAACATTTATCTTATTTAAATTCCATGTGTCTTCATCCACATATCAACTATTATAATATTTAACGAGATGATAACCATATTCAATAACAACGCATAATTTTGAATAATACAGCCATTTTATCCAGAATCTCAGTCGGAATGATGAAAAGACAAGGGTGCTTTTGTGTCCTTCCATTATCCATGACAACACAATAATTTAACTAAGATTTATTACTTAGACACTTCACTTAACTGTGTACGAAACGATGTGCAACCAAAACTGGTAGTTTGGGAATAAAGTGATTTTACACACACATAAAATAAAATGTCTTGGTCTGAAGTTTTCAATTCCACAAATAATTCTTATTAAATTAAAAATATAATGAAATATTCTGATCTGCTTACAATTGTCTATCTGGTGTATTGAATTTAAGATTTCATAAATGATTTTGGACTCAAGAAAGTATTGCAAGTATTATGCCAATACACTTTTATTTAGCACACAAGAAAAATGACTCAACACAACTTGTAACAAGACTATAATTTATTATTAAATTTTAACAAGATTATGATTTATTATTACAATTTAACAAAACTATCCTTTATGATTAACATAATAAACAAACATATACAATTTATTCGATCCCATATGGATAAAACAAAATATAATTAACATTACTTCGTCTATACTTTTAGACTTGGATTCGAACTACTTCTTCGTCTTCTTTTTACATTTATGCAAATTGAATATAACAAAATAAATATTATTATCGATACATCAATTCATCCATTTAGTGTATCTTATATGAACGGATGCTTAACTTTATTAACTAACTATTTGTTTTAAAATAAAAACAATCTGATTCTAGGCAATACGTACAAACGATTTTTATTATCATATCTTTAATTAAATGATAGTTTTTATTTAGATAACTTATTATAATTTATGGGTTATTTATCAGAAGTTACACTTATTATTTTAATATTTACCTTAATAACAACTGAAGTTGTTATACGCATTGTATTCCTCAGTATAAGTTATATTGTGAGTGCTAATTAATCATTAACCTGAATTAAACCTAGTATTTGAACCCTCCATTGGCAAATAAAAATTTCTAAATCATGCAATTTTAAACTTACTCTCTCCATTGACTTATGTGTGTATTACCAGCACTATTCCGCCGCACAATCCAGACATTGATCATATATACTAGCACGCTATTTATTCTAAATGGATCTTAAGGAATTAACCTCCAATATACCCGTTATCTTGCCATAACTTTCTAAACAAAACACAATATTCAACACCTTCCATGGTGGAATTATCTCTATTTTCTCATGAGGAATATGGAATAACACTGACAGTCTGTAGAGTTAACTACTATATTAAAATAGTTTGGTGGGTCCTTGCCTCTTACTTGGGCATAATAGGAGCGCACACCAAATATAATCCTCTCCTGGGATTTTAACGAATGAAAGACACTAAATACGATATAAATTACTGATCGCCCTAACTCTGAGAAGCGATCACTTGGGTTATAAACATACCCGAATACTAGATTTATCTATTCCCCTCATGGAAAATAAAGCTTTTGGGGAGATCATTTTCCATCCCACAAAATAGATACATTACAATTATTACTAATGCGGATATTAATCATATACTAATGCTATATTGGGGCAAGACAAGCAAATACACTAATTACACTAAATTTATGTTCCGGGGTATATTTATATCAACGTCTGAAATCAATGGATATCACAGCATTAACAATAATAATTTTTACCTTTGCCAAAGAAACATTCAACAAGTAATTGGTAGTCTAGTATCTTGAACTAAATTAAGTGAATGTGTTAATAAAGAATAATTGGGAATAAGTTCCTCAATTAACATAGTATAAATTTGTTTCAAACTTTAAATAAGTAATATCCTGTATAGCACTTCTCTTTAATTACTTCTGATAATTTTAACTAGATATTTTACCTATTAAGTATCTGAATTTTTCTTAGTTTACGCATCTAACATATAAATCTATATCCATAATGCATATCATAAGTAAACACATTTTATAAAAAAAAATTTTTTCATGTCGAATATAAATTTAACCTAGAATAAGTATATGAAAACATACCTTTATGATTACAAGGTCATTTAAATATTACTTGATTATACAGCCTTTAACCTGTTGATATAAAAAAAAAATACTCATAATTTTACAAATTAGTAAAAAAATCATTACTTAACAAGTGCTTATAATCTCACTGGAAAAATGTTTTTCAGTTGGGCAATTTATCTAGATGAAGAACTTGATCCGTTCGTAGTTCACGAAGCAAATTTAAAATAAGAAACACATTTTATTATTTCATTTATATAAAAGTTGCCTCCATTCTGGTGCAATTAATAAATTAGGCAAAGAAAACATAGCAGCGTTGGATGTTAACTTTTTCTTGAATTAACTGATATAATTTTGGGATCCAAGAAAACAATAAATATTTTAACATGACGAATATTTGACGATTGATGATCACTTATACAATTCTTTTCTTTTTACTATTGGTGATACGTATCATTTTTAGCTAGCTGGCTTAGGAATAAAACTAATGCGCGAATTTTCCAAAATATTATTATTATAAGGACTGCAGCTGACTTACGTGGATATGAAGTTTTAACGACTCCAATTGATGTATAATATAACATATTATTTTATAGTTATAATTAAGTCATTAATGTTTGTACTTTTTATTCCTACTCTAGGAATTGTAATTTGTCTTTAATAAGGAATTCTCCGTAAAATGCACACATACAAATTTTCTGATATTTGCCTTGAGAAAATTTATATTTTCTTTTTAAAAAAATATACAGGTGCATAAGTAAATATCCTTGATCATTAATATTATTTTTAGATAATTTTCAGTGAATAAAACATATTTTAACGTGGGGAGCTTACATTATTTTCAAAGCAGACAATGTCCTTTAGAAAGAGCGCGAAATTTTCTAGTTAACTTTCCTTGGCTTTTCTAATATGTCTTTTTAATTATAATTTTTCTTTTATACCATGAAAAGATTATTAAATAAGGTAAAGTTAACAAATAATTGTTTATTTCCTGGAAATTACTTATATTGCTTAATTTAAATATAATGACGCTTTCCGTGATTACTGTAGTTAATACGGTCATTTTGAACTTTAGCATACGATAGTATATTTTTGCGTATAAAAAGTTTTAAAATAGGTAGATGGCACCAGAAAACAGAATATCTTATCAAATAGGATTAGCCCCGCATGATATTATTAAAAATTTACTTGACTTATATTTATTTCTGCAATAAAAAATAATAAAAAATTTGTTACCGAATTTCAGTACTGCTTCCTCCTTGTAAAACTATAGTCAGACTAAACTTTCTTCAAAATTTTGACGGTCTTCTTTTAGCGACCTCTTACAGAAAAATAATCAGTTAATTATACATAAACAAAAGAAAAGGAAAAAAAACTTATTACAGTCATATATTTTTCCATATGATTTAAATGGATTACAGAGTAATTTGACAAATAATGAAAAATAATAAATATACTTAATTAACAATGTTTATTAGTGATGTATAATTCTGTCTACATTATTATCTAAAATAATTTAAAAATTACCAGAAGTTATTGTGTTTTATGATAAGATACTCATCTACTCTCCCCCTCTACCCATCCAAAATCAATTACTGTTTATAATATGTGCTTTTATACTATATTAAATTGCTCTTATTGTTAATGTTTTAATTAAATTATTCATGCTCTTCTTCAAAATGACATTGGATTACCAAATTTTTTTTAGTTATTTGCTTAAAACATGTTAAAGTGAGTAAATAGCATATTTTATTAATCACTTAATATTATTATTATTTTACTTTTTTTTTTTATTTCCTAGAAAAGGATAGCATTGTTTTCCTGTGGAAACAATGCTAAATAAACCAAGTGTCAATAACACTAGGTTACAATATATATATATATGAGAAAAATCTAATTTCTCAGACATGAGCTTTTGGTATTAATTTGCTTGTACTCACCAGTCAAAAAATGTATACATAAATTGTAGCTCACCAAACAGGATAGTGCAGGGTGAGTAAAAACAACATGAAATTGGCTGTGGATAATTGTCGCTATTCACTGCACTTTAAAACTCACAAATATCTCATATTCTTTTACAGTGGAAATCCCAGATAAAGAATGTAATTAATGACAACAACAACAGCAATAATAATTGTCTTAATAGAATATTCTTGTTCCATTATATTTACAGATTGTAATTTTTTTTCTCTTACGATTCATGTTATGAGTTTAGATATTTTAAAACTTTAAATACTAGCTCCCATTTTAATATTTTAGCTGTATCTCAGGTTTACATTATACTTAACATAAAATGATTCAAAAATTCTTACATGCAATATATATTTAAGATGTAAGTAAAACCTTTTATATTAGCTTTATAACTTTATTCTTAATATTTTGTACTTCAATCATATATGAAAAACATATATGCAAAACTGAATAAATCAATATTTAGGTGACCAATAATTATTATACAAAACATTATTTAAATCATTTTAAATTTTCTTCATGTATAAATATTTTATTTATCTTGCACATAAATCTATTTAAGTCTATAACCTTATAATAAAATAATTTATAGTAATTGCATACAGATGAAGTAATGCACTAAGTAGAAAAGGGATATTTTGTGCTACCCAAAGTACAAACCACACTAAAAATAAATAAGAATTACTGAAGCACATGTCTTATTACAATGCAAATGGAATGGATTATTAAATCAAATAAATACTTATGTGACCATTGAAATTTACTCTTTTTAAAACAATGAATTATAAAATTTTATTATTATAAGATTTTTTTTTGTTAAGTTAATGCAGTAGTAATGGCAATGAAAACAGAAATGTATTTTAATAATAACAAAAATATTTATTGACAATGTAAATGAAATATGAGATTTAGTACAATAGATACTTAAAACAAACAATGATTTTATTTTAACAAATTAAATTACAGTATTTGTACAATTTTATAATAAATATTCCCTTTATGTTTTGGTACAAATTATAATAATAGCCTTTGCATTATTTATTAATTTCTCACAATTTTCATCCAATACATTTCTCCAATTATCTTGCACTAAAGATAAAACAGCAAATACATTTATGCCTATATTAGGCCGTTAACATGATATTAACTTCCTCAAGATATCTGCTGTTTTTCAAAACCAATGTGATAAAGCATTTGTTCTTAGATTACAAAACATCGCATTGTATAAATTATAAGTACAACATTATGATACTATTAATGACCTTCTGAGTGGTGAGGAAATAGATATAAAATTACTAAACATCACATGAACACCATCTCTTATAGTCTGGGATATTGGATGAGTAGGCATTAGATAGGGATTTTATGCACAAGCCTTCTGGCATCCATTGATTACTCTGGTTGGCACAAGGTGACACTACTATATAGAGAGTTTTGTCTTTTTAGATATAAAATTCACATTATAATTCCTAACTGGTTAAAATATTAAATTACAGTAACTAGTAAATAATTTTAAAATAAATATGCCTTGGAAATACACTTAGATATTCAATAATACATTTAACCATGTAATTAGGCAAGGTGGATAATACATAATATATGAATAAGCATTTATTATCTATGTGCAGGTAGTGCCAAAAGATTAACAAGTCACAATCTCTCTTTCAAGGAGGGCTGAACATATGCAATAGCAGGAGAAAATATTTCAACACCAATCGCCAAATTAGCATCTGACTCCATGTAGTGTGTCAGTAAATAAATAAGCAAGGCTATACATAATAATAATAATGTAATGGTCAAATATGTACATTCGCGTAACAAAATCTAGAGTTTTAGTAAATCATCCCAAGGCCAATGAGAATACGGTGGTGGAGACCACAGGTTTGATATAGCCCTGGTTCCTCTACTATTGCTCTGAGATTTACCACCTTACAGATGACACATATGAGTCCACAGCAGTATTCTCCTTTATCATGTGCCGGCAGTAGAACATCAATAAAGCAAAAGACTATGGGGAAATTTGACATTCTAACTAGTATAGCTATATAGATATCATGTGGCTGGGATATAATTATTAAACAAGGAAGTGATTCTTAATAACTAACACATTAATAATAAATAATGACTTAATGATCAGCAACATTGAGACATGATACAGTAGTTAAATGTAAGATTAATTTAATAAAAGTTAAATATTGAAATAATAAATACAATGACTATTCGCATTGCCTCACTCACAGGTGATTAAAGGATATAATTTACATTTAGGTTTTGGGTTCACATGCAGGTGATGATTTGCTTGGTTTACATATATATATGACATGTGAAATCACTCGCAGGTGATGATTTGCTTGGTTTACATATATATATGACATGTGAAATCACTCGCAGGTGATACTAATTTCCTAGTTACAACTTATTCGGTTTGTCATATATATTTATATCACTCGCAGGTGATGATTTAGGTATAAGCACTTCGGGTTTATATATAGCATTTCTTATCACTCGCAGGTGATTGTAGTTTTTAGGTTACAAATGTTTTAATTTACTTAGCTATATATATATATATATATATATATATATATATATATATATATCACTTGCAGGTGATGAAGCAATTATATGTTGGAAATTACATTTTCAGGAGCCTTAATATTACCTTATAACTTAGTCAAATTGCTCATGACTATCTATGCCTAGTTTATGCTATATAACAGGATTTAGATTTGCTTTAGAGCTAGTAGAAGTGATTATAAACATTTATAAAGAACATAATATTTTATTAAGCATGAATAATTAATATATTCTCTAAATAGCTAATATGCCTATTAAATTAGATTCGAACTCAGATCAAAGCTGAAAAACAATTATTATTGTGGGATGAACTGATGATTGGCAGTCAGACTTCAGATACCAGGGTGCATAGAAAATATACAATTCTGATTCTCTGAGTCTTGGATGTGTGCCTTTTTCATGGGATTTGTACCAAGTACCGGTTCCCTTTCACTGAACTCATTGCTGTGGATATAAGAGATATTTTAGTCAAGATGATCAAACAACTAATTAAGTGGGGAGTCTTATGCACTGTTTCTGAGGATGCAGAATGGGGTGGTGTGAACCTGACAGCCATCTGGAGGAGATAATTGGCCAAACTAAGAGTAATGATGTAGCCCTAACACATACATCTATTAAAGAATACAGCAACAAGTGAGTATGCCAAAGCATTTCTTAAGGACACATATGCACCGCTGACTACATTATTATGTAGTAAAATTAAGATGCTAAACAATAGTTTCTTTCATGAAACTACCGTATATCAGTTCATTTATAGCATTTATAATTATGCTATTAAGGAAAGCTTAGGAATCTAATTTATAAAGCTATCTATATAGGAATTTATAATTCTAGGGCAGAATACAGCATATTATGGAAAATTACGATATAGAATTATAGATTTAAGCTGTATTTTATCACTTCAACTGAATATTACTTAAATATTATATTTAAAGCAAATCTATCTTAGAATAGCTGTAAGCTTGTAATTATATCGTAAATAAGACATTTTATCCATTTCAAAACAGAGTTTTGGTTTGTGCATTAATATACGCCAAATTACATATATACACATGAGAATATATGATTACTTCTCACTAATGATTTAACTACGAGTAAAACTCCATTTTGAATAAATATAGCATAAACAAATACATAATTGAAAATAATAAGATTTGGCATAGATTTAACTAAAAGAAATGTAGATTTAAAAAAAAGATTTCATGTAAGTGAAATCTGAAATTTGGCTTTGTTTTTGCCTAGTTTAAAATGGAACTTATACGACATTAGCTGAGATTTGATTGATTCCGTTTAGGATAATTTTAAGTTGTTTAAGAGAATTAACTGGGGCAAATATTATCATTAATTTAAAATATACAAAATAACTTATAAACTTAATTATTATTTTAAAATAGATCATATTGAATTATACATAATAAAAGTTATACTAAAACATTTAAAATCAATTGATTTAAGCAAGCTAAAACTAAATCACTTTTAATAGCTTGAACTAATATGAATACGTAAAACTAAATCAATCATAAATAAATCAGCAAATAAGTTCAGTAAGTAAACCAATAAATAGGGAGAAATCAAATGTGTTATCAATGCAAATAATAACTCAGATACTAAATCATAAAGCAGTTGATAAATCAGGTATTAATAAAGATATCTATCAGAAAATCAATCAGTAAATCAGGTAATAACAATAATAAATCAGGCAAGATTTTAGAATTAAAATAAAATAAAATTACATTTAAGAGATGAGTTTAAATTACATTATTATTATGGCCATAGATTTTAGATTAAACTAGCATATAAGAATTATTGGACTTTAGTTGAAAGGCTTTAAAATTGAAGGAGTTTGTTTACCATTATCTTCTTTTCTGCTGGCAAGCTGTTTCACCATCGAGCAACTTATTTTAGGTGGTGGTGGCTCTCAGTGCATTTCTTCCCACATCAGGTATCTTTTACCAAGGTCAAAAATGCAAAGAAATTAGCCTTCTACCCCAACTTCATCATCATTACAAATTTTTCAAGAACTTTGTTAAAAAAATAATGTTAGAATGCCTCAAATATGGATGCCAAGGCTTATATATTAGCTCACCCCCTCTCCTTCATTACATTATTTTTAGATTCACTTTTCCAGCTTCCTCGCTGCCTCTAAAAAAATCGCAGAATCATGCTGTGATTGTTTTTCTTTTAGGTCAGTTTTAACCTCGGTCACTCACAGTAATTTATTCACATTTCTAATTTTAAATCTAATTTTACCCTTAAATTGGAACTAGGTCATTTTATAGCAAGAAGTATTAAATTTTATGAAGTCATCCTTTCTAAAAAAAAACAAATCTAAAAGATGAAAAACATTTTGTTATATATATAACTTGACCATTTAATTTAATGATATATGCACAATTATATAATAATTTCAAATATTACTTTTTAGAATAAATATTTTAAGTAAAGAAATTTTAATGTTTTAGTCCTGTTAACATTTTTCATTCCTGCATATATGTAGTCTCTTGTTACACATACAATGCATTTTTCATTTATTTATTACCAGAAATATATATGTGTGTATTTATGGAGATTTACACATATAGATGCAATTTTTATACTATATGTCAAGATATATGCACACATACAAAATTAACATATTTAGGTTTAAATTTAGCCTATTTTTTAAAATATAATATTAACATGATATATGAGGATTTGGTGATAGTTATATATATATATATATAGAAATACTACTATAGAATACTGTTTCAATAATAATAATAATAATAATAATAATAATAATAATAATATATATATATATATATATATAATAATAATAATAATAATAATAATAATAATAATAATAATAATAATAATAATAATAATAATAATAATAATACTAATTCAATAATAATAATAATAATAATAATAATAATAATGATGATGATGATGATGATGATGATGATGATGATGATAATAATATTATTATTATTATTATTATTATTCATTTTTTTAAAGGTACATATCTATACGGGTAATTTTACATGATTCTATCCACTTTACAAATGTTAATTAGTCACATTATTGTCCAATCGGAACACAATCTGGACCATGCTTTATAACTTTGCAGTTTGTCTGAGCAGGGACCAAGTAGCTGCATAAATATATGGGCTGGTGATCTGCTTGTCTCTAACTTGAATTTTTTTCAACTTATTTTCAAATGTGGCTGGATGCCTTCTGGGATTATTACCAAATATGAACACACACCTAGTGCACCAAAGTGCATATAAGACAAACATTGAGGCCCTTATGGCTAGTACAGACCTGCCTTTGCAATTTGACATAATTTGCATCATTGTAGTATTTTTTTTTCTGTATTTGCCCTGCAGAATGCATCTAGTCTGCTCCAAGGTCTTGCAGTTGAAAATTATATGCTGTAAAGTCTCCTCAGCAATATGGCAAAGGCCACAGAATGGATCAACTGACCTGTACATTCTTCTATGATGTAAAAAATATTTAGTAGGTAAAGCATTCAAATTCATCTTGATTATAAAATCTAGGAACTTAGGTTCTAGTTGCCATTTTTTGTATTGCTTGATCAGATATTTGTTTTCTATTTCTAGTATTGATGGGATCTCTTCATTATAATTATTTTGATGTATAAATTTATATATTTCCCAATATTTATACTTTTGGTCCAATTGAGCTGGAATTGTTCTTTCTCTCCTACATTGGTAGATGGTGATTGCCAAAAAACAATCTTTTGGAGGAGACCTATCTGTAGGTGTTATCTGCTTTAAGTGTCTTAATTTAGGAAATTAAGTGAGTGTAGCAATTATAGCATTCCTTGTTTTGAATGTTTGAAATGTTTGTAGGCTATGCAATCCCAGTCCATTTGCTATAAGAGGGCGATTCAGTTTTGCCATTGAAATTGCCACAGTCTTTTTTCCTCAGATGAGCTTGCAACATATGGAATTAATGCATGCCATAAATTTTTTTGAAAATTCAACTACAGGCATGTAATAAGTTATCTTGGTTATTATAAGCTTGTTATTCAGTTGCACCTTTGCATATATGGACAAATATGACTTTGAGAGTGATTCAGCTATGCTTTTGACTTCCTCTTTGAGCTTGGCTTGGATCTGACATGTCATTTCAGTGGCTCCTAGAAAAAAAGGAAAGCCTAGGAATGGAGCAGGTTTTGCTCGATACATTGGCCCACATGCCATTCCAGTGAGTAGTGTCCAGGCCGCAGACTTTTCTGGGTTTATGCTCATTCCATATTGTTTTGAGAATTGTTCAAACACTGCCTGAAGATATTGTAGCACTCGAAATTGAACTGACAATAATAAGATTCAACACGTATCTTGCTATGGCATTGTAATACTATGTAACTAAAAGATCATTAAAGTTTACTATTGTTGAAATTTAATAATAATAATAATAATAATAATAATAATAATAATAATAATAATAATAATAATAATAATAATAATAATAATAATAATAATAATAATAATAATAATAATAATAATAATAATAATAATAATAATAATAATAATAATAATAATAATAATAATAATAATAATAGTAGTAGTTACACTCTCATATGTATAATAAAATGTTTATTATAATTAATTAATGCATGTGACCTCACAAAACATGATAGTATAATAAATAACATATTATAATTTTAGAGGCTATTTAAATTTTGTGTACCAACTCCCAGATAGTCTACATGTTCACACATACTAATTATAAAGGCTGTTTTACTCAGTATAACTATTTCATATATCAAATCAAATACAAACCCAAAAAGTAATTATTAATTTAAAATATTTACCTGAATATAATATTTTTTTTAAAGAAAAAAAATAAAACTTTTACTTATATTTTATCTTAGCAAATCCTTATGCAGCAAATATGATCATAAATATCCCTGTAATAACATATAAAATATTAAATCAATAATTATAAAATATAACATTACAATGCTCTAATATAAAGAACAAATGTTAAATTGATAAAAATATTTAGATATGCTAGAGTCTTTTATCCATTAAATTAATTGAAAGAGTGAAAATTCTTGTGATAATGAAAATTAATTTGTTTTTTAACAAAGAGTCAATTATGTTGTCTTTTTATCTGAAATGTTATGATAGTGTTTTATTATGGTGGCCAAAAAACCACCAATACACATATCACAATTCACATTAGGAGTGCCTTAAATCATGTCCATAACTACAATACATTCATTAACAATGTGTTGTATTCTAGGGAGCAGATCAATAAATAGAGAAATAATTCCATCATAAGTTTTTCATTTTTTCTTAGTTGAGTGATAAAATAAACCAACAATGAACAAGTAGATTAGTTGTCAATATTTAATTAATAATAATAATATATTTTATTGACATCAGCTGAAATACAAAAATATCAATAATATATTATTAATGATTTAAAAAAAAGTCAATTTTAATAACTTCCTCCATTAAATTTACAAAAAGATTTTGAAGATATGAGATTTTGTTTAATTTTAAAAACTTGAAAATAATGTATCCCTTGTTTTCCTTTTTGTTTAAAATGAAAGAAGTATACAGCTATAAAATTTCTATTTGTAACAAGAAAAAAATGTGGTTGTCTTTTATTAATGGTATTTAATATAACTTACTTGTTTTAAAGTTAAAATAGCTAAAGTCATAGTAAATAAATTAATTGCTTGTTATATTTGATGTAGAGTTTCAAACTATATAAACACTAAATTTTAGAATTAGTTATTAATATTTTTTCTCATTTTTTCTGATCATAAACATTGTCAATCTGAAGATAAGCACCCCTGGTTTTATCTCACTCTCAAACCACTAATTGTTATATTATTTTGCCAGTTTTATGCTTATTTTATCAAGAAAAATGTGAAATATGATGCTATCCCCATTAAAATATTAATCTGAACATCTGTGATAAAACTGTTAAGGTATCATATTTATAAAACTATTTCCATTAGTCTTGACACTAACATAGTCTTTGGGCATAGATAGATGTAACTATTATAGTTGCATAATCATCTCAATTTTTTAAAAAAATATGATTGTTAGCAGAAGCAGTTAATAAATTTAGATTATGACTCAAAACTGTTGAAATTTAATTCAATAAAAGGGAGTTGGAAAATGGTATCTTTAACATACATTGCAATTTAATGCCTATGAAGTCTAATGAATGCAACTTTAGAAAGTTGCATATGTTGAATGACCAAATGTTAAATCCATTTTTATTATCAAACAATTAGTCAATTTTGTGTAATATATATATAGTTCTTTTCTTGAATCCAAATTTAAATAGCTAAGAGTAAAATTACTAATTCTAAGCAATGTCTTTTGAACATTATTTGCGGTAGTTTCTAATTGATTACCATCAGAGAACTTGTGATTATGATTATTGAAGTTCAAGTTGGCATTTTAGATGAATGGATACAACATAAACACATGAGTGACTAACATTTTACGAATCATTTATATAATTAAAATGCACGGATTATTTATAATTATAAATAATCATTTTGGTTTTTTTTATTAATTTTTAATGCAAGATAAATATGCTTTTACATAACAGCCATGGGAATCATATTATGTCATTATGGTATGATGACATGATGATAGAAATAATACAACATATACGAAGTAATACTATTACAAAATGTTTCTTTATTTATTTAAATCGTTCATATTTTTATAAAAAAAGACGAAGTTATTTTATATATATTAAAAAAAAAAACTCTTTTGTCGTATTTTTTATTTTTTAATTTAAAGAGAGTTAATGTATAAAAACATGTTTTGTTTTATTTTAAATTTAGATATATAGTAATTATCTTTGAAATAAAAAAAATGATTATTATATTTATTTAAAAAACAAGAATAATTCTTTAATGAAAGAATTCAATAACATATTGTTTCTTAAAATAAAAACATTTCTAAAAATACTACAAAACAATAAATTGAAAAAGAATAACATCTGTAAAAAGTGAAAAGATCAGCTTAGAGCCATGACAACTATATTATTGTGAGAGCAGTGCATAGAAGACTAATATCAACTGTAGAAAAGCGGCAGAGAAAAATTAACTTTGTTTAATCTCTGTTGGTTAAAGTTCTTGCGCGAAGAATGGTTAAAAAATAGCTTTGCGTCAACAACAAATGTTTAACCCCAAAGATAACTTAAGATTTCCTGGCTATCAGTAGATGTATTATATATATGTGTATAAGACAGCTCAAAGAATTAAATAGCTTAATAATCTTCAAACAATTTAAAAACAAGTCAAGACTTTTAATAAATACTATTAAAAGCAATTTTATATGAGAAGCTTTCACAAAGAAGTTTAAATCTGTAATATTGCTACAGGAATTAACAGAAAAAATTCATTTATCAAACAAGACTTTTATCAACTGACATAAAAAGAATTCTATACTGCGTCTTCATAATAAAATTGCATTCAACTAGAAGGAAAATAATGAGGAAAGTAAAGGAGTAGTATTATCCTTAAAATACATAAATCAGGATTAGGAGATTGCAAATGTTTTTATATTTTAAATTTTACTTTAAAGAATTAAATGTTGCCAAAATTATTATTATGTCTTGTATTTATTATATTTAGATATCTTAGTAAATTTACATAAATATAAATGAAAAATAAAAAAAATATAGAAATATCAATGAGGCCAATATTTAAAAATGGGTAATTAATACAAACGTTTAAAGATAATTAAATGTATTAATAAAGTAAAATTGATGAATTTCTTTTATGAATATATATATATATTATAATTATATTAAAAGTCAAAAAGATAGACTTAAAGACAAGAAAAAGTTTTTGACTGCTATGCTAATTTACTAAAGAATGGAGCAGGTAAAAACATAATACTGTTCTTAAATATAATTTTATTGACAGATACAATAAAATTTGTTATAAAAAGTGATCAAAATAAATATGAAATATTTAGATATATGATTATATAATAAAAATATATTAAATGATTATAAAATAGTGTTATATTTTAAAATAGTTATAAAAATTAATAAGATAGATGTAAATACATAAAATTAATTTATATATCAAGGCCCGACTGATTTTAATATATAATGTTTTAAAGTGGTTTTTATAATTTGCTTCACATATTTCTGGGAATATATTTATATGTCATTGTAATCATGTGAATGTAAAACTAAAATATATTAGAAGGTAACATTTTAACAAGATATAATGCAAGATAATACAAAGTATTACCAAAATTACCTTTCCCTTTATTTTTGCTATAATATTTTATATAAATCCAATTTATGCAAATCAAAAAAAGATTAAAGTAAACTGTCTCTGTAGAAAATTGCAGGACAGTCAAAATGAAGGTATATATATATAAACATTACAAGCATAAAGCTAAACTAGTCAATATAAAATCAAAACTACCCCAAATCCAAAATTAAACCAGACCAACATATCAATAATATTAAAACACAACCTAAGGTTTCACTGCTACAAGCAGACTTCTCAAGTGTAAAGAACTACCAAAAACTACTCAATATATATATAATATTAAAAACTACCCACAAATCCATTCATTTCCCACCCACCCTTAAAATTAAAAGAACTGTTAAATAAGTTAATTGCTTCAGAATAATAAATTTTCAATAATAAATACTCTTTAATTCTTCTTTTGATTTCATTTCTCTCAAAGAAGACAACCTTAGCTTCATCAAAATCAATAGTGTGGCCTGTATCTTTTTCATGGACATACAAAGCAGAACTAAGATATATATATATATATATTGTGCCAAGGCCAATTTGGCACATGTATATAAAATAATTTTGTCTAAAAAAATTATTAAAATAAAAATCTTTCACAAAAGAGTTTGAAATAAAAGTTGAAAAATCATTGATTTAAAGTGGGAAGGGGTTTTCTTAAAGTTAAACTGAAGGTTTTATAAAAAGGAAGTAAAGAGTTTATTATTATTAGTTGAAATACAATTTAAAGGATTTAAAGAAAATATATAAATCTCTTCATTTAAATTAAGGAAGAAAAATAATCTTAAAACTATTTTTGATTTTAGAATAGTAAAATATATATGTGTGTGCGAATGTAAATAAATGTAAGCTGTTAAAAAGAGATATAATAAATGCGTGTTAAAATTGTATTGAAAAACACATGAAAGCGGTGTGCTACTAAAGATAAAAAAAAACAATACATTTATGAAAGCTACTACTAATTAAACAATCAATCAGAAACACGTCATAGGATTAATTACCAATGGAATTTGACAACATATATTTGCCGGAGGATATTACATGGACAACATGTCGCAGGTATAAATAAACTTTTTTTTATCGGACAATTAATTGAGAGAGTTTTTTAAGTCTAGTTTCCAGTGACAGTCTTGTTCAGTTCAGATAACAATGCAGTTTCTATTATGTATCCAGAAATAAAAATGCATTGTTGAGCAGCAGTTTGAAATATACACTCGTGCTTCAGGCTTTTAGTCCAACAAGATCATCAAGACCTGCCTGTGAAATAATGTCTGCATAACAACTCAGAAATCCTCCGTCAAACGTTCAACTGTCTTTAAGAATAAAACCAATGGATTCGCATAAAATCTCTTCAAGAAATGTCAAAATCTAACCAGTTAGATATCATCCATCAGAAGCAGCCAACAACAAGCAATATCCACATTCCAAAAATTTTAGGTAAACATTTATTTATTATCATTTATACGTAGTAGCCACCGCTGTAATTCGTAAAAATTCAAGATTCAAATTATATAAACTCTATAAGCATGCATAAAATGAACTATTGATGTGCATGTTTGTGAATGTTAGATAATTTAAATGTCAAAGATTATTTTTGCTCTTTCATAAAATATATGATAATGTGTTAATTAAAAAAAAACGTCCGTGTATTAAATTAGATTATCAAGATGTTTAAATTTAGTAAATTAATGTTGGTTTATAAATTATCTTTAAAACTTAATTAATGTTGATTAAAATAAATTGTCTTCAAACTTAAACTTTATTTGTCGGTCAATTCTTTTTACCAACCTTTTATTCTTTCCACCACCAATTTTGTATAATTTGTTATTGAATTAAAATTATACTGAGCTAGTTTTAGGGAATGTTTCGAGCGCTGGATTATGAGCCTACTGCCCGAACACATTAGTCATCAAGACTAGCTGGTGCCCCGGGGTTTACTCTGAAACAAATAAAGTATTTGGATAGTAGGGGTTTGAATCTAGCAGCCAAGATGGGCCATTGTTGATAGTTAAAGCTATCAATAAGATCTCCCATTTTGCTCGAACGTGCCGGCTCGTTCACATAACATTTATAAGATTATAAATGTATTATGAAGGAGTTTGAAACTGGTCAAAACTTATATATACATATAAGTAGGTGGTTTCAGTGGTTCAACCCAGTACAATATATATATATATACAGTAAAAGGTTTTTGTGCAAAAGTGTTTGAAGTGATTTGGATAAATTGAAATATAAAACATAAAATGACAGCAGTTTTTTGACAGAGGTTGCAAGTTTTTGTCAGATAGAAGATAATAACTTTGCTCACAAAAATGCAAAAAAAAAAAAAATAACTAATAAAAAAGAAACAAAAAGTAAATAAAGGGAAGTGATATTATTGTAGTAAATTGAACAATAAAAAGAGAATTAAGAACTTAAAACATATATGTGATGTGATGTATTGATTACTTACATTGTTGCAGGTAAGAAAAAATTTCCTAGTTTTTTTCAAATTAAATAGCTATAAAAGTGGATTTTTTTTCCTTAAATATTTAAAAATGCTATACTCAATGCTAACCTGAGCGTTTTAAGAAATGTGCATGACTAAAATAATTTGTGAACAACGGTAAAAAAATCAATAATAGCTATGGGTAGTATTATAATTCTCCAGCATGGCAAATAGCTGTCAATTCAAACAATTATAATTATAACATTATTTAGAAACAAAAAGTAAAAAGAGCAGAAGGAAAATAGCGAAAAAGTTAATAAGATTTAGATTTAAAAAAAAATAGTTTAAAAAATCAAAACAAAACATTACCTTGTTGAAAAAATACTTGCGTAAATAATAAAATGGTGACTGCCCAGTCATCAGATCAAGAATTTGGTCCTTCGCACCACACAAGAAAAACATATGCACTATTGCAAAAACTTATCAAAATAACATAAACCCAGGAAAAAATCCCAGATTTAGGAAAACCATGTCAGAGACTTGGATCTAGTAAACCAAAATGAAATGAGCCCCCCCCCCCCCCACACACACACACTCACAATGGACAGATGAAATACTGGAACAGATTGGGGTCAGATTCAATAATATGATACCTAGAACCCTTTTTACAACATTCAAAAGATTTTTTACTGAAAAATCAATAGTGTTGGTGGTAACAGACATCACTGCACTATCTACCATTTCCCCAAGGAGCTACTTATTAAAGCACTAAACAAAAATAATTTACTGGAGACAGTACAATACATAGGTGACCATCCAAATAATAGATTTGTAGTGGATGAGTTTTGTGAAACTGCACAAAGGAATCAATTTAAAAATCATATTACAACTCTAGGTAATTTTGCAAACATACGAGTTGATAAAAACAGATACAAAAATATCACCGGAGTATTAAAAATGCCTACTTTGGATATACCTTTGACAATTTCCAAAGAATGATGAATCCATTTGGAAAGGTTATTTTTTTTTTGAGCAGATATACCTCAAAGAAACATCAGTATCCACATTCACAAAAAATTTTGAATACAAAGTCAAGTTAAACAAAGAAATAGACCCAGAAAACATTCCAACACAGACCAAGAGGGAACACTGTACCTATATATCTGAGGACTAAAGCCACATTGTTTTTCCTGTGGCAAAAGAGGCCACATAGCAATGCAATGCAATGAAGAAGTAAATCTAGTGGAAGTGAATAACCACTCATCACAAAGATTAAAAGGGAAACCAGATAGAGCACACAAATCCCCGAAGCAGGAAAACATAGAATTCCCCCCACTCAAGTCAAAAATATCAAAAATTAAAATTAATAAAAATAAATCTATAGACCATCCCCCAAGCAAGTCAATGGAAATAACAATTAACACAAACATGAATGATGAAGAGGAAAACTTTGAACCCCAGGCAAAATCACTTAGTGATAAGTTAATAGAAAATGAAAATAATTACATGCAAAAAGAAACAAAAAAAACTGTCAAACGGAGATAATAATCAAGCTGAGCACACAATTATAAACAAAACGACAACTGAAATAATGGATACCATCACACAGTACCTTCCAGTGATTGAAAACACACCTCCAGAAAGTGAAAGAATACAAGCAAAAACAAAAAAAAAAAAACTAGAGAAAATAAAAAGATTAAATCAAATGATCTGGAATATAACCAACTAAGTTCAGTAAAACTACTAATAGATGAAAATATGAAAATGGAATCAACCTCTCAAGAATCAAAAGAATCTGAAAATGTCAGAGACAATTTTTTGATTAAACAAATATTTACAGAATCAATAAATAATTCTAACCCCACTTCAAGCAAAATAACCGTACAAAAGGTAAAAAATGAAATTCAGAAACTTTAGAAAATTGTAAACCCCCTGCTTCTACAACATTAAATAATATGAAAATAAAAATAGTGGCACATAACATTCGAGGTTTAAACTGCACAAAAAAAAATACAAAAAATTAGCAAATGGATACAGACAATGCAACCCAGTATACTGGGGTTATTAGAAACAAAAATATATAACGGATCCCAAATCAACCCAGCAACATATATGAACAAATTTGGTTTTTGCGCATGCTCAAGAGACACATCATCATCATCAAGTGGGACAGGTATATTTATCAATAAAAATGCTCTTTTACATCATTTAAAATTATTTTCATAGTCTCCAATCTTTTGATAACTATATTTAATCACAAAAGTTTTTCAATTAACATAATATTTATATATATTCCCCTGGTCCGATTGTAATTAACATAATAAATTTAACCATTAACTCCATGTTAGCATCCAATCCCTACCCCACCATACTTGCCAGGGATTTTAATATGAGCTATCAAAAGTTTGTTGCAAAATGAATAAATCAACTTGCAATACTGCTTATGAGTGGCGATGGTTTTCTCCCACAGAACTCTGTGTCATTTTATAACAATCGCCATGTCACTCTGATAGATATTGTTTTTTATTCTCCAATGTTACATCACTCAATTGAAGTAAGTCTCTTCCCTTCCCCATTTTCTGATCATGTGGCACAGATAATAGAATTAAATTTAAACACAAACCACAACCCAATCACTAATATACAAAAGACAATAAGAATTCTCCTACCAATCAACACTCCAGAGTTCCTCTTCTCTGGAACATATATCATGATAAATAAACTCAATCAAATGCAACTTGACCCAATCTCTAAATATATAGCATATACGCACATACTCTCATTTAATATCAATCATATTACTCAAACATCAACCCCCCTCTATACTAATCACATTAGCAGATGAGTTACACAAAAGAATCAGCATGTCAAAAACAGTCACTTACAATCAAGCAAACATAATAAAGCTGATGCAACTATATAATCAAACATGCAATAAACTAAAGCAATATCTAGCAATTAAAAAAAAGAATTTGTCTAACCCAGCAGCACACATGGACCTGCAGATATATTCGATGGGCAATAGGCTATCCATCCACAAAGAGAGTTCCCATGGCACTAGAATGGGATGGGAAAATCACAGCTGGACAAAATATGATAAACCAATATATCAGCACTTCAAAGAAAAACTAACAAAGCAAAACAATTCAAACCCACAGAAAAGTTCTTTGGAAAACCAGAAACAGAGATACCATTTGAATAGAACAGTTTGCACACATTCTACCAACAATTCCAGGTATATGCCACCCAAGACCACCAGGAATCCCACACTTTGTTTTGTCACATCTCAGCCAATTTACAAACACATACCTGCACCAGCTTGCAAACCAACTATCACAAAAGCTATATAGCTATATAATATACAAGGGCTATATCCAGTTTCAATGGTCCCCTTCATTAAAAAACAAGCACAAATTACCAGAGTCTCCAATCTAAAGCCAATCTCAATGGAGCCTTTGGGAATAAAAATTCTGGAAAAAGTTTTAAAAGAAAAAAATGAACCATATATAATAAAACTAATATCACAACATCAGTATGCAAAAAAGGGATCATCAATAGGTCAAGCAGCACTAATATACAAAACAATCATTAACTCAGTAATTAAAAAGAAAAAAAAATGCTCCAATGCCCATGCAACTAGACTTTGAAAGCACGTTTGTTTCAGTGCCAATCAAAATACTATTAATTCAACTAAAAAAACAGAAATACCTTGCACAATCTTATATACAATTGCCAACAGAGAAATTTACATCACCCTCAATGGCAGAGCTTCATCATCCTTCTACCCCAGCCAATCAATCCCACAAGGATCTCCACTCATCACACTATTATTCACATTATATATAAACCCCCTGTTAGAGCAAATACAAAAAAAAATCCAAGGAATTCTAATTCCAAACACCAACATATACATACCATGTATAGCTTACATGGATGATGTCACAGTATTTTTAAAATCAAAAAAAAGCAATTACCTATACTGCAGAAAATTATAAAAGAATATACAGCAAATTTCAGGCTAAAAATCAACACCAACAAATCGGCTGCATGGGCAATATTTACAGGTAAATTAAACACACTGATATATCAAGGTAAACCCAGTATGTTTCTGGGTTTCGCTTTCCACTTGGGCATGAATCAAATGAGAAAGTCAATACAAAATAAACTTAAAGCAGAGGCAGAGAAAATCATGGAATCACTCTCAAAATCATATCTTTCAATCTACTCAAAAGTATCTTTATACAATCAGCTTATTATGACAAAGATCACTTACTATTTGCCAATAATAAATTTTACAAAAACATTTATTTCAGCAATTAACTCATTCTGCAACAGGCTTCTATGGAAAAGGAAAGTAGTAGTAATCTCAATGAAGCAACTAAACCAACCAACAAAATGGAATGGACTTGGACTGCATGCAATACAAACTTTCTACACACACAAAAAAAACAGTAAATCTACTGATTACCATATTTAAATGGTTTTCAAACATAGAGCAAAAACTAGAAATCATACCCACTGACCGCCCCCCTCCCATGGATAATTATATAAATACACTATTAGTAAGTATTGGAAGCATTAAAAATAAAATAACACTTAAGAGCCCTATTAAATACACTTATTGGAAAATACATGATTTCCTATCTCAGAACCAAGAAGATAATAATAAGCTAACAGTACTGGGAATAGATAATAGCCAGCTACTCAAAAAATACAAAAGATGGTACCTAGAACCAAAATTTTTTGACTTCATTCTCAAATTGAATCTTAATGCATTACCTACAGCACATTTAATTTGCTTCAGAAGATTCTACTTAAATGTTGATCTAATATGTTATTTGTGTCATAGGGAAGAAGAAACACAAGAACATTTGATACACTATTGTAGAGGCCTAGAAAAAGTTAGACAACTGATGTTAAACAATTATAGGAAAAATGATACCACAATAGAAAAAATGCTGAAAACATTCAAGGAAAACAAAATATCAACAATTTGTGCAGCCACTTTCAGCTTATATGCCTTATGGTGTACCAAATGTACATTTACCTTAGGAAACAATACAAGAAGACATCCTAACATATATCATAACAAGCTAGAAAAACTTAAAAAAAAAGGACAATCTTCTTGCACCACCAGAAATTTTTGCTGCCACTTGGTCTCTCTTCAAAATAAGAACAGCATTATAATGGAAACACAAAACATAACCTCAGAAAAAATGGATATCCAGAACAGACCAACAGTAAGAACTAAACTATGAAAACAATAACAAGTACTAAAGACTCTAATAGAAAAAAAGTGTTTCTTTCTGTAATTAATGATAGCTCCTAGTTTGTTAATATATTATACAATGTACAACCTGATATGATGTAGCCAAATTTTGCCTAATAAAGTTTACTTTGAAACATAAATTCTTCACATACAATATGTTTTCTTTCTTTAAAGAAAACTTGAAAATTTAAATTAATTTATTCAGAATTAATATTTATTTGGAAAATAATAAATATAGTCATATGTAAAGTCTCATGCATGCACGCACACACATGCATATATACATGTATAATAGTAAATCTTATAACATTAAAATACTAGCTGAAAAACAAATTTTTAATAAAATTGTCTCATAACCATATTGTCGTCTATTAACAAATATACATTCTCAAGTAAAATTCAAAATAGATACTCTACTATCTGAAATTGAGTGTAATATCAGTGTATGGTGTAAAATCAAACATTTTTTACTATTTTTTAATTTTGTTGTAATAGATAATGCCTTAATAGGAGAGTGTTGAAATGGTTGCTATGACAACAAAATATTAAGATCAGAAATGTATTATTATTATAAACATGAATTAATAAATACTGTTTATTTGAAATATACATGTAAATAATTAAGTTTATAATTTTAATAAAAGTTTATTATTTGTCTATTCTATGTATTTTTATTTACTGCAATCATAAATGGTATGTCATAAACGTTACAAACAAATATTCAGTATTTTAAATGTGAATATTTTTGTGTTTATATTATGTATAATGATTAGGTTAGAATTATATATATATTTCCAATAAAATATTATGAAAATATAGTTTAAGTAGTATTGGTTTGTCTTATATTAATGAAGATCTTTTTTTTAAAGTGTAAATATTATATTTTATATATAATTATTATGAAATTTTTTTTTTTTTTTTCATTATTATTGTTATAAAATAAATTTCATTTTGGAATTTAGGATAAATTGAAATTTAATATTCAAGTAAAAAGAATAGATATAACATTGGTTTTAATGATATTATAATATCAATTATATGGAGTTATAAATAATACTAAATGATTCAAATTCATTCTCTAATATTATGACTCTCATTGAAGCAAATCCAAATGCTTTTGTATATTTTATTTTAATTTTATAAATGTTTGCTTTGTAATTACAAAATAATGGAGTAAATCGAGATTATATTTGTTCAGAAGACTGAACTGGTTTTTTAAATACATGTTAAAGAAAATAGAAAATTTATAGCATTCAAATTCATTTTAATATTTTTCTGTAGTAAAGTAATTTCCATAGATAAGCAAAATGTTTTAGCTATAAAACATTGTAATTGATAATATACTGCTATATAAAGAATAATAAATCAGTAATTTACATATACTGGAATTTGACAACACACTTTATTTTGGGTGATATTTATGTTAAATTTTGCCTTGATCAGATTAGTGAATAGTATTGAATTATTTGAAGCATTCGTATTACACATTTAAACTATTGTATTTCTTTCGAGTACCTTTGTGGAAGGATTGCATTCAGATCATATATAAATGTGTATTTTATTTACTTATTTAATTGTATTATATTTTCTCAACATTATTGGTTATTATATTACTAGTTGATAAATTGTTTGTTTATATATAAAAGAATAAGAAAGTTAAAACTTAATTTGAATTTAAAATTATATTCTAAATTTTAATAGTTAAAATTTTAATTCAAGATTTATTCATTAACCATATACACCTTTACTCGCTTAGCGATATTTCACAAAAGCGATCATCATCAATTTGTACCCACTACTTCAATTTACAATCGATTGTTCAGTATAACAATCAGGAAAAAAAAAAATATTTTTTTTTGGCAGTTATCTTCAATTTTGCGTCACTGATGACATCAGAGAATAGGTATTTTAAATTCATTTTACCCAAAAGTAAAAGTACATTATGGTAATATGTATAGAGGTAATGACTTTGCTGTAATTGTATAGCGCACACAATATTTTATTCATAAAACACAATGTTAGTGCTGCATTCAGTATTTTGATTATAAAATGTATAAAGTTAAAATATATATAATTACTGAATCTATAATACTGTATACATATAAGTGCTGAATGTCTTTACAAAAAATAAACTTTATTTAAATATAATGTACAGACTTGGATTATTTAAATAAAGTTTAATTTTTCTAGACATTCAACACTTATATTAGATGATGAAAACAGTACAACTAAAATACCATTATCACAAACTTTCAGGATAACACTAAATACTAATATTAAATTGAATGTGTGTGTTCCTTAATTACGTACACCAAGTGGTTTCAAATCAAAAAAAAAACAAAAACAACATTTTAAAGTGAGAATGTTGACTTAGAAAAAAATGTAAAAAGAAAAATGGATTGCATTTAAAATAAGTGTCAATCAAAAATTGGTGTCTACACAAATGGGAGGGGGGGCACTATTACATTAGTAAAAATATACAGTAAGAAAAATAAACTTAGCGTATGTTTTAGAAAATTAGAACAAATTTTTTTTCTTTTAAAATAAGTTGATTTTTTTTTCTAAAGTTGATTGATTTACAATAGGCATTAAGCCTTTTCTTACTCTGGAGTACAGTCATAAGTCTTTATGTTCAATTAAATAATTTATAATTAAACACTGTTTTTTAATTTGAATAATTTCACATAAGTAATAAACATAAATGTACAGTACTGTTATACAAATGTTAAAAAATGCACTTCATTATGGATTTTTTTCATTACGATGAAAAATTTCTGCGGAAGAATATAAAAAGTCTTAAATTCAAATTTAGTTTCACTTTCTCTTTCTTTTTGCTGTACTGTACTTTTTAAACAGTGAAAATATGTTTTTTTCCTAGTGATATAAAACGTTTCTTTTAGATATGTATTTAGTCATCATTGCTATGAAAAAAATAAAAAAAATCTTTGAGCTTGAAAGCCAATGTGGATATTTTATGTCGTCGACCGGAACTGATCATTTTTTCCCCCATAGATCCCCTTATAAATACGTATTCTTTATACAATATTCTTGCTTAATGATGAGTTTGGAAGACCAATTGCCATCACTAAACAGGGTAAAGGTGTATTATATTTGATGTGACTATTGTGAATTTTGATGAACTTGAGCAATTGCATTAAAATCTATTTATTGATATTATCATTTTATTCGAGTTAATAAATATTTATTTGATATTATATAATAATTATTACCATTTCTGTATTTTAATTATGTGTGGGTACATCAACATCATGTTACAAGAATTCATTATATTGTACAATAGACAGAAAGTAGGTGAATCTGTGTTGTATAAGAACTTATGTTATTAATATTAATTCAGATAAAGGATAAACTTCATTATACATAATCATAATGTATACTTTAAGTATTTTATTATTTATTTATCATTTGTATATTTCTTATTAGTAAATGTTAATTCAGTTAAACAAGCAAACTTGTTCCAGTGATCATTTCAATTAATTATGCTAACCTATTAGCTAATAAAATTTTAATTTTTAATGATTATATATTGATTTACATTTCACAACAAATAATTATAAAAGAATCCAGGAATCAAACAATTGCATTGGTAAGTGCTAATACTATTATGTATTACTTTCCTGTAAATTTAATAAATCATTATTATTTGAGCCAAGTACATATTTTATATAAAAATAGATTAAGCATTTTATTATTACTAGATATTTCGTAACTGATTAGATCATCATGGTTACTTTAATAGTTATATGTGATGTTTATTTTGGACAAAATCCATATTTGAGCTTGTTTAATAATTTGTAAAGTATAAGTATCTTAATTTACTCAAAGCAGACAAAGGTAATTATAATTGAAAGTTGATGCATTACTTTAAATTATTACATATTGGATGTGTGTTAGAATAATTTATTATTTGATTAGAAAGATAATAATCTTATATTGTTATAAAAATTAGTAATGGTATTACTGAAATTGATATTTGAAGTATACTAACTAGAACAATTTAGATTGTTAAATTTAAAACTTATCCATATAATCTATGTTTAATCTAGATATTAAGCTTTTAGTATCTGCACTTATTTAAAATAGATTATTAATAATATCATGTATGTTACAATTAATTATAATTTGATGTTTAATGTTTAGTCTTCATCAATTTGAAAAATAATTTGTTACAATTTAATAACCAAATTTGTAAAGGTATTAAACAAGAATCTTTCATATATTTTGAGGTTTTAATTTGGATACCATAATTTGTAGGGTTATTTGAAGTTTTTGTCTTTTATGTCATAATGTTATATATTCTGTTTTGTTATAGTTTTAGTGTTGAAAACAGTTTATTCCATTACAATCAGATACTCTAAATTCATGGTGCAATTAGAAAGAATCTTATGTGTTATAACATTTATAGGTTGTTGTACACAAATGTGTAGGATATAATGAAACATATTACAATCACTTTATATATTTTTATATTATTAAAATTTAAGTGTTGCAATTTTCTGGGTGTATTAAGTGAAAATAAACTTGCTTACCATTTTTGTATCATTATAATTTGACATCTCTAACTGAGGGATGGAATGTGGGCTAGTTGACAGATCTTGCACACCTCATCATCTGTCATTTTTAATTGATTATAATTTATCACCCAAACCTGTGACTATTAAATAAGAGCCTATTATATTTTTATTGAGTTACAATTTAAAGCCTCAATTACAGGGGCATACTAATAATCCTTCTCCATCCATATTGCATTTTCATTATATTCTAATTTGCTGCCCAAATCTGTGAAACTAATAAAAAGAGCCTATTACATTTTTATTCCATTCCAATACAAACAAATATATACACAAAAATAAAAATGGCCATTTCATAATACACTTCAAAACTATTCATATTTAATTTCAATGGATGTTTTCATGGGACTGATGGGTTCAAAAAAATATATCATCAAAAAATGTTAAACTTATTTTCTATTAATCTTTGTTCATAAGATGATAACTGCATTGGAAAATAATATATTATGATCTGTATTTTGTTTATGAATATTAATTCAACACTTATGAACCCCAATTGTGATTAAAAAAAGAATATTTTTTTTTTTGCTTTTTAATGCATGGTCAATAAAAGCATATATTTTTTAAAAAAATGTTTGTATTATTTTTAAGTCTTTAGTCTTTAGAATTTTGTGAGCACATTCTTCTTAAGATTTTCATCTATATATTAATTTAAACTTGCAAAATTATTTATAAAATATACTAAAATTTTTCAAAAAAAATATTTATTATCAGAAAAATTGTTCATGTTGATATTTTATCATTCCAAAAAACTATAATAGAAAAAAATGTGAACGCTTTTTTCATTTAATATTTGTGTTTTTTATTTGATAAGTATTGATTGATTTTTTATTCTATGTATTCAAACAAAATTTAATTTTTACACTTTGGTTCATCATTATTTAGATTCTTTTTTTATTCACTTATATACACATATGTACACATACTAAATATGATACATACTTAAATACTATACATTTTCACTTATACCAGCAATATCAAGTGATAAATGTATATATAAATATAACCATTAGAAAACAATCAACATTTAGACAATTCCAATATAGATAAAAATCAACAATCTCAAATAGTTGTCAAGGCAACATCCTTTTAGCAATAAAGATGGAATCCCAAAAATATAGATAATTATCAACAACCTCAAACTGTTGTTACACTAATATATATACATATTGTACCAGTCGAAAAATGTTCACCACCACCTAAACTGCAAGTCGGATCCAAACTCAGCTGAACCCAACTGAATTCAGGCCCAACTCACCAGCTCAGAATAGTAGAAATCTAAATTGGCAGCACAGTGCTATGCACCAAGGAACTAGCTTAATGGTTGGTGAGGATTAGAGACCCCTGAATTGACATTAATATTGGATAATCAACTGACTAAAGATACTTTTAAATCGAATCCTATGTATGTGTTTGGGTTGCCAACACAGACAGCGAGCATTAACATTAAAATAAGTATCGAATAAGAGAATTAAGAAATAAGAAACTAAGTGTGTTTATAAAATATTTAATAATAATACTAATAATAGTTTTGTTTGAATTTTAAATGAGATTATATTGATCATCTCTAGCCTTTAACATAGTTTATAATTATAATAAGAGTGGCAGTCCTTATTATATGCCAATGAGTATTATGTAATATTATGGAATTCTATGTCTATGCCCCCAACAAGAATCTAAAGGCAGATAAAGATATTCAGTTGTAAAGGAAATTATGATTCTTATTTTATATAGAAGAATGTGAGATTTATTTTCACATTTGCAAATCCATTCATGAGGAGCAAGATACATATTTAGGGCATAACTTTAATCTTTATTGGAAAACTTATTTACTTTGAGATAACTGAGAATTTGTTTGACTTTAATTGAAATCACTTCATCACGAATTACAAGCATCAGAGGGGGCTTTACCGGAACAGAGAGGCAACATTGCTGATGAATTATGAGCTATAAAATGAAATTGAAAGACAATGGCTGGTCGATGATCTAAGTCCTATGGCAGCTTGCATTTCACAAGTCTTACTGCCCTTAAGAAGAGATGATTTAAAAGTAGTATGGTGGCTTGTATTTGACAAGTCTTAAGTAAATGTGAATATGGGCAAGCCAGGCTGAGTCGTAACTACGAGCCTTTGGTGTTCCAAGTATAATATGAACATGAGAGGAAGTGCTTTCTTCCTTGATAATTTAAAGTAACAGAAATATTATCACCGACAAGCCTAACGGAGCAGAAGATTGCCCTACATCAGCAATGTTGAAGATGATGACTTGATAGTCACCGTTTGAAAAACGAAACCCAATTATAGAATGCTCTACATGATGACTTGATCAAATTAATTAAAGTCAGATGAGCTTTTAACTAAAACTATTTTAAAGCATTATAAAATTATATTAATCATGCCCCAAATATCATGCCGTTCCTGAATATTAATAGACAGTGAAAACAATTAGAATTAGAATATATTTAGTTGATTCCTTTATTGACCCTTTGTCAAAAACATTTTATGTGAATAAATACACATTAGTGAAATGAGAAAATAAATTTTTTAACATTATGTGGATATATAAACATTAGTAAATTAGATAGGAGCTGGGGACATAGGTGAGAAATGGAGCTAATAATTTATTATTAGCCAATTACAAAAATAACAACCATTTAATAATTTCTTTTGAGACGATGATTAATAGAACTGTATAAACCTAGTTCTAGTGGGCGAGAATTACTATCAGAATTAATATTATATTATTTGCACAAAGGAAATGTGACAAAGGAGCTCATCGAATCGAAGGATTATTGGCATATAATTAAAAATAAACAACATTAATAAATCACATGATAAATATATAGAATATAGTAAATGAACTGCAAAGTAAGAAAGGAGAAAGTTAAATTTAACAACTAAAGATTGAGAAAATTTATATAATTTAAAATAGCATAAATAAAAGGGTTTACACAGAGTATTACATTTATAGAATGAAAAGAGCTCTTAAAGGGAGTGTAAAGTAAAGTTCGGAAACTGGCCAGAAAGTTTAAGGTTCATTATGGAAATATATTACCCATTTCTTCCGGGCTGGATTTTTAGTTTACACATCCGGGTGAGGAAAACGTAGGCATGCATTTGGTCGATTACTTGAACAGTATTTTAATGAATTTTCACGATTTTAGCAGCATGATTGGTCCAGTAAAGATTCATCAGCTTCATTGAAGACCTTCAGGGGACTGCAGCAACCATAGCCAGATTCCTGATGTTTTAGCCCTTCACCATGACCGAAACACTATTTAAATTTATGATTTTTAAACACATATAGTTCACTGCATTTTTCTACAACAAAGATGGCTTCCCCTCTCCAAACTTTTCAGAGCTATATATACTATATTTGATGCCTTCAGGCTAGCACTTCTTTCATTATCAATGTTACAAAATTTACTGGTTGTTGTTAGATACATTCCTTCAATAAGACTTTCAAACTCATTAACTTGAATTCATTTTCTAATTAGAAAATGAATTCTTAAAATCAGAAAAATGATTTTATTAGGAAATCCTTACACTTTAAATACTTAATCTTTTTTTTTCTAATTAATAAAACTTTAACCATTGTTTTGGAAAGGGAAAATCTGAAAGCTTATCGAAAGAATGTAGCTTTTAATCACTAAAAATTTAACAAATTATTTAAAAGTAAAAACAAGCATTCCCAACGCAATGAAACTTTCAAACAATTATATATATTTAAATATATATGCACAATCCATGCAGTTATAATATATATAAATTCATGAATAATTTCATCATGAATTTATTAATAGAATTGATCAATTTAAACCTGAAACGAATTATTTTTAGCATGGATTGAACGTATAAAGCCCCATTGCATTGGAAATTTAAGGTTAGTAGTAGGGTTTGAAATGGGCTTATGGCTAGATGTCATGAAGCTAGGATCGAACTCAGATCTGACTGCTTCAATATATATATATATGTGTGTTAAAATAGGTACAGTAAGCAATATTTATATTAGTGTACCATAACAGTAAAACTGCTTACAATAGTGACATATACTTTTGATGTAATAATTAAATGTGCACGTGCATGTACATTTAAATATAGAGAAATTCTATTTTAAAATATTTATTTAGAGTTATTTTAAATTTGTAATAAATTCTCAATTATTATGAGAAACATAAATAAAATAAAAATCATTTATTTTAGTATGTGTAATATAAATATTTGTTCTAACATAGTGATTTGTATATTTAATTTTAATAAAGTATGTTTTAAGATGTTATGTGTATGCTTCTCGACTATCCTAATAAATAAGCAAAACATCTGAAAATGTTTTATCATGATAAAATGCATGATTACAATACAATTCAAAGATGTTATTGGAATGGAAAATTTTAAGCAATTTTGCCCATGCTATTTAAAAATTTGTTACATATCTGCACACAAAATATTTTTTTTGAAAGAAGTTTCAAAATAATGAAATTATTCTTTGCCAACAATTTTTTTTAAAATGCTAAAATTAGTGAATTTCATTTTTCAAAAAATTACTAATTATCCACTCCATATCTATAGAAATGAAGAAAAAACAACTAATTATGATTTTCTTAACGTTTACCACATTAATGGTTTGATTCAAAAGATAAAATTTTGTCATCATTTATTGTTTTCCAATTTGTTTAGTTTTACAATTAAATCACCAAATTTTTTAATGATTTTTTTAAAAAAAAACATTCAAAAAGATTTTACAAAGATAAAAATAATTCGACCTCTTAAATATATTAAGTACATTTTATGTTATAAAGTGTATATTTTTTTATTTAATATTATATATAGTTGATTTGTTAAAAATAAGTTTTCACAAGAGAAAAGCTCAAGTAAAAAGAGGTTCTTCAATTAATATATATATATATATATATATAATTTTAATTTAGATGTTGATGGTTTAGTATGTGTGTAATTTGTCTTGATGAGAGTTGTTAATTAGCATTAATTATTTTCTATAATTAAAATATAATAGAGGCTATAAAATATCTAAAGAGTAAATGTAAACTAAACCTTTTACCCTTTACATTATTAATTAAAATTATTTATGATGCCCCTTTTGAAATTTTAAATACTCAACAATAAAATTACAAATGAAGTTAATAATTTTATATTTTAAAATCAAAGATTATAAATTTATTTTCTATTCAATAGTTTGGCATGAGTTACTTAATGAAATTAATTCAATTAGTAAAGCTCTTAATGACAAAAATATGAATATATCACTAGTAGTAAAATTTATTGGAGATTTAAAAAAAAAAAAACATTTCCAAATATCAATTAGATATGAATTATAAAAAAGTTATTGAAACTGCAAGATAATTAAATGAAGATGTAGATAGAGAATCAGATTTTAAAACTATATTAGAAGTTCAACAATGGAAAAAAAATGTCAATTTCAATATGAACATCTGAATAAACAATCAGAAACACCAGAAGCTATTGTGCGCTTTTTTATGAGTGTTAAATAATAAATGAGTACTTCCACTTCCAACGCAAGATATAGTATTTAGGAAAAAATAAAATGAATTCACTTATTCAATCCAACCCAAATGCTTATATATGGGCAAATCTTAAGTACTGTAAGTGAAAGTGTGAGGATGGACTACTCACTTTAAACCACTGTTTACGATATCTGAATGAATGACGTCGACGAAATTATCTAGAATTTACTAGATGTCACTCACAAATGAAACTTTTAAACATATGTAAATAAACATTTATTTTTAGCACTGTTTCTAATTGTAATAAATTTAATCAGCCATTTAAGCTATTGTGCGCTTTTTTACGACTGTTAAATAATAAATGAGTACTTCCACTTCCAACACAAGATATAGTATTTAGGAAAGAATCATAAACAGTGGTTAAAGTGAGTAGTCCATCCTCACACTTTCACTTACAGTACTTAAGATTTGCCCATATATAAGCATTTGGGTTGGATTGAATAAGTGGATTCATTTTAGTTTTTCCTAAATACTATATCTTGTGTTGGAAGTGGAAGTACTCATTTATTATTTAACACTCATAAAAAAGCACACAATAGCTTAAATGGCTGATTAAATTTATTACAATTAGAAACAGTGCTTAAAATAAATGTTTATTTATATATGTTTAAAAGTTTTATTTGTGAGTGATGTCTAGTAAATTCTGATAATTTTGTCGACGTCTTCATTCAAATACCGTAAACAGTGGTTTAAAGTGAGTAGTCCATCCTCACACTTTCACTTACAGTACTTAAGATTTGCCCATATATAAGCATTTGGGTTTGATTGAATAAGTGGATTCATTTTATTCTTTCCTAAATACTATATCTAGTGTTGGAAGTGGAAGTACTCATTTATTATTTAACACTCGTAAAAAAGTGCACAATAGCTTAAATGGCTGATTAAATTTATTACAATTAGAAACAGTGCTAAAAATAAATGTTTATTTAAACACCAGAAGATAAATTAAAGGTCAACATATTTCATACTTTTTAGAGACTGTATGGAGTTCTTTAAACAAACATTATTAACAGCTCAAAATCCATGATTATTATTTTTTCTTTATATAGGGTAGTTGAAATTGATAATGAAAATTTACAAATATATTGTTATGACTTACAAATTATATTGACAGATGGTAACAATAAAAACAAATGCCATAAAACTCATTTATGAGTTACCAATATACAAAAACATTTTCCAAATAGATACATCAAAAATTGAAAACCTTTAGACTTCTTTGAATTTATAGTGTCAAATAATTTATCTTTTCCAAAGTTTGCAATAATCTTAATAATTTTATTAAGCATATTAGTGGTCTGGCAAGGAGTGAGCATTTGCTTTCAAAAGTTGAATTTATTAAAACATGTCACAAATAAGGCATGAATGTATACTTTTATTTTCTATTATAAGCAATAAATGGGAAAAGTTAAACATAATTTTGAAATTTCATCTGCTCACTGCATTGGTAAATAATGTTTTTATTAAATATAATAAATGTTTATTTTAAAATTTAATTCTAGTTTTAATCAAATTATTAAATTAAAACAAACTACAGAATGATATATATATATTGTAACGTTTTTCGTATTACTAGGCCCTTATATATATATATATATATATATATATATATATATATATATATATATATATATTAATTGTATGCTTACTGCTTAAAACTCTTTATTTGTAAAAGTAATTACCCTAACTAAAGAAAATGCTATTAAATTGAAAGAAAAAGTCTTTATACTATCCTCTCATGAGATTTACTTAAAACAAATCATAGTTCTAAAAAAAGTGTTAACTATAATACATAAAATTATTGAATATTTTTAATATTTTCCTACCCTCTGTACCATATATAAGAAACTATGCAATCTGATGAAAAGATGAGTGTCTTAAAAGGATTAGAATTGTATTACTTAGTAATATATGAAATGTTAAGCAATTCTGTTAGTTTAACTTTATGAAACCTCAATTATAAAAGTTCATGCTAATTTGAAAAAAGATCAAAATTTAACAAGTAAACTAGCAAACAAACAAACCAACTTTACAAGTTCAATGAGAGTATTTAAAAAGAGATAAACAAATAATAATGTTATTCTCAAAAAATCAGTAGAAATAACATAACTAATAATCCATTACCCTCTAATGTCATAAAACCCATTATTTAATATAAAATAGATCAAATACTGTAAGAGAAATAGCAAATCATGAAAAAACTTAATTTTATCACTAAACTATTTATACTTACCTAAAATAGAATAAAATGCATTGATACTTTTTGTTCTGTCAACTGATTGCTATATTATTCAAGATATGAATTATCAAATAGGCAATCATCTCCTAAAACAAAACTATTTATTTTATTAAATGTATCAAAAGAAAAGAGACACAAAATTAACTAAAAGAAATAAATTTTTTAAATTTTTTTTATAAAAAATTAAAAAAATTAAACAGCAATTTCCCTTGTAAAATCAAAAATATACTTTAAAATAAAGTAATCTTTATGGGATTTAAAGTTAAAGAAAACTAGTGATCCATATGATCGCTAGGATAACTTAAATAATTAGCTGTATCAAATTAAAATTTTCCATAATTTTCATAATATAAATATTATTATTTTAAATATTAATATTTTCAAACAAAAATAATTTAAAATATAAATTAAGATTTTTACAATGATTCATATAGTTTATTCATCCATTCAATACATTATGACTTCCATTACCAAATTTCAGAATCATAAATAAACATATATGCCACAAAAGAGGATTAAAAAATAAATAACTAACAATAATAGAAAAAAAAAAGTATCAAAATCATACAAAGATTGTAAACAAAGGAAAAAAAAATCGAAACAATTTTCTGTCACAAGCTTAAGCAGGGAAGATCAATATGTTTTATAAATTACCAAATCTATAAGTAATATATATATATATATATATATATATATATATTACTGTTTTATAAATTACCAAATCTATAAGTAATATATATATATATATATATATATATATATATGCCTTAAAATAATAAAACATTTGTTATGCTTTGCTAAATATACAATAAAAATCTTATATAACAAAAAGAAGAGATCTTTTTTTCTCTAGATATGTATAAATAAATATATATGTCTTCTTTTTAATAAAAGTGATTGATATTATAATAGGTGTTAAGGATGGACTCCTCCAATCTTTACAAATTCCTCCCCCTAACAGAAAAAAAGATCTATAAATTACTCTTATTAATATTGGTGGTTTCTTTCTCTCTCTCTCTCTCTCTTTCTATATATATATATATATATATATATATATATATATATATATATATATATATATATATATATATATATAATATTATAAATCGATGTCTGTGTTTCTTCAAAATAATATACGCAAATTTATAAATAAATATTTAAAAATACAGTATTTAAAAGCTTATAAAAATATATATGTATAACAGTCACTCAGGAGCGCTTTCAACTAACTTGTAGCTTTGTCAACTATCATGTTTAAAATGCCAGCTTTCCCATAACTCAATGATGTCAACTTTCCCATAGTTCTGTGATCTTAATGTTTGCTGCTTGCCTATTAACCAAATGTTGCTTGTATTTACATATTAACGTCTCCTCTTTAATTTTCCTTTTATTATTATTTCTTTCAGTTTCCAATATTTTTATGTTGTTATAATTAAAATCGAAACCATATATATATGATTTATTATGGTCATAAAAGATAGAAGCTGATAAATTATCATTATTTTTAAAATTTTGTTTTGTATTTTGAACCCTTTTAAATAACAATAAGTGTTCCTTTGTTCTTTTTTCTAATGTGCACCTTGATTCACCTATATATCCATGTCCACACCCACATGTCCATTTGTAAATGATACTATTTTTATTTGTAAATAAAGTTTTATCCTTTGAATTGTTTATTAATTCATTTAATGTAGGTGGTGCATATAATGCAATATCACATATTCCTTTGCATTATATGCACCACCTACATTAAATGAATTAATAAACAATTCAAAGGATAAAACTTTATTTACAAATAAAAATAGTATCATTTACAAATGGACATGTGGGTGTGGCTGTGGATATATAGGTGAATCGAGGTGCACATTAGAAAAAAGAACAAAGGAACACTTATTGTTATTTAAAAGGGTTCAAAATACAAAACAAAATTTTAAAAATAATGATAATTTATCAGCTTCTGTCTTTTATGACCATAATAAATCATATATATATGGTTTTGATTTTAATTATAACAACGTAAAAATATTGGAAACTGAAAGAAATAATAATAAAAGGAAAATTAAAGAGGCGATGTTAATATGTAAATACAAGCAACATTTGGTTAATAGGCAAGCAGCAAACATTAAGATCACAGAATTATGGGAAAGTTGACATCATTGAATTTTGGGAAAGCTGGCATTTTAAATGTGATAGTTGACAAAGCTACAAGTTAGTTGAAAGTGCTCCTTAGTGACTGTTATACATATATATTTTTATAAGCTTTTAAATACTGTATTTTTAAATATTTATTTATAAATTTGCATATATATATATATGTTTTATGGAAAAATATGATACTATTGTCGATGTTAAGAATGGACCCTCCCAATGTTTATAAACTAAATATAAATAATGCTCATGATTACCTATTATGAAATCTTGTTGATGTGTGTTATGTTTTGGCAGTCTCAATATTTTATATAATATTTTAATAAATAAAAAAAAAAATATATATATATATATATATTAGTTTGAAAGCAGTTATATATATATATATATATATTAGTTTGAAAGCAGTTAACAATAGCTTTGTATGTAAATGTAAACATAATAGCTATTTAACATAAATGTTGCTCAGTGCTTTTTTTTGCCATAATCTTAACTTGGGATGGATGAATTTAAATTTTTTTAATAAGGAACAGTCAATAAATTTCATTTTATTAGTCGGCTAATGGACTATATATTTATTTTTTTAAAATAAATTGGTAGATGAGTATGTGAAGAATAAATATGTCAATTTAAACTAGATCTCATACGTTAATGTTAATATGATAATTAAAACCACTTATAATATTATAAAAAAATGTGATATTTAGCACTAGTGGTGATCTATCATACTCCTGTTAATGCTGAACTCATATTTTACTTTCATCTTTATTTTAGAATTTATCAAAACTCAATGGGAAATTCCAAATGACATTAAATGAAAAACATTTCAGTTCTCAAGCCATTCAGAATAATCTAATAATTAAATTATCAAATGATCATAATTAATTTTAGATATAATTGAGATTTAAATCCAGTAATAATAATTTCATCATTTTAAAATCAAACAGAACGACTTATCCATTGACCATATATAAACTAAGAAAATAAATTTGCTACCCATATGTAAAGTTATAAGTATGGTTTTTCACACATATAAAATAAAATATAATGGCAATAAATTATATGTAAAATTGATATTTAGAAAAACTATATATTTTTTAATGTTAAAAATATGCATTCATAAATTCTGAAAACTTTAATTTTTAGTGAAACATAAGAATATAATCCTTTCATTGACATAATTAAATCAATAATAATAAAAACAAAAATATATAATAAAAAACAATTTAAAAAATATACATGTTAAAAATTGTAAAATGTTACATTCTAAAATTAAAACAAAAAATAAAAAAAAGTTTTATTATATTTCACTATTGTACACTAATAGTTGATATTACAATGACTTCTACCACTATTGATCTGAACTATTGGCAAATATTTCCAAGCATTTTGAGATTTATGGATGTACCAGGAACATAATTTTCTAATTAACAAAGTATCTTATATTAAGAAAGGTCTGATTTTAAGACAAAAAGCAAAGTTGTTATGTCACTAAAAACAAAACTTCTTTTTTAAAATTCTAATAAGAAATCAA
The DNA here is from genome assembly GCA_028023455.1 of Epiperipatus broadwayi. NCBI lineage: Eukaryota > Metazoa > Onychophora > Udeonychophora > Euonychophora > Peripatidae > Epiperipatus > Epiperipatus broadwayi. Next base: position 1,761,016 of record JAQFVV010000185.1, read on the forward strand.
ACAAAAAAATTAAAACACACTACTTGCAAAAAAATTATGTTCGAAGCAAATTATTTTCTAATATTGCATAGCATAGAAAATATTTATAAAATTCTTATAAAAATAATAATGTTAATATAAGCTTGTTATGTCTAGCACTCACATTAATACAAAGAACAAAGTTTTAATAGAAAAATAGTATTGTTAAAGTGTTAAAGAAAGTTGTAAATGGTATGATACAAAGAATTGTAATGTCAGTTTAGAAAAATCAAAAGGTTTATTGTTAAAGATTTTATAAGAATTTTAAGCATTAGAAGTAAAAAAGCTAGACTATAATCTTTAGTTCTTAAGTTCCATAAGTTGCCACATAATTTCTGCATCAAATTATATAAATCAGTATAATCGATTTGTTTTATCGATTGGGAGTTCATAAAACCAGAAAAGACAATTGAAAGCTTGGTCCCACACACCTTGAACATAAAATTTAACCATTCTATCACTATATTAATTCTTCAGGCACTGTAAAATTAATTACTTTATAATTACCAATGCTTCATTAATTAAACTACAATTTGAATATATTGATATTTATTTTTGATACATCACCATATTTAATGTAAGTTATTTGGAAGTAAACCAATCCTCACACATGTGCTATTCAATATAAATTGGCAAGCACTCACTCTTGAGCAAAGAATTTAAAGAACATATGAATCAATTATCTTTCAAACTTATTAATATATAATCAATCTTTGCTTATGGTGCATTATTGCAGGTGGTTAAAATTGAAATAAATTCTCTCTCCTGTAATATTTGAATTACATTTATATAAATTGAACATTGTTTAAAAAATCAGGTATATAATAGACTCAAGTCCTAAATAATGTATGAAAAGCAAAGGTTAGTTTATATATAAGTAAGCTGGAAGGATAAGTAATTCACTTGTTCTTTCAAATTCTTTCTTACAGGTGTATGCCAATATATATCAAACAGTACATGTGTAAACATTGGTTTTATTTTTGACTATATTAAACTACAATCTGATACTCTGATTAAGTAGAATTTTGAGAAATTGATAATAAAAAAAATCTACTAACAATAACTTATAACATTGAATAAATGTGGAAATTAAGTGGACTACTAAATATTATCTGTAAATTAATGAATAATAAATTTAATAATCAATTAGTCATTATATTTGATAAACAAATTTGAAAAATAAATTGTTATTCGATGTGAAATTATATTCTTAATCTTATAAAATAATATTAATAATTAGAAAAAAATAAACATCAGTTCTTTTGATAGTTTCAATCGATCTTAGAGAAAAGTTTTGGCATGTAAAAGCATTATAAGTTATACATGTTGAAAGTCAGATATTATTATATATTATTTTAATTTGTTTTTATTTTAGCATTTGTAACATCTTAATGATTAAATGTACGGCATTTAATAGAATCATTTAAAGCAAAAGTCAGTTATGAATTTTGAAGCAATCAAAATAAAAGAGGACTCAGAAAGATTTATTAAAATTTTTTCTACTAATGTTTTATTCATTATTTATTAAAATCATGGAAATTAGAAACAAAAAATCTTTTTTCTGATCAGTAATATTTAAATCGTTTTGTTAAATTATCTATCTTTCTCATACTATTATGAATTAAATAAAAATAAAAATAATACTATTTTGTTTAACTTTTTTTAAAAATTTTCTTATTAAAACGATTTATTAAAAACAAATAATTATTTAAAATAATTTTATGCTAAATGAGTGAGCTATGCATATTAATTTTATTTAGCAAAATAGAAAGACCAAAATAAAATAAAATATAAATTTTGAAATATATTTATACTTTTCAGAAACGAAACATTATTTCAGCTTATGTAAAACACAACATCATCAGCATGTTATAATAGAAATATAGGATATTGAAAATCATTGTATTTTATTCAGTTACAAAGAATTTTAAGAAATAAATTTTAAACATATTTATAAATAAAAATGATGTGCTAATTATGATATAAACATTTGAGATTAATGTTCAATATACACATCTGGCTTCAAATTAAAATTTATTAAAAATGGTCAAAACAATTTCTTGGAGGCATAACTATAAAAAGAGCAAAAATAAATCAACATATTTGGATGATTTGACATCATCATTAATTAATTTTCAATAGTAAAGTTTTATTCAAAAAGTGAAATGTATTAATTTGAGATTCAGTATAAAAACAATAACTGATATTTAATAAAATCTGTGAATTGAATTAACTAAAAAAATCTATGTAATAAACCATTACAGGATTGAACATTACTATATTTGCAACATAGCACAATAAATAATTGGCAAATTAATTCAACTCTCAAGAAAAATTTAAAAAGCTACATATCTCTTGATCACATTAGCTAGTAACAAAACATTTGTTGAAGAATTTAACTTTTCTTATTATATCTTAAATTATATATTATCTTAAATTATATATTCTTTTCTAATAACTATTGTATTTTATAAATATATATTTATATGCATTTTGATATATATATATATGATAACAGATGGTGTTCTACCAAAAACACCGTCAAGCGTAGTTTTCTGTTTACATAAACATCAGAGCGAGCATTCACTATCTCTAACTTTAATTCCACTTTAAGATCATGATTTCAAGCTATTTGCTATCTTCAGTGAAAGACAGGAATAAGAAACTAGATCTAAACACAAACTCTGAGCATTTATGAAACAGTTTCTATTCAGCTTGCAAGCGTGAATCTTTTAGACACGTTAATGTCTTCAAACTCAGCATAGCAAGCCAGATAGCTACATGGGTCTGATGTCAGTTCAGCATCACCACATAGTAGAAGCCTCTGCAATATATACCATTGCAAGAAAGACCTCAAAGGTGCATTTATGAAAAACAAAAAAACACAAGTTTAAAAACTTGCTAACGCTTGTATTTATGATAACAGATGGCATTCTACCAAAAACACCATCAAGCATAGTTTTCTGTTTACATAAACGTCAGAGCGAGCATTCACTATCTCTAACTTTAATTCCACTTTTAGTTCATGATTTCAAGCTATTTGCTATCATCAGTGAAAGACAGGAATAAGAAACTAGATCTAAACACAAACTCTGAGCATTTATAAAACAGTTTCTATTCAGCTTGCAAGCATGAATCTTTTAGACACGTTAATGTCTTCAAACTCAGCATAGCAAGCCAGATAGCTACATGGGTCTGATCTCTGTTCAGCATCACCACATAGTAGAAGCCTCTGCATCATTGCAAGAAAGACCTCAAAGGTACATTTATGAAAAACAAAAAAACACAAGTTAAAAAACTTACTAACGCTTGTATTTGTGATAACAGATGGTGTTCTACCAAAAACACTGTCAAGCATAGTTTTCTGTTTACATAAATGTCAGAGTGAGCATTCACTATCTCTAACTTTAATTCCACTTTCAGATCATGATTTCAAGCTATTTGATATCGTCAGTGAAAGACATGAATAAGAAACTAGAGCTAAACACAAACTCTGAGCATTTATGACACAGTTTCTATTCAGCTTGCAAGTGTGAATCTTTTAGACATGTTAATGTCTTCAAAATCACCATAGCAAACCAGAAAGCTACATGAATCTGATCTCAGTTCAGCATCACGACGTAGTAGAAGCCTCTGCAATATACATCATTGCAAGAAAGACCTCAAAGGTGCATTTATGAAAAACAAAAAAACACAAGTTTAAAAACTTGCTAACGCTTGTATTTATGATAACAGATGGCATTCTACCAAAAACACCATCAAGCATAGTTTTCTGTTTACATAAACGTCAGAGCGAGCATTCACTATCTCTAACTTTAATTCCACTTTTAGTTCATGATTTTAAGCTATTTGCTATCATCAGTGAAAGACAGGAATAAGAAACTAGATCTAAACACAAACTCTGAGCATTTATAAAACAGTTTCTATTCAGCTTGCAAGCATGAATCTTTTAGACACGTTAATGTCTTCAAACTCAGCATAGCAAGCCAGATAGCTACATGGGTCTGATCTCTGTTCAGCATCACCACATAGTAGAAGCCTCTGCATCATTGCAAGAAAGACCTCAAAGGTACATTTATGAAAAACAAAAAAACACAAGTTAAAAAACTTACTAACGCTTGTATTTGTGATAACAGATGGTGTTCTACCAAAAACACTGTCAAGCATAGTTTTCTGTTTACATAAATGTCAGAGTGAGCATTCACTATCTCTAACTTTAATTCCACTTTCAGATCATGATTTCAAGCTATTTGCTGTCATCAGTGAAAGACATGAATAAGAAACTAGAGCTAAACACAAACTCTGAGCATTTATGACACAGTTTCTATTCAGCTTGCAAGCGTGAATCTTTTAGACATGTTAATGTCTTCAAAATCACCATAGCAAACCAGATAGCTACATGGATCTGATCTCAGTTCAGCATCACCACGTAGTAGAAGCCTCTGCAATATACATCATTGCAAGAAAGACCTCAAAGGTACATTTATGAAAAACAAAATAACACAAGTTAAAAAACTTGCTAATGCTTGTATTTATGATAACAGATGGTGTTCTACCAAAAACACCATCAAGCATAGATGAATAGAAACTGTTTCATAAATTCTCAGAGTTTATGTTTAGATCTAGTTTCTTATTCCTGTCTTTCACTGATGATAGCAAACAGCTTGTAATCATGATCTGAAAGTGAAATTAGAGATAGTGAATGCTCGCTCTGACGTTTATGTAAACAGAAAACTACGCTTGATGGTGTTTGTGGTAGAACACCATCTGTTATCATAAATACAAGCATTAGCAAGTTTTTTAACTTGTGTTTTTTGTTTTTTATATATGTACCCTTGAGGTCTTTCTTGCAATGATGTATATTGCAGAGGCTTCTACTATGTGGTGATGCTGAACTGAGATCAGACCCATGTAGCTATCTGGCTTGCTATGCTGAGTTTGACGACATTAATGTGTCTAAAAGATTCACACTTGCAAGCTGAATAGAAACTGTTTCATAAATGCTCAGAGTTTGTGTTTAGATCTAGTTTCTCATTCTTGTCTTTCATTGATGATAGCAAATAGCTTGAAATCATGATCTGAAAGTGGAATTAAAATTAGAGATAATGAATGCTCGCTCTGATGTTTATGTAAATGGAAAACTACGCTGGATGGTGTTTTGGTAGAATGCCATCTGTTATCATAAATACAAGCGTTAGCAAGTTTTTTAACTTTTTTTTTGTTTTTCATATATATATATATATCAAAACTACCCCAAATTCAAAATTAAACCAGACCAGCTTAAAAATAATATTAAAACCCAACCTAGTAAATTGATTTGAAATAAGAAAATTGCTTGGAAAAGGGGTGTTACATTGAAAATTTTATTAAATAATACAAAAGAAGTTTTTGATAGAAAGACTATTCCTGGTGTAATATATTTTATCCCTTGTTTATTTTGTAAGAAGGTTTACATAGGTCAGAGTAGTTTGAGTTTAAATGAAAGAATAAAGGTTCATAAAAGTAGAGTTAAAAATAGATATCTTAGTTCTGCTTTGTATGTCCATGAAAAAGATACAGGCCACAATATTGATTTTGAGGAAGCTAAGGTTGTCTTCTTTGAGAGAAATGAAATCAAAAGAAGAATTAAAAAGTCTTTATTATTGAAAATTTATTATTCTGAAGCAATTAACTTATTTAAGAGTTCTTTTAATATTAAGGGTGGATGGGAAGTGAATGAATTTGTGGGTAGTTTTTAATATTATATATATTGTGTTGTTTTTGGTAGTTCTTTACACTTGAGAAGTCTGCTTGTAGCAGTAAAACCTTAGGTTGTGTTTTAATATTATTTTTATGCTGGTCTGGTTTAATTTTGGATTTGGGGTAGTTTTGATTTTATATTGACTAGTTTAGCTTTATGCTTGTAATGTTTACATTTTAATGAGTTTTTTTTGTATTTAAGAGTAGTTTTGCTGATGTAGTGTAAAGATTTTTTTTCTTTTATTATTGATATATTTTATTATTGATATATTATTATTGATATTTATTATTTATATTTTATTATTGATATATTTTTTGTTTTTAATTATTGATATATTTTTTGTTTTTAATTATTGATATATTTGAATGTCATTTATGTATATTATGTTTGAGTTTGGGTTGAAAGAGTATATTTGTGTTTATTTAGTTATATATATAAGTGTGTATATGTTTTTATTGTGTTTTAAATTATAAGGGTATTAGTAATTGGGTTTTTGTAGTATGGGTTTGTGGAGTTTAGTTTTTAATAATTTTCCATTGAATGATATTAGAAGGATTAAAATTTTGTCTAGATTGAGTAATAGGATAGTCTTTCCGATGGCAGATTTATTCTCTTAAAAAATGTAGGAAATTTAATGTTTTTCCTAGGTGCTGTGTTATTAATTTTGGTAGAAATAAAAAGTTGCTTCAAAATAAAAATTTAGTTTTTAAGTTACAAACATATATATATTGAATAGCTTTTTAAAAGATACGTTTGTAAGGTTTTACAAATTTATTTATCTATATAAAAGGAATAGATATTATTTACAAAGGATGCAAGATTTTAATTATTCAATTTTGAATTTTTTTTTAGGAGACAATTTAGACAGAATAGGTCAAATTTCTATTGTAAAAAATATGAAAGAAAATTAAAGTGATTGTTTGGGATAGTTAATGAAATTTATTGTAGTGATAAATGGTATGAGAATAATGTTTCTGAGGATAGAGTTGTTAACCTTTCTGATTTGAAGTTAAATGATAGAGAATTAGATATTCTTGGTAAAGGCCCTAATTTTGTTCCATTTCATTCTAAAAATATAGTTTTTGATACAATTTCATCTATTGAATCTAGTAATTTGAGTGATGAACAGAAAGTTGGTATTCAATCGATTTTGAATAATAGTTTAAAAAGGAAAGAAAAATTTGTTATTAATCCTGCTGAGATTAAACATCTTAAAAATAGGTTAATTGCTAATGATGTAATCATTTCTCATGAAGACAAAGCTGGTAGGTTTGTTATTATGAAAGGAGATGAATTCAAAGAGAAAATGGATAGAGAATTAAATAATGGTAAATATATGTTGTTAGATAAAGATCCAGGTAATTTGATTAAAAGAAAATTGATAGATACTATAAAGAAAATGGTTAATTTAAATTTTTTTAATAGAGTAGATTATTTAAAATGCTATCCTAATGATTTTACATCAGCTAAGGTGTTTGTGAATATTAAAACTCATAAAGATGGTTTTCCTTTAATATTTATTTTTGATTTTACAGGTAGGGTTGTAAAGGGTATTTCTAGATTCTTGAATAATCATTTTAAAACAATTTGTTGATTTTGGTCAGTACACAGTTTCTTCTTCTTTTGAGGCTTTTGATAAGATTAATAATTTTAAAAGGGAAAGTAATTGGGTATTTGGAAGTTTAGATATTGAAAATATGTATCAGTCTGTTAATAGGTTAAGCAGTATTGAGGTTCTTTTGTCTGTATTCATTAAGAAAAGTTCTTTATCAAAAAATAAAATTAAGGTAATTAAAGATTGGCTTTTGTTATTGGAAGATTCTATGTATTTTACTTATAAAGGTATTTTTTATAAGATTAAGGAAGGGTGGATAATTGGTTATATTATTTTTCCTTCAGTGTGTTCAGTTTATATTAGTTATATGGAAGAGGAAATTATTATTAAAAAGAATTGTTTATATGTAAAATTATTTGTCAGATATGTTGATGATTGTTTATTTGTAGTTGAGAATGATAAATTGAAGGAATTTGTAAATGAGTTTAATTGTTTTGATCCTTCTATAAAATTTGTGTTAGAAGGAGGGGGATTGGATTTTGGTAAGTTAAAGTTTTTAGATCTTTTGGTGATTAGAAATGTAGAAACTAATTGTTTATTGTGCAGTCATTTAGTTAAAAGTAAAGAATTAAGATCTATAATTAAACCTGATAGCTATCAGTCTGTATCTCATAAAGTAGCTGCTTTAAGGAATTATTGTCATAGGAATATTAAATTAAATAATTCTAGTGGGGTAGCTTTGTTTCAGAAATATCAATTTTATAAAGATTACTTGAGTGTTGGATACTCTGATAAATTTGTTAAAAGTATTTTATTTAATAGTAATATTTGTAAGGATGTAAAGGTTAAAGAAAAAATATGATTTTATTTCTTTGCCATTTAAATTGTCTTCTTATAATATTGTGTGTAGAAATAGTAAACTGTTTGGAAATAAGAAAATTGCTTGGAAAAGGGGTGTTACATTGAATAATTTATTAAATAATACAAAAGAAGTTTTTGATAGAAAGACTATTCCTGGTTGTAGTATATTTTATTCCTTGTTTATTTTGTAAGAAGTTTTACATAGGTCAGAGTAGTTTGAGTTTAAATGAAAGAATAAAGGTTCATAAAATTAGAGTTAAAATAGATATCTTAGTTCTGCTTTGTATGTCCATGAAAAAGATACAGGCCACACTATTGATTTTGATGAAGCTAAGGTTGTCTTCTTTGAAAGAAATGAAATCAAAAGAAGAATTAAAGAGTCTTTATTATTGAAAATTTATTATTCTGAAGCAATTAACTTATTTAAGAGTTCTTTTAATATTAAGGGTGGATGGGAAGTGAATGGATTTGTGGGTAGTTTTTAATATTATATATATTGTGTTGTTTTTGGTAGTTCTTTACACTTGAGAAGTCTGCTTGTAGCAGTGAAACCTTAGCTTGTGTTTTAATATTATTTTTATGCTGGTCTGGTTTAATTTTGGATTTGGGGTAGTTTTGATTTTTTATTGACTATTTTAGCTTTATGCTTGTAATATATATATATATTGTATAGGATAGAAAATCCATCTTTATTTTTTGAAGCTCTAATATGGTTTTAAAAAAATGTATTTGATGTAGTTTTACTTAAGGATTTGTAAATAAGTTGTTACTGTTATTGTTATTAATTGTTTTATTTTTATTTAGTTCTGGTTTATTTATTTATAATGATATATGCTTTGTTTTGAGATAGATCATTATAATGGCAATATATGTATATAATTATGAGTGTATGTATAAAGAAATAATCATTAGCAGTGGTATTTAAATTGCTAATATAATTATATTGTAGCTTTATTTATTTATTTAAAAAAAATTATAAAAGATATAGTAGTATTATTCTGGTTCTATAAATATTCATTTGATTTGTAAATTACTACATAAATTTTACAATGTCATATATATGATTTTTTTTTATTGACATTTTTTTTTATTTTGTTATTTAAAAAAATTATTTTAAAATTGCTAAACAATAGTGTTAAAAATTATTTTTAAATCAGCATGTGAATTTACAACAATAGGAGAGGAGCTGTCTATGAAACACAGGATAATGTCATCATTATTGTTGGTTAATAAAAAAAAAAGAAGACATTACTTTCGTTGGACATTCCTCCAAATTTTTCTTTTAGATTTCTTTACAATAATTATTGGATTAAGGATTAATACTAAAGATGATTTGCTAAGTTCAACTTTATTATTGTGAGGTATTTTCCTCTCTACTTGTCCATGTGACAACATTGGAAACTTTGTGAAGCATAAAACCTTAGAAGTAAACCTGCATTCTTAAAAAAGTTTAAAAAATAGCTATCATAATTGTATTTATACATTCTATTATAACTTCCAAATTTCTTAATGATCCAAAAATAATATTCAACTTAACCACTTATATAATTGAACATCCAAGAAATGACTGAAATTAATTGTTTTAACAACAAGAAGCAAATCTTTTAATTTACTTGTAATATGTACATATTATATGTCACTTTGAGCTATTTTAGGATGAATAAAAGAAGTGAAAGTACTTGGAAGTAAGTGGCTGATTTGAAAATGACAGGACACTAAAGCAGTTAGATGGTTAGAAAAATTTTAATATTTTTTTTATTGTCTATTATTATTATTATTATTATTTTTGTGTAACATTTAAATATATCTTTATGAAAAAAATATACAACTGAAATCTTTGGAAAGAAACTTACAAATTTCTTTTGAATGTTAAATTTTAAGATTGATCAAAGTCGATTTTAGTATATATGTTTGTTTATTTATTTTAAAGACATTCTCTAGCTTAAACTACGCAAATATGATGTAATTATAAATATATATAATTTATTTTTTACTTTTTATTTGATTCGCGTTTGCATACAGATGTACTAAATACTAAAAGTTATTTGTCAATTTAAATTGGAAAGCAATAAATTATATTTCACTGCATAGAAATTGTATAAATGTACAAGTTGATAGGACTGTATTTATAAATAATATCATTGTTTAATAATTATCTCAGTTATTCAATTATTATTCTCACAATCTTATTACATTTTATTCATATCCATTAATTATTTATTATTAAAATATTTAATAGTTCATACTTGTGTGAATTATATCTTAATGCCAATATTTCATATGCTAGCCATTATCTTTATTTATATTACAATTGATTGATTTTTAAATTTATTTGTTGGTGCAGACATTACTTATTGTTTATTGAGGTGAAAATTATAGTTATGACTTTAGTCCACTATTGTGAAGTTTTTATCTTGGTTTTGTTAGTCGTAGAATAGCCTTAGTATGTCAGGCCTTATTTAGTAGAGTTATTATTATTGCTGGATGGAGCAGATAAATTCCCCATCTGTATTGTCATTATCCATGAGTAGATAGTACTTATGTTTCCAGTGATTGTAATCACATATTCCTAGGTACCTTGTTGTTGTTTTTAGTGAGCTTTTCCATATATTTTCATGATGTGCTGAGAGAAAAAGTCCAGACATCCTATTTTGCATCAAATGTAGATGTTATTTTGGAAGCCACCATGCTTTTGATATATTTATGCTAGTTGCATTACAGAGTCTTCTTTTTGGGTCTATCACCCATGAGATTTAATTAAAACTAAATTTTCCACCATGGTAGGTGAGGTTACTTGTTTTTTAATATGTAATGTCAAGATAAGTTTGTTTAAAGGATGTGATTCCTTTAGAATGCACTCAGTTATGTTTGTGCTTTAAAGTATAAGAATGCCTGTGTTTTGTCTTATCATGATTTGTAATCATTCACAAACCAACCAACAATATTTTGTAATTGTTTGTTTGAATTTATAAGCACATGGCCAGTTGGTATAATCCACATATGTTATGTATATGATATGATCATCCAGAACTTTTTCAATGTAGGTGTAAATTACTTAGTTATTTTTAAATGATAATTTAGATGATTTACATTATGTGGACATTGCATTTCTAACTTATGTGTGTATAAATGACTTCTGATAAAATGGCTCATTCATTGAATCCATTTAATATTTACTTAATTCAGTTATTTAGTTATTTTCTACTTTAAAGTAGTATTTAAATAAACATAAATTAAAGAAATCCATCTGTGATCTAAGTTACTAGTTTAATGAGATATCTACAATTTGTTTATCTATTTGTATATTTATTCAATTTCATAACAGCTTATACAGTTCCTATGTGAATATAAATTGCAAATTATAAGTGTTACTGTTAAACCTTATACTTAATTTACATATAAAAAATTTAGTATTTGCAAAACAAAACTATTATTATATTTTCCAGATATATATATATATATATATATATATATATATATGTGTGTGTGTGTGTGTATGCTATTATAAATCTAAAATCGCAATGTTGAAATAAAGCTGTATCATTTATTTTATATGAAAGAATGATTTTGAGTTTTATTAATTTAATTTTTCTCTATTTTTAGTACATCAGCTCTACAAGATAGCAGATATGAAAGTATTAAATTATTGGTAATTTCAATTGAGTAGATATATTTTGGATTCAATAAAATTTCTTTTGTTTCAAATTATATTTGGTATATAGTTAATTGTAAGTTAAATTAACCCTGAGAAATAATTAGTAACATACTTTAGTCAATGCTTTACATTATTAAGTTTATTTTATATAGTTAGCCGAGGTAACAGTATATTTTTAATATGTTCATTTTGAGGTAGTTTCTATTCATTTTATATATGTAAAACATGCTATTATATAGGTTATTACACTTCTTATATGTATAATATTTATATTGAGTTGAATGACGGAAGATATGTTATTTTTTCTTGCATGGCACATATATTTTATTATAATTGGCAACTTACCCTGAAGCTTGGCTAATTTATGAGTGCATCATAGATATATCTTATAGTTATGTTTTATCCAAATCTTTTCTTTATTTATAACATATCATTGTTTCATTACAATTGGCTTTCCCAATGATTGGGGCAAATTTTATTTTCTTTCTTCATTTAGATTGAATAATATATTTTTCAATTACAATTGTCATCCAATGTTTTGGGCATTCTTTTCTCAATATATGTAAATAATATGCTATATTTATATTATGTTCCATTACAATTGACACCTAAAACATGAGATTGATTCATTATGATTCATAATATATATATATATATATATATATATATATATATATATATTCCATTATCATTATATATATATATATATATATATATATATATATTGTAATGGAACATAATCATATGACAAAAAAATAATGCTCCAAATGTTGGTGCCATTTGTAATAGAATGTAAATATATAATAAGAAGTCCCTAAATGTTGGTAGGCCAATTGTAATGGTAAATATGTAAATCAATATAAATGAAGAAAGATGAATAAACAGTGTATAATCAATGTAGCAAGTCATATATGCCATACATAAAAAAATGATGTCGCCTAAATTATTGAGCAGCATTTATACTGAAAAATACAATTTGGAACTCTATATGTTATCAACAATCATTAATTGACTAAGATTCATGATGACACAGCATTATAATGGAATTTGTTATCTCTTAAATTATTTGATTATATTAGAAATAAAGAAAATACTTGGATAAGATATACTTATGATGCATCCATAAATTAATCAGGTTTCCTAGTAACTTGTCAACTATAATAAAATGCATGTTCCGTGCAAGAAGAAAGAACATATCTTCCATCATTCAACTTAATATAAATATAACACAGATAAGAAGTGTAATACCTATTTAATAGCATTTTATACACATATTAAGATAAAATAAACTGCCTCAAAATGAATATACTAAAATATACTATTACCATGGCTAACTATATAAGACAAAATTAATAATATCGAGCAATGACTAGAGTATGTTACTAATTAGTTCTCAGGGTTAATTTAACTTACAATTAATTATATACCAAATATATTTTGGAACAAAAAGAATCTTATTGAATCCAAAATATATCTATCTATTCAATTGAAATTACTAATAATTTAATGCTTGCATATCTGTTAGCTTGTAGAACTGATGTACTAAAAATAGAGAAAAAGAGAATAAATAAATCTCAAATAAAACTCAAAATCATACTTTTATAAAAAATAAATGATACAGCTTTATTTCAACATTGCGACTTTAGATTTATCATATCATACATATACATATATACATATTTGGGAAACATAATAATAGTTTTGTTTTGCAAATACTCAATTTTCTATATATGAATTAAGTATAAGGTTTAACAGTAACACTTATAATTTGCAATTTATATTCACATAGGAACTGTATAAGCTGTTATGAAATTGAATAAATATACAAATAGATAAACAAATTGTAGATATCCCATTAAACTAGTAACTTAGATCACAGATGGATTTCTTTAAATTATGTTTATTTAAATACTACTTTAAAGTAGAAAATAACGAAATGACTGAATTAAGTAAATATTAAATGGATTCAATGAATGAGCCATTTTATCAGAAGTCATTTATACACACATAAGTTATAAATGCAATGCCCACATAATGTAAATCATCTAAATAAACATTTAAGAATAACTAAGTGATTTACATCTACATTGAAAAAGTTCTGGATGGTCATAGCATATACATAACATATGTGGATTATACCAACTGCCCATGTGCTTATAAATTCAAACAGTTACAATTACAAAATAGTGTTGGTTGGTTTGTGAATGATTACAAATCATGATAAGACAAAACACAGACATTCTTATACTTTAAAGCACTAACATAACTGAGTGCATTCTAAAGGAGTCACGTCCTTTAAACAAACTTATCTTGACATTACATATTACAATACAAGCAACCTCGCCTACTATGGTGGAAAATTTAAATTAAATCTCATGAGTTATAAACCCAAAAAGATGACTCTATAATGCAACTAGCATAAATATATCAAAAGAATGGTGGCTTCCAAAATAACACCTACATTTGAGGCAAAATATGATGCCTGAACCTTTTGTGTCAGTGTATCAGGAAAATAAATGGAGAAGCTCACCGAAAATAACAACAATAGGTACCTAGGAATTTGTGATTGCAATCACTGGAAATATAAGCACTATCAACTCATGGATACTACAATACAGATGAGGAATTTATCTGCTTCATCAGTAATAATAATAACTGTAATAAATAAGGCCTAACATACTAAGGCTATTTTACAACTAACAATACCAAGAAAAAATGTTCACAATACTGGACTAAAGTTATAACTATAATTTTAGCCTCAATAAACAATAAGTAATGTCTGCACCAACAAATAAATTTAAAAGTCAACTGACTTAAATTATATAAAGATAATGACTAGCATATGAAATACTGGCACTAATATATATAATGCACACAAGTTTGAAATAATAAATATTTTAACTTATAAATCTTAATGGATATGAATAAATGCAACTAGATTGTTAGAATAATAATGGAAGAACTAAGATAATTATTGAACAATGATATTATTTATAAAAAAAGTTCTATAAATTTGTACATTTATACAATTCTTCTGCAATGAAATATTATTTATTGCTTTCCAATTTAAATTGACAAATGACTTTTATTATTTAGTACACCTGTATGCAAAAGTGAATCAAATAAAAAGCAAAAATAAAATAAAATAAATATTATATCTATTTATAATTACAACATATTCATGTAGTTTAAGTTATAACATGTCTTTAAAATAAATAGACAATCATGTATACAAAAATCAACTTTGATCATTCTTAAAATTTTAACATTCAAAATAAATTTGTAAGTTAGTTTCTAAAGACTTCGGTTGTATCTTCTTTCATAAAGATATATTTAATGTTACATAAAATAAAAAATAAAAAATAGACAAGAAAAAAAATAAGATAATTTTTTTTTACTACCATCTATTTGCCTTAGTGTCCAGTCATGTTAAATCAGCTAGTTATTTACAGCACTTTTACTTTTTGTCCTAAAATGGCTCAAAGTAACGTAAAATATGTACATATTACAAGTAAATTAAGAGATTTGCTTCTTGTTGTTAAACCATTAATTTCAGTCATTTCCTGAATATTCAATTATATACACCATTAAGTTGAATATTATTTTTGGATCATTAAGAAATTTGGAAGTTATAATAAAATATATCAATACAATTATGATAGCTATTTTTTAAAACTTATTTAAGAACGCCAGTTTACTTTTGAGGTTTTATGCTTCATGAAGTTTCCAATGTTGTTTGATGAGCAAGTAGATAGGCCAATGCCTCAAAATGATAAAGTTGCACTTAGCAAATCATCTTAAGTATTAATCCTTAATCCAATAATTTTTTGTAAGGAAATTTATAAGAAAAATTTGGAGAAAATGACGAATGAAAGTAATGTCTTCTTTTTTTATTAACCAGCAAGAATGATGATGATATCCTGCATTCCATAGCCAGCTGTCTCTTATTGTTGTAAATATTCACATGCTGATTAAAAAAAAATCTTTAACACTATTGTTTAGCAGTTTTAAAATATTTTTTTAAAATAAAAAAATAAAAAAAATAATAATCAATAAAAAAAATATACATATGTATTACATTAAAAAATTTATGTTGTAATCTACAAATCAATTGAATATTTAAACAACAATAATAATAATACTATATCTTTTATAATTTTAAAAAAATAAAGGTACAATATAATTATATTTAGCAATTTAAATACAACTGCCAACGATTATTTCTTTATACACATTCTCATAATTATAAATATATATATATATATATATATATATATATTTCCATTACAATGATCTATCTCAAAACAAAGCATATATCATAATAAATAAATAAACTTGAACTAAATAACAATAAAACAATTAATAACAATAACACTAAGAATTATTTACAAATCCTTAAGTAAAACTATATCAAAGACATTTTTTAAAACCATACTAGAGCTTCAAAAAAGTAAGGATAGATTTTCTATCCTGTACATGACCCTCTCACTAAAAAAAATGTATTCGCACAACTATATCTATGAGAGAAGAAATATATACTTATACACAATCTCTATAATTATACACATATATAAAAAATACAATATCATAACATAACTTTTTAATAACATAAAATATTGGATGACAAAAGACCTTTGCTTTTCCAAATTCTATTTCTTCACTAATCATTTTATAAAACAACTATCAAATGTCAAATCTTTAATTCTTTTCAGATTTACTTTAGCTTTTCTCAAGTTTTCCATTTGATCAAGATTATCCATAAGAAACTTGATCTGGGTTTTCTTGTCATTCACCACCATTAGTTTTATTTTTGCTTTGCCTTCTTTCATCCCTCTATTACTTACAACAATTTAAATTAAATGTCAGATAAAGTAACAATTAATATAACATCCATCTAAGAAGATTAAAAATAAACATATTTACATTTTCAAAGCATTCATAAAAAAATAATAAATGAAATATCCATACAAGTTTTACCTTAAACTACTCATTACATGAATTTCTCAAAATATCTAAAATAATCTGAGACCAATATATTATTGATCAGACATAAGATACTGGCCGAAGACTCCTGGCATTATATGTTTCCTTTAAACCATCAGTGGTACAAATGACATAAGCATTAACCCCTACCTCTTTCTCAATTTGTTATGGCCCTTCATATAAATTGTAAAACTTCTTGAATTTATGTTCTTGTGGATGACTAACATGTGGTGTGTGAACTAATACAAAATCTCCTACCTTAAACCGACTAGGATGTTGTGGCCCTTGTAATCCATGCCTATTTCCCATCTTGGCCATGTTGTCTCTAGCTTTAACAATGTCATTATCATGATTTAGTTCTTCTGGTATGACAGGTAAAGAATTTCTAACAACAAGTGACTCTTCTCGCCCAAAATGCAATCACATAAGGGTAAAACCAGTAGACACATTCCAAGTTGTAGTGATGTATGTTAACACTGACTTTAACTGATTCAACCATCCCCGATAATTTCCATCAAGATATACCCTAAACAATCGACTTAATTCTCTCATCACTCTTAACATGGGTTAGATTGTGGGTTTCCTATAGAGGTGAGTACTGGCTTAATATTCTGAATCTGTAGCCAATTCTTCCACTCTGATGACATGAATGCAGTGGCATGATCAGTAAGTATAGATTCTGGTTACCCAATTATTGGAAATTGAGAGTCTGTCAGTACTCTTATAACTTCACCGGCCAATGTTTTCTTTACTGGGTATGCTGTTACATATTTTGTAAACAAATCATAGGCCACCAGTAAAAATTTAAAACGATGATAAGATGGAAGTGGCCGATAAAAGTCAATGGCCTAAATTTTGTTGGGTTTCCCTGGTAAAATAGGCTGACATTTTCCCACATATGACTTGTTCAAAAATTTTGTCTTTAAACAGATTTCACATGAATGGATCACATCTAGTATAAATGCATACATGTGAGGCCAATAAACTAACCTACGCAGAGCATGTTCTACTTTCCTAGGGCCATAATGCCTACAGAGACAGTGTAGATAATTAACAAGCTTTCTCCTCATCCAAACAGGATTAAAAACCTTCCAAGATCCTGGATTTGCAAAATCAACTTGGTACATCAATATGCCCTTTGATAATCACTATCACATCACTTCACCATTTCCCATTGTTTCTGTATTCTCCCTGGCTACATTACTATTTCAATTGACATACTACTGGTCTGAGTTTAGGATCCTGTAATTGGATTTCAGCAATATTTTCTAATTCTGTTCCCACTGAATCATCAAACACTAATGTAATGGCCATTAAAATCACATTGTCTGTATCACTTACTGGTTGGTTTGTAAAATTAAATTGGATTCCAGCTAAGGATATCAGGAATTACATTATTTTTGCCTTGACAATATTGCACAGTATATTCAAATTGTTGTAGGAATAAACTCCACCTCATCAAGCAGTCATTATTTAAATATGCCTTATTCAAAAATTCCAAGCTCTTATGGTCTGTTACTACTATCACTCATGATCCCAACAAAAATTGCTTGAGTTTAGAAAAAGCCCATACCACTGCCAGAACTTCCTTTTCCATGACAGAATAATGCAGTTTTGTGCCTTTCAACCTACAACTTAAGAAGTGTAAGACTAAGGGTTTCCCATCTTTATCCATCTGGTAGAACACTACTATGAGTCCATATCCATTACTATCAGTTTGCACATAAAATGGTTATTTAAAATCTGCATAGTGCAAAACCACTGATTCTAAAAATTTTAACTATTCTTTCCAACTCTTCTTGATGGACATCTAACCATTTTCATCTATTCTTCTTCTTATACAACTGTGACAAGTATATTGTATTGAAAACAAAGTTCTGATAAAAGTGATGATAAAAATTGCACATTCCAAAAATGAACACAATTGCTTCTTATTTTCAGAGAAGATATTAATTAGTATTAAAGTTTATCGGCTTAACGTTTTCGAGGATCCATGCCTCATATTCGTAGCCTTCATGCCATTAATAGAAAGGACACTTGCTTCGAGATCTCGAAGAAATGGGCTACATAATACTAGCTTATTTGAATATTTGTATTTGCATATTTTATTATACATTTTATGAAGACTATGAATATGAGGCATGGATCCTCGAAAATGTTAAGCCGATAAACTTTAATACTAATTAATATCTTCTCTAATTAACAATTCTATATTTTACATATAGTGAGAAGTAAAGCTATATTTCTTATTTTCAGGTCTAGGAAAATCCCCAATGGCTGCAATCTTGCTGGGGTAGGGTCTGATTCCTCCTATGCCTACAAGATAACCTAAAAAGACAATCTCATCAGTGGCAAAAGTGCTATTATTTAAATTGATTTTAATATTCTTATCTTTACACTCTTGAAGAAACATTTCTAAATGTTGTAGATGATCGGTCATATTCTTTGATGCTATAATAATGTCATCTACATACATCACCAGTAGGTTTTTGACATCAGTATATAGGACATGGTCAAAGCAGTGGATCAAACTTGCTCCACTATTGACTAATCCAAAGGGCATTCTTTGGAAAATATACGATTGTCCCTCATATTTAAAAGCTGTAAACTTTTGGTTCTGTGAATGCAAATATATTTACTAATAACTGCCAGACAAGTCCACAGTAGTGAATACCTTTTTTTCTTTAAAACGACCCAATAATTTTTGCATAACTGGAGGAACATCGCATTCTGGAATGGTTCTATGATTCAACCATCGAACATTCAAACAAACACAAGCTGATCCATCCTTCTTTTTTACAATAATTAGAGGATTATTGAATGCTGAGGGAGATTTTCAGATGACACCCCATTCTATCATCTGTTGAATTTGCTCACCCACCTCTTTCTTATATTGGTAGGGTATTAGGTAAGGCTTACATTGAAATGGTTCCTGATCACTCAATCGAATCCGATGTGTATATCCTCTAATAATTCAAGGTTGTGTTGAGAATACATCTTTATTTTGACACAATAATTGACATAAGGTTTTCTTTATTTCTGTGGTCAAACTAAATGTCTCATTCAATCTCAATCTAACGTCAATATCAGCTGTAACCATTTCAATACAATTCAGCCCTAATGATTGATGAAGCACATATTGTTCAAAGTTAATTATTTTGCCTTTACATACCAATTGTTTTTTTAACATAATCAATGATACAACCATGCAATTGCATGAAATCCGACCCTAAAATCATGGTATGTATTAGCCCACTCATGATCATGAATACATGTTCCTGACTCATGAAGTTCAATTGTATCATTAACCATACTTGGCGAGGAAACAATTTAACCTTGTGACCATTAGCCAAGGTAACTTGAAAAGATTGCTTAATCAGCAAGGATGGAACAATCACACATTTTTCTTGAAGTTGATAGATATAATTCATCACTAATGTGAGATACTTGACTACCAGTATCAATTAAGGCTTTAATTTTAATTTTCACCATGACAGCAATTTCTAAACAATTACTAAAGAGAGGTTGATTATCTAGTTCTTCAATTCCAAAATCGTCTGCATCAATTTCCAATAAATTCACAGCTAAAATTAACTGTCCTTCCCCTATTAGTCATGGTCGCTGCAGTGAGGAACATTGCCACAAGGCCCTATCTAGTTTAATGGCTGGCCTGCAATTCCAGCCACTGGAGTCTTAACTCTTGTACTATGGGTGCTATATGGATAACTTTCCGGTTGTGAGTTGAGACTGTGACCATATTCTTGATTCCTGTCACAAATCTCATGTTCTCTGTATGGGATTTGTTTTCTTGATTGATGATAATTTCAGGAAGTTTCTCAAGAAGGACCAATAAATTGGTTTCTTGGGCCATCATAAGTCAAACTTGCTACTGAGTACTTAGGATATAATCCTCTTATTCCTCTGCTGCCACCGATACCTGATCAATGTGATGAGGCAGATTTCAGCATAAAATTGTCACAATTTGTGTCTCAGTTAGTGGAAAAGCAGTTAAGGTTCGAAATTTAGCAACATACTGTCGGAAGAATTGAGTATAGCTCCCTTTATGAGAAGCATATTTCACATGAGAAAGATGGTGATGAATATAATCTTGTTTATCCTCATTCCAAAAATTACTCATAATTGCCTGACGATAATTGCCATAGATTTGAGGTCTTTCAAATAAAGATCACCACCATTCTTTAGCCAATGTGTACAAATGATTAGTGGCAATAGCCAATTTTTTCTTCTCAAATAACACATTAAGAGTAAATAATTCCTCCAATTTTCTTAAATATTCCATGGGGTTTCATTATATTCACCCTTAAACATTTTCACATTAATAAATTGGGACACATCATGATTAACACAATGACCACCAGCAGCTGGGAATGGCACACTGTGAGATCCCATTAAATCAATCATTGCTCCTCCCATTAAAAATTTGATTAGCACATTATCGATGATTGGCCTCTTGTAGTTGATTTCCCACAACTATTCCATCTTTAAAATAGTGCTGGTCTGCAATACTATTATTCATCCTATTTTTATCCATCTCTAATATACACCCTTCCATTTGCATTTACAACTCTGTTATGTGTTCATGGTCCTTCAACATGACTGATTTTATTTCCTCAATTTGAACACAGACACTCACTACATCCTTCTTTATCTCTGCCTCTCCACTGATTCCCATATCATGGAATTCCAGATTTTTCCTCATCTGTTCAAACTTAACATCTATTTCCTGAAAATGACTCGGGACCACATTATTTATTGTTTCCATATTCTCATTAATGTCTCGGAACTCATTATGAGCAGTTGATTGAATCATCTCTTCAGAGTATTCCTTACTGAGTTGAATAAATTCATCCCGATGCAAGTTAGCAGCAACTATGACCTCAGATTTGATAAGTGCATACACATTTTCAAGCAAAGACTCAGTTTTAGTATTGAATGTCTGAAGTTCACTCTGTAAAGTTTTACTATTCTCATCAACTCTTTTCTGAAACTCTTTATATTCTCCCCTAGACTTTTCAATTTCAGCAAGTATTCTTTTCTTTTCCCATCCCATCACTAACCTCATCAAACATAGCTTTTAGGGAAAGAGCTTCAATACCACATTCTTCCCTATAATTTTTTTATTTTTCTTTAAATCTGGCTTCTAATTCTTAAGAATTAGCTTTTATTTCTGCCTCCAATTTTTGATAACCAGCGTTCATTTCTTGAGAACTATCTTCCAATTTTTGAGAATTAACTTAACAATTTTCAGGAAACAGCTCTCATTTCTTGAGAATTAACTTTTATCTGTTGAGAATTAGCTTTTATTTCTTGAGAATTATTCTCCAATTTTTGGGAATTAACTTCCAATTTTTGGGAAACAGCTCTTGTTTCTGCTTTCAATCCTTGTGACAACTCTTTGATCATGCTCATTAAGTCTTGCATATTAATGCCAGCACCACTGGGTATTTCATTAATGTTCTCCATGTTAATATTAATATAAGTATTCTATATATAATAATTATTATCATTCAAGGCTTGTACCCCCCCCTGCCATTATCCTACAACACCATTAACTATCCAAGCAAAACAAAAACACCTCAATTTTAATTAAAATTAGAGCTATTCAATGACCCATTAATTTCATAAAATGATGATCTTTTTGGTCTATAGTAAATGTTGATTGACACTATGACAAATGTAATATAATATTTGTCACTAACAATTACAATTATAATAGTAAGATTCTTGGTATATAATATTTTTAGCAGTTTTAAATATTAATGAAGTCTAATAAAATTTATCATGACTAAACATAGTCATCAAACCCCTAAGTTGTTTGCATCATTTATAATAATATGCTTGTCAGCAACAATCCACAGTTAATTGAGCCCCTTAGTCGGTTATGCCTTTTGTAATGGAACATAATCATATGACAAGAAAATAATGCTCCAAATGTTGGTGCCATTTGTAATAGAATGTAAATATATAATAAGAAGTCCCTAAATGTTGGTAGGCCAATTGTAATGGTAAATATGTAAATCAATATAAATGAAGAAAGATGAATAAACAGTGGATAATCAATGTAGCATGTCATATATGCCATACATAAAAAAAATGATGTGGCCTAAATTATTGAGCAGCATTTATACTGAAAAATACAATTTGGAACTCTATATGTTATCAACAATCATTAATTGACTAAGATTCATGATGACACAGCATTATAATGGAATTTGTTATCTCTTAAATTATTTGATTATATTAGAAATAAAGAAAATACTTGGATAAGATATACTTATGATGCATCCATAAATTAATCAGGTTTCATAGTAACTTGTCAACTATAATAAAATGCATGTTCCATGCAAAAAGAAAGAACATATCTTCCATCATTCAACTCAATATAAATATAATAGATAAGAAGTGTAATACCTTTTAATAGCATGTTATACACATATTAAGATAAAACAAACTGCCTCAAAATGAATATACTAAAATATACTATTACTACGGCTAACTATAAGAGACAAACTTAATAATATCGAGCAATGACTAAAGTACATTACTAATTAGTTCTCAGGGTTAATTTAACTTACAATTAATTGTATACCAAATATAATTCAGAACAAAAGAAATCTTATTGAATCCAAAATATATCTATTCAATTGAAATTATTAATAATTCAATACTTGTATATCTGTTAGCTTGTAGAACTGATGTACTAAAAATAGAGAAAAAAGAATAAATAAATCTCAAATAAAACTCAAAATCATACTTTTATAAAAAATAAATGATACAGCTTTATTTCAACATCGTGACTTTAGATTTATAATAGCATACATATACATATATACATATTTGGGAAATATAATAATAGTTTTGTTTTGCAAATACTCAATTTTTTTATAAGTGAATTAAGTATAAGGATTAACAGTATCACTTATAATTTGCAATTTATATTCACATAGGAACTGTATAAGCTTTTATGAAATTGAATAAATATACAAATAGATAAACAAATTGTAGATATCCCATTAAACTAGTAACTTAGATCATAGATGGATTTCTTTAATACATTTTTAAAATACTCCTTTAAAGTAGAAAATAATTATTGACTGAATTAAGTAAATAGTAAATGGATTACATGAATGAACCATTTATTAAAAGTCATTTATACACACATAAGTCATAAATTCAATGTCCACATAATGTAAATCATCTAAATAAACATTTAAAAATAACCAAGTGATTTACATATACATTGGAAAAGTTCTGGATTATCATAGCATATACATAACATGTGTGGATTATATCAACTGGCCATATGCTTACAAATTCACACATTTACAATTACAAAATATTGTGGGTTTCTTTGTGAATGATTACAAATCATGATAGCACAAAACACAGACATTCCTATACTTTAAACACGAACACAACTGAGTGCATCCTAAAGGAATCTCATCCTTTAAACAAACTTATTTTGACATTACATACTGCAATACAAGCAACCTCACCTTCTATGGTGGAAAATTTAAATTAAATCTCATGACTGATAAACCCAAAAAGATGAATCTATAATGCAACTAGCATAAATATATCAAAAGCATGGTGGCTTCCAAAATAACACCTACATTTGAGGCAAAATATGATGCCTGGACATTTTGTCTCAGTGCATCAGGAAAATATATGAAGAGACTCACCGAAAACAACAACAATAGGTATCTAGGAATATGTGATAACAATCACTGGCAATATAAGCACTAACAACTCATTGAAACTACAATACATATGGGGAATTTATCTGCTCCATCCAGTAATAATAATAATTGTAATAAATAGGGCCTGACATACTAAGGCTATTTTACAACTAACAATACCAAGCTAAAAACTTCACGATAATGGACTAAAGTTATAATTATAATTTTAGCCTCAATAAAAAAATAAGTAATGTTTGCACCAACAAATAAATGTAAACGTCAACTGACTTAAATATAAATAAAGAAAATGAGTAGCATTTGAAATACTAACACTAATATATATAATAATCACAAGTATGAAATATTAAATATTTTAACTTATAAGACTTAATGGATATGAATAAATGCAACTAGATTGTTAGAATAATAAAGAAAGAACTAAGATAATTATTGATCAATGATATTATTTATAAAAAAAGTTCTATAAATGTATACATTTATACAATTCCTATGCAATGAAATATAATTTATTGCTTTTCAATTTAAATTGACAAATGTCTTTATTATTTAGTACACCTGTATGCCAACGTGAATCAAATAAAAACAAAAATAAATAAATAAATATTATATATATATATATATATATATATATATATATATTGTAATGGGAGCAAGATCTTTGAGATTCACATATACTGACACTGGGGGCGCAACTAGTCCGAAAAAAGGATCTAGACATTTATTTTAGGGTAGCCAGGACATGCAAATCAAAAGGGCACCGAACTACACTCAAGGAGGGACAAGATATCTTAAATATTATTTAGACAGTTGAGAAATCAAAGCACAAAGACAAACATCAGCCGAATTAAGTTTAAACAATTTATTAATTTTATTAAAAGTTGTGCAATAGAGTGAAGACATCTAGCCACGAATACAAAAGTGGCTTATAGTAACATATGTGTATTTACCAGAGAGTGCACAAGAATGCACAAGAATATGACAAACATGAAGGCATAAAACATTTTGGCAGCAAAATTATCTCACTTAAAATAGAAGAAATTGTTAGGAAAATATCTTCTTACTGGCCAGTTGTAAAATTACAAAACAAACAACAACTTTAGCTTCCTGAATCAGGGATAATAAAACAGTTACTGTCCCGCCAGCAATCAACGTAACCAGTGTGAACGTCTGAGCAGTAATATTCTAATTACTGTCATTAAAACGCCGCAGGAATGCTGTGCGTAATACTACATTCAAAGTAAACATGGTTGATCTCACTTACAAGACAGCAAAAGATATTTGATTATGATATTATGTAATCCAGAAAGAAATGACTACTTTCAGACAATCCGAAGAAATAACTTAACAAATAGCCAGCAAAAAGATTTTGTTGTTTGCACAAAAAGTGCAAATGAAACATACTTAAATATTCCTTATTTTACAACTAAGGGTAGGTGAATAAATAAAGACTATGAAAACTGCCAATACATTTTGTAACAGTTAACAAAATAATCAGGTATATATTAAACATATAAAATACCATCTCCTAATGCACCCTCTGATAAACAAAAATTGCAAACAAACTTGGAATCTTATAACTAAGATTCCAAGACACACTTTAAATACTAAAAAAAGTACATATAGATAATAAATAATTAAAAAAAACAATTAATACCATTTTAAAACATATTTATTGTTAGATTGAGTGGAGGTTTAATTAAATGCAATTTATTTACCATGGCTAGAATAGGAAAAAGTTTAGCTTACAGTAAGACAGAGTCCTAGTGATTTAGTGACGAGTGCACACTTTTGATAATAGTTCATCTTTCAGGTCCTTTGACAGCGGCAAGGTAGAGGCATTGTTTATTTTAGAAGTTCATGGCATGACTGAAGAAGAGATGGTAGGCGTGGTCCATCTTTTGTTTAAATTAGCAAGACATTCTAATGATGGCAAAACTCACAGCGGTGGATTTTGACATCTTGCACACCAACAAAGTTTGTCAATAATTATTTAAGTTTTTAGTAGGAATTAAACATCCAAACAGCTACTCACAACGGTATCTCTTTGCAGGCTGTAATCCAAGTGTGTATCTAATAATGAATCTCTTTCTAAAAATTGGCAGGCTATCCTTCCCTTGCTACATTTCCTGTGCAAAACTTTCATTAGTGTCCATTCTATATTCCAGGCAGGGCAAATATTAATTTCCCACTCAATCTAATTTAAGACTTCCAACCAGGGATAATTGAAACAAAAATGACAAATACAAAACTAAATATCCGCTTTTTTTTAGAATTAACTTTAAAAATATGACTAAAATAAAAGCAACAGGAATATATAATTAGCAAGCTTGTCTGTTTTTAATCAAATTGATTAAAACAGGTGGTGAAAGTAAACTATTTTAAAATCAATTTTATAAACATTAAATGATCTACTTTAAATATAAATGTGTATGTGTTTTAAATAATAATAAAAATTTTAGCATTAGACATTTAAAGAAAATGAAGTTGTTCTTTCTTTATTAATTTTAGTAATAAAACCATTAAATTGGAAATCAATCGGGCTCAACTTCCTCAACACGTGATCAAAAAAAAAACATTCCTGCAACTTTTTTTTTCTTTTTTTTTTTTAAACTATAAACATTTTAAAAACTACCCCTAGAAATTCGGCTGAAGTTTGCCTCGCACTCATGAAAAACAAACTATTTCATTTCCAACATTTATCCATTCTCATAAATCCTTAACCAAATCTTTTTTTTCTTTTTTAAACAGTACGTCCGATCAATATCACTTATGCTCGGTCAGGTGGTTGCTTCTTATGGAGAGTTTGGTCAGGATGATCTACTCTCCTGAACCTGTCTACAGGTTCTCTTGATACATTGCCAAAATCTACAGCCATTAAAAATTCTGCCATTTCTTCTATTGACTGCCCATTATTACTCAACATCATTTGTTGTATGTCTGGTGGCATATTATGTCAGATAGTCCTCATGACTTGATCGTCCGACAATGGAAAGGCCGTTAATGCCTTGAGTTTCGCTACTTGTCTATAAAAAATTGCGTGTATGTTTCACCGCGAACGCTGGGATAGCTCTAATGGGATATTTTATAGAGTATCCCATCTTGTCTGGCTTCACTCCAAAATGTTCTTAAAATGGTGTGCCTATATTCCTCAAATGTTCTTGGTTTGGTGAATAAAGTGTGCCACCAGTCAGAGGCTGTTTCACGAAGGTAGTTACTGGCTACTGTAACTTTATCCCTTTCCGGCCAGTCTTGGACACAAAACATATTAGCCAAACTTCCTAAATGATTTAATGGGCTTTCTCCCACCTCAGCCTTGAACGTTTCTATTAGGAATTGTTTTTCCAAGAATCTACTGGAGGGCCCTCCCTGTCTTTTACTTCTCGACTCCCTATATTCATTTTCTGTTTCATACTGTTTGTCTTCAATATAGAATGCCCTAGATTTATTCTCTATCCAAGCTAGCCTATATTTCAGTCCTTTTATCATATCAATACAGGTGTGTTGCACTTCTGTTTTCAAATTATTCTTACTTTCCTCTATGCCTTCGAACATCTTTTCTAATTTCCTGACAGCACCATCAACCCTCAGATCTATTTCTCTCTGCATTTCTCCTTCCTTTAACATCTCCAATTCTATCCATGTTGTTTTATGTATGTCTATCCATTCCTTGCACATCCCTTCAACCTGCACCATCTTTATTTCTAAACTACCTGTCCTAACACTACCTTGATGTACCTCATCTTTAACTTCTTTCATCTCTTCCTTTTAAAATTTCAACTTCCTGAACCTCCTTATTCTGATCTTTCTCTATGGCTTCTATAGCTGCCTGAATTTTGTTGACTTTCTTCAATATTTCCTGTCCCATTCCTTTCATTTCTGCTTTCAACTCCTGCAGTATTGTTTGTTGACACTGTTTTATTTCTATCTTTTGTTTTGTTATATTTTGTTTCATTTCCAGCAACTCTTGTCATATTTATTTCATCTCAGCTTGTTGATCTTGTTTCATTTCTAGCAACTCTTGTCGTATTTCTTTCATCAACTTTATCATGATCTGTGTCTTGCTCTCTTCTTCTTCTACTATCTGGGTGTATTTAAATGAAACAGGGCTCTTTTCCAAACCTGCCACCCTGTCACCTTCTTCTTTACTTTCCATTTTTATACAAGGCTAACTCGTTACACTAACTTTTTTTTTTTAAACAAAAATCTCAAAGCAAATAAAACACTATTTATTTATATGCAAGAAGAAAATGAACTATTTTTACTACTTTTAAATTCGAAAATTTACTCCGAATGTTTTTTTCTTTTTGTTTAAACAACTACAATAAAAAACTCTATTTATTATTTATGTCATATAAAAAAGACGAACTATATATATTTAACTCTTCAAAAAAAATTAACTCTGACAGACTTTTCTTAGAAAATACGCTATTTATTGTTTATTTATTTATGTCATACGAAAAAGTTGAAACCCCGTTCTACCAATCTGCTCCAACAATGCATGCAATAATTAACAAAAATCGAACCTCAACTGACTAGACCTTGCCACTTACACCTGAAATCTTTTTCAACCGTCTAAACAAAATCTCACATGGGTTTGAAAACTCAGAGGCTCCATGTTGGGTGCCAAAAATGACTATATATGTAACGGAAGAAAGATCTTTAAGAATCGCATATACTGACCCCAAGGGCGCCACTGGTCTGAAAAAAGGAACTAGACATTTTTTAGGGTGGACAGGACATGCGAATCAAAAGGGCACCGAACTACACTCAGGGAGGGACAAGATATCTTAAATATTATTTAGACAGTTGAGAAATCAAAGCACAAAGACAAACGTCAGCCAAATTAAGTTTAAAACAATTTATTAATTATATTAAAAGTTGTGCAATAGAGTGAAGACATCTAGCCACGAATACAAAAGTGGCTTATAGTAACATACGTGTATTTACCAGAGAGTGCACAAAAGTATGACAAACATGAAGGCATAAAACATTTTGGCGGCAAAATTATCTCACTTAAAATAGAAGAAATGGTTAGGAAAATATCTTCTTGCTGGCCAGTTATAAAATTACAAAACAAACAACAACTTTAGCTTCCTGAATCAGGGATAATAAAACAGTTACTGTCCCACTGGAAATCAATGTAACCAGCGTGAACATCCGAGCAGTAATATTCTAATTACTGTCGTTAAAATGCTGCAGGACTGCTGCGCGTAATACTACATTCAAAGTAAATGTGGTCGATCTCAGTTACAAGACAGAAAAAAATATTTGATTACAAACTTATGTAATCAAGAAAGAAATGACTACTTTCAGACAACCCGATGAAATAACTTAACAAATAGCCAGCAAAAAGATTTTGTTGTTTGCACAAACAGTGCAAACGATACATACTTAAAGATTCCTTATTTTACAACTAAGGGTAGGTGAATAAATAAAGACTATGAAAACTGCCAATGCATTTTGTAATAGTTAATGAAATAATCAGGTATATATTAAACATATAAAATACCATCTCCTAATGCACCCTCTGATAAACGAAAATTGCAAACAAACTTGGAATCTTAAAACTAAGATTCCAAGACACACTTTAAATACTAAAAAAAAAGTACATACAGATAATAAATAATTAAAAAAACAATTAATACCATTTTAAAACATATTTATCATTAGATTGAGCAGAGATTTAATTAAACGCAATTTATTTACCCTGGCTAGAATAGGAAAAAGTTTAGCTTACGGTAAGACAGAGTCCTAGTGATTTAATGACGAGTGTGCACTTTTAATAATAGTTCATCTTTCAGGTCCTTTGACAGTGGCAAGTTAGAGGCAGTGTTTATTTTAGAGGTTCATGGCATGACTGAAGAAGAGCTGGTAGGCGTGGGTTCGTTCCTTGTTTAAATTAGAAAGACATTCTAATGATGGCAAAACTCACAGTGGTGGATTTTGACATCTTACACACCAACGAAGTTTGTCAATAATTATTTAAGTTTTTAGTAGGAATTAACCATCTGAACAGCTACTCACAATGGTATCTCTTTGCAGGCAATAATCCAAGTGTGTATCTAATAATGACTCTCTCTCTCTAAAAATTGGTGGGCTATCCTTGCCTTGCTACATTTCCTGCACAAAACTTTCATTAGTGTCCATTCTATATTCCAGGAAGGGCAAATATTAATTTCCTGCTCAATCTAATTTAAGGCTTCCAACCAGGGATAATTGAAACAAAAACAACAAATACAAAACTAATTCTCCACTTTTTTTTTAGAATTAACTTTAAAAATATGACTAAAATAAAAGAAACAGGAATATATAATTAGCAAGCTTGTCTGTTTTTAATCAAATTGATTAAAACAGGCAGTGAAAGTAAACTATTTTGAAATAAATTTTATAAACATTAAATGATCTACTTTAAATATAAATGTGTATGTGTTTTAAATAATAATAAAAGTTTTAGCATTAGACACTTAATGAAAATGAAGTTGTTCTTCCTTTATTAATTTTAGTAATAAAACCATTGAATCGGAAATCAATCCGGCTCAATATATATATATATAATTACAACATATTTGCATAGTTTAAGTTATAAAATGTCTTTAAAATAAATAAACAAACATATATAATAAAATTGACATTCATCATTATTAAAATTTTAACACTCAGAAGAAATTTGTAAGTTAGTTTCTAAAGATTTCAATTGTATATTCTTTCATAAAGATATATTAAATGTTACATAAATATAAAAAAAAATAGACAATAAAAAATAAGATCTTTTTTTTGTCCTGTCATTTTAAATCAGTTAGTTATTTCCAGCACTTTCACTTACTTTATTCATCCTAAAGTGGCTCTAAGTGACATGAAATATGTACATTTACAAGTAAATTAAGAGATTTGCTTCTAGTTGTTAAAACCATTAATTTCACTCATTTCTTGGATATTCACTTATATATGTGGTTAAGTTGAATAGTATTTTTGGATCATTAAGAAATTTGGAAGTTATAATAAAATGTATCAATACAATTATGAAAGCTATTTTTTTAAACTTATTTAAGAAAGCTGGTTTACTTTTGAGGCGTTATGCTTCATGAAGTTTCCAATATTGTTTTATGAGCAAGTAGAGAGACCGACACCTCAAAATGATAAAGTTGCACTTAGCAAATCATTTTTAGTATTAACCCCTAATCCAATAATTTTTTGTAAGGAAATTTATAAGAAAAATTTGGAGAATATGACGAACGAAAGTAATGTCTTCTTTTTTTATTAACCAGCAAGAATGATGATGATATCCTGTGTTCCATAGCCAGCTCCTTTTTATTGTTGTAAATATTCACATGCTGATTTAAAAAAAAAATCTTTAACTCTATTGTTTAGCAGTTTTAAAATATTTTTTTTAAATAACAAAATAAAAGAAAAAAAATAATGTTAATAAAAAAATATACATATATATATATTGAAGCAGTCAATCGTAGCTTAAGATTGAGATTATGTTTCCACCTACTAACCTGTATTCAAACCCCTACATCCCATCCTGCTCCTTTTGTCGTGTATATACTTTTTATGTATATATTTGGAATGCATGCCTAAATTTATAGTTTAACTTTCAATATGATTATTAATTCTATTATTAATTATTAGTTATTTTTTATTAAAGTATTATAGTTGTGATTCAAATATATATAGGAGCAAAAACTTACTAACAAAAGATTGATGTTTTAAATATTTTATTATACGTCATTTTTTAAAACTTTTTTCTTTTTAAATTGCTTGTTTTTTTCTTTTAAACTGTATATTTTGTAAAATCCAATATGGAAGATGCTGCAGTAATTGTCTAAAAATAATAAAAGGGTTTGGAAGACTATTGTTTTATTCTGGGGTAGGTATTTTAATTAAAGTTTTTACTTAAAATGGGATTAAGATTAGAGATACTTTTGTTAAAAACATGTTGTCAAATCTATTTCTAATCTGGAAATACATTCGAATTTAATTTTGGATGTTATCTTACTGTTGCATCTTCAAAAACAACTGATAAAAGAAAAAGTATAAAATGACTGAATTTTGAATCAGAGAGAGATAAGCTACTATTGAAAGACCTGATTGTAAACATATTACATGTTGCTTGCAACTTAAATAATGTAGCAGTAAATCCACACTTCTCAGCCCAGTTGGGTCATCATCTTATGCGGCCATACCATTCTGCTGCCCAAGATGAATAAAAGCCTGACCTAAGAATTTTAGTGTGCTAATAGAAGCTTGCTGCCACAGAAGAACTAGCATTTCAATAGTCGTGCCCATGACATACTTTAAATTGGACTTTAATAATTGCAAGGTAAATTATTTCAAACCACCACCATTGAAACTAAATCTAGCCTCACTAATATCAAATCCTGCTATCAAGATTCTAACATATTCTTCAATTTTCTATCTTTTAAATTAATATGTTTTTTTATATAAATAACATGTAATTTGCTCTTAAATAATTTATATAAATTTAATTCTCTCTCATATGCTCTTAACTTTCCTTAACTTTGGTGCGGTCATTTGTTTATATGTATTTATTATTTGATTTATATATTTACTTGCTTATTATTATGCCAATACCCAGCAACCTAGCAAACTTAATTTCTAAAATCCTTTTTGTCTTTCAATTAAATCTCCATTATTAAGTTTTTATTAACGTCCCCTTTATATATATATATATATATATATATATTGTACCGAGATACATCAGGAAGAGCTAGGTATAATATATATATATATATATATATATAATGCATTATAAATTAATATGTTCACCAGATTGTTTTATGAATCAACATTTTAGGTTCATTTTAATATAAAAATTGATTTGTTTATCTCTGGATTATCTACCCAGGGAATATCCAGAACTCAAGCTAATTAACGCTCTGAAACATTTATTTTATAATTATTTATTAAATTTTGAAAGGGTGACTTATAATTCGTTTTCTATATAACTGCAAATCTTACTTCATTTTTCATACTCTTAAAATATCAAATACAGTATTTAAATATTCCAGTTATTATAAAAATGACAAAGGTGGGATTGAATTATTTTAAATATCAGAAAAGGGATGGGGGTAAATCTTAATGTTTTTTTACTAAATAAAATCTTCATGTATATTTTATTAATCTAAATATCTCTCTTTCTATATAACTGCATAGTGATTTTATTTATATAAATTATAGCATTCAAATAAGGGTCATCTATTTTAAAGCAGTAAATTATATTTCATGCCGTTAGTGACATCATTACTGCATTACTGACATTTAGCCAATTTTTTTGGATTATATATATGTGCTTCTTTGTCTGAGGGTTATGACAAGTTTGAACCCATGGATTTCTTCTCAAGTCTTGTCCTGAGTATAGTTGAAACTACCCAGGACCATTTATGTCATATAAAAGGGCCTCCGGTGGTGATCCCTAAGTCTGGCACATGCTATGCCCATCCACATTTATTTCATATAAAATGCCTCTGGCGGTGATCCCATAAGTTTGGCACATCCAATGCATATTCACTTCTACATATCAAAGGTCTGCACATCAACGATGACCACGGCATGCCCATCCACTTCGTTCTCATCCAGAAGCATAACAATTTCCTCTTAGTTATTTTTAGGCCATTATGTCAGCACCGCAAACTTCTTCGTATTATTATTTCTTTTTTTGCTTCATGACCCAGTTTTAATGCTCTAATATTAAAATTGTGCTCTGCTTAAAAATATATATAAATGCCAACTACTTCTATTTTTATTAATTAAATTTAATTTAGTCTTATACAATACCACCATCATAACTTATTTCTATATTTAAGAGTATATATATGTCTTGGAGAAAATAAAGTGTTCGTCTTACTATCGTTAAAATAATTTTTCATTAAATATTTTGTCATAGTTTCAAATATAATGTTCTCAAATGTATTTTGTTTATTTTCACGACCTCAATGGCATGAAAATAGTTTATATAATATGTATAATGAATTTTGGTAAGCTCCTAGAAAATATACATGTTAGTCATCATGTTTCTGAACCATAAATCAAAGTGTTAATGACAGTATTATGTAATTCTTTCTAATATTCGATTGGCATCTTAATATTGGACCCACCAAAGATGTGTGTTTATTTGTAATATATTATTTAGCTAATAAAGAGCATATGATAAATAATAGCTTGAAGGACACTATGTAATTATCTACCGCTTGCTCATTCATGCACATACTAATGTACTTAATTTATAAATGAATAATAATTTGTCAGTATATTAAAATATATTTTATTGTCTAACTTATTTGAGTAGTTCTAATTCCTTCTTTTTTCCACTTCCAAAAGTAAAGCCTGCTTATATATTTTAGTTTAGTCATAGTATTATAGATGTCTCATAGTTTCGCTCAGCTTTGCTAGTCAGCTGGATTAAAATTAATTCACATGTGCCATCACTTGTATGTTATTCATTAGGTGTTTGATCTGGGGCTTAGAGAGTGGGTTCGAATCCAGGCTGGTCCCTGATCTAAATCTCAGGCTTGACTGGGTTTGAAGTATATTTTGTGAGTTCCAGCTTTGTTAGATGGATAAACATGTTTTGACCGGCACAATATTACATTGAAAAATTTATGTTGTAATCTACAAATCAATTGAATATTTAAACAACCATAATAATACTACTATATCTTTTATAATTTAAAAAATAAATAAATAAATAAAGGTACAATATAATTATATTTAGCAAATTAAATACAACTGCCAACGATTGTTTGTTTATACACATTCTCATAATTATACACATATTTTTCCATTACAATGATGTATCTCAAAACAAAGCATATATCATAATAAATAAATAAACTTGAACTAAATAACAATAAAACAATTAATAACAATAACACTAACAATTATTTACAAATCCTTAAGTAAAACTATATCAAAGACATTTTTTAAAACCATACTAGAGCTTCAAAAAAGTAAGGATGGATTTTCTATCCTGTACAATATATATATATATATATATATATATATATATATATATTAAAGCAGTTGGATCTGAGTTCGATCCTGGATTCATGACATCTAGCCATAGGCCCACTTTAAACCCTAGTGCTGACCTTCGGTTTCCGATGCAATGGGGCTTTTTTCGTTCAATCCACACTAATTTCCATAAAGAATAACTTATTTCATAAATACGTATTAAAATTAATTGGTTTTAGATTTAAATTGATCAATTCTATTAATAAATTCATGATTAAATTATTCATGAATTTATATGTTATAGCTGTGTGGATTGTGCGTATATATTTGTAAATATTTAGATATATATAATTGTTTAAAGGTTTCATTGCATCGGGAATGTTTGATTTTATTTTTAAATAATTTGTTAAAGTTTTATTGATTAAAGGCTACATTCTTTTGATAAGCTTCCAGATTTTCCCTTTCCAAAAACAACAGTTAAAGTTTTATTAATTAGAAAAAAAGATAAGGATTTCCCAATTAAAATCATTTTCTGATTTTAAGAATTCATTTTCTAATTAGAAAATGAATTCAAGTTAATGAGTTTGAAAGCCTTATCGAGGGAATGTATCTAAAAACAGCCAGTAAATCTAAAAACATTGATAATGAAAGAAGCACTAGCCCGAAGGCATCAGAGGACATATATATATATATAGCTCTGAAAAGTTTGGAGACAAAAAAGCCATCTTTGTTGTAGAGAAGTACAGTAAACTGTGTGTTTTAAATAGTGTTTAGATCATGGTAAGGGGCTAAGTATCAGAAATCTGGCTATCGGTTCCTGAAGTCCCCTGAAAATCTTCAATGGAGCTGCTGAATCTTTTCCAGACAAATCATGCTGCCAAAATCAAATAAAATGCTGTTCAAGTAATCAATCAAATGGTGCCTACATTTTTACCAACTTGGACATGTAACCTAAGGATCAAGCCCGGAGGAAATGGGTAATGTATTTCCATAATGAACCTTAAACTTTCTGGCCAGTTCCGAACATTACTTTACATTCCCTTTAAGAGCTCTTTTCATTCTATAAATGTCATAATCTCTGTGTAGTAATCTCTATGTAAACTTACTTTTATTTATGCTATTATATCGTAATTCTCTCATCTTCTAGTCTTTAATTTCCTCTTTTCTTACTTGGCGGTTCATTTATTATATTTTATATATATTTGTGTAATTTATTAATGTTGTTATTTTGATTATATGCCAATAATCTTTCAACTCAATAAACCTCTTTGTTCTCTTTGCCTTACGTAGAAAATATAATATTAAATCTGATAATAATTCTCACCCATTAGATCTAAATTTATAAATTCTATCAATCATCGAGGCGAAAGAAATTATTACATGTGTGTTATTTTTATAATTGGCTAATAATAAATTATTAGCTCCATTTCTAATCTATGCCCCAGTTATTTTCTCGTGTTTACCAATATGTATTTATTCATGTATATTGTAACAAATTAAGGTAGATCAAAGATCCAGTGTAACAAAATGAGATCTGGTCTATTAAAGTAATTATGAAATGTCAGAATTCAAACATTATTAAAATCTCAAATATTCAAGTATTATAAACATTAATAAACTGATCAAAAGTATCATTGTAACTTAAATAAACTAGATTAAAGATCCATTGTAATAAAATTAAGGTTTAGATCAAAAGATATTGATTAAATGATCATGAAATGTCAAATATTATTAAAAAATTATGAATCCAAAATATTCAGTATATTATTATATTCAGCTTAACTTAATGAAGAGGATCAACTGGATCAAGTATATTATTTAATCAAGAAATGATTCAAATATAAATATTTATTTTATTTCAAAAAGCTTCCAATATAAATATTTAGCTTAATAAACGAAAAATGCATTGTAGATTTTTATATCAAAAGAAAAGAATTATTTAACCTGAGTAGTGGCTATTAAACCAAAGATCAGACTGAGTTATCTATCATATTACGGGTCATTGGATGAAATGAAACATATTTCTATCATTAGATTTCTCAAGATATCCCACTATCAATAATTATAAGCAAATTATTAATAACAAGTATTATAACTCAGGTATATGAAATCACGTGAGGTGAGTACACTAGTAATTCAATAAAATATAACTCAGGTATACAGACAGTAGATCTTATCCACTTTCATTTCTTGGTTTGATGTTAAGTGCATGTTTAAACAAATACTAAGTGAATATGGTCTAGCAGGGCGCCACTAGATTATTTGAATCTAGACACAGTTATATCTAATAACCTTTTCACATGTACCGGGTTTGAATCCCCTTTTTGGTACTTTATTTCTAATAAAAATGGGAGATTTTGCTTTTTGAGCCATATCACTATACGCACTAATATTTAGGTAAAAGTAAAACATCTATAAACCAAAGTGGAGTACATTAGACATAAATCATTTCTCAGATCTTAGCATAACAAATGTGTTTCAATATTTTTATAAGTTTACTAGCTCAGATTATATATAACTAATTTAGGATGGCAATTCACTCATCCTTGCATGAAATAGATGATGGGAGGTGGTTATAATAATACTAAGAAATCACTAAATATTATGAAATTAATATTTATTTATGGCCTTTAAACATTTAAACAGCTCATTAATTAAAACGTTGATGACGATGATGATGATGATAATAATAACGATAATGACAAGGGTTTCAACTACAGCTCTAGGACTAAGCCTAAACATAAAACTAATTTTTATAAAGAAATTCATAATTATTGCTTAATTTTAGCATATTTACTTATATCTTAAATAACTGATATTCAACCACTGATGATGATGAATGATCACACTTAACAAAGACTACACTTAATGAAATATATATGCCTCGTTTAATAAAACAAACTAATATTTATTACTGCACTTCTAACATATACATAAAATTTTCTAGACATACATGAAAATTGACATGAATAATAACAATAATAATAATTGATTATATAACAATCCTCAGATTAATTTCAAGTTCTTCCCCCTTTCCCTTCAAATGTATATTGTATTAAGTTGGATGTCACATTGACCATGATTTTCACTCCATGAGAAAAGTATTTCAAGAAAAAAAATATTATCCGCTCATTAGCACACATACCTTATAAATCTAACATGTAAGTAGAATGTTAAAAAAAATGTTAATAGAAATTAGAAAAATCAAGTTCTTAGAAAAGAGTTTTAAATCATTATCTCCCCCTCCCTTCTAAGCGCTGAAATCTATACTTTCTCAAGACAAAATAATTTAATATTTTAACACCACCTATTATTTCACATTCACTCACAATTATACACATATAAAATATCACTATGTATGTGCGTGTTTTATCCCAAAATAATAATAATATATTAGTTAAAACTAAAATCATAATACCATAAAAAAAAATTATTTTACACATTAATATTTCATAACTGTAAAATTAATAAACAAATAAATTTTGATACATTCAAAATCATTTATGTAGTTCAAAGCTATTATTATTAAGACATTCTTGGTTTCCATCGATCTGAATTGTCTTTAAAAGTTCTTTAAATAAAATATGTCACTTTATTACTAAATTTTTATTAATACTCTGATTTCATAAAGAAAATAGATATAAAAGTCATATTACCGATCCAAGGGTTCACTTGTCTTGTATACTGTCTATACTTGGCAGCAACAATTTCCATGTTCTTTGGAACAATCACTTTCTTGAAGTATATAATTATTTGATGATGAGGATCCTATTGAGGTTATTTGCTTTAGTGGATAATTTGGAAATCATTATATCAATTTTTCTTCTCTTCCTGTCAAGCATTATTCTTTTAGTGAATGAAATACAGCAGTTGTTTTCACGTTATAAATTTCGATCTGGATTTAAACTCAGTTGTTGGAACAATTAATTGGACTTGATGATTAATATTTATCGGTAGATTAATTCATCTTTCATCGAATGCAGGTGAATGCTTTCTTCCTTCTATTAAAAACATCTTATTTCTTTGGTCAGTTGAAAGGTATAGAATATTATTTTCAGACAAGACATCTTTTCTTTCCTATATGATGTGCACCTTTACAGATGGTCAGGCAAAGATGGGACATACATATAATTTTTCTACTCTGTCATTTCTTATATTTTCAACCTTCAATTTAATAGTCTAATAATCTGAATCATAATCACAATAATAATAATTCAACTGATTTTTCCAGACAGCTTTTATATTTAATTTTTGAGCCAACTCAAACCAATCAGAGATAGCGTCACTTGCTATTTTTGGACAAATTCGTTTTAATTAGATCTCTAATTTATTTTCAACTAAATTGTTTTTCAACTGAAAAGTTTAATCCTTTCCCAGGACCACAAAAAAAATCACACACCTGTTTTTTCCAGACACTTTTGTTTTAAAAAAAAAATAGACTTGATTTTTCTGACTTTTTTCATGTCTATCTGTATTATTTAAAATTGGAGTGTCCTTCCCTTTATCTCTAGGTGAGACTATTTCAAAATCAGACCTCACACCAAGTTTAAACTCAAAATAACAAATAATCATTTACAAAAACAAAACTGCTACAAAAATAGATATATCATTCAACAGATATTCTCTTTTAACACAAAATTGCAAAAAAAAAAAAATAAGTTGACAGATTTAACCCTTCTGGTACAAACTGTTGAATAATAAAAAAAATAATAATTTAACAGATTTTCTCATTTCTCTTTCAATATTTAATAAATGTAAATTTCTGTATGTAATGTGGACACATACTCATTCAGATTATTTATAAACTTACAATAAAATAGTCTAATTGCTAGCTTAGTAATTATAACCCTATATTTGCAATTAAATCCTTAGCTTTTAAATCCCAATTACAATTATAGACAAGAAAAATAGAAATATAGAATAAGACATTAAAATTGATCAGGCATAGGTTAGTTTTAAAGAAAGTTAAAGTGTTTAATATTTGAAATATAAAACAATTAAATAACTTACACATACATTGCCTATACGTATGCATTATAACTTTGCTTTTTAACAGAAAAACTAAATATTAAATAGTTTAAATGTGTGTATTACCTTTCTATCAACACACAAACAAATAAAGCATATAATTGTTGACCCACTCTCCCTCTGTTTAAAGCTTTTACAACTGGATCTGGTAGGGTTTGAACTTGGATGCCCTACAGCTTCTTTTATGGTTATATAAAAATGTGATGATGATTTTTGGTTTTACCTTTTCTACATGCACATTACTATAAATTTAGCTAGTGACTAAATTGTAATGGCACAATATAATGTTTAAATATTTTTGCAAAAGGGCCGATAAAGGAATCAAATATATTCTAATTCAAATTTCAATTACTTGCTATTTAGATTCAGAAGGGGCACGATATTTGGGGCATGATTAATATAATTTTATAATGCGTTAAAATAGTTTTAGTTAAAAGTTCATTTGACTTTAATTAATTTGATCAAGTCATCACATAGAGCATTCTATAATTGGGTTTTATTTTTCAAATGGTGACTCTTAAGTCATCATCTTCAACGTTGCTGGCGTAGGGCTATCGTTCGTTTCGCATGCTTGTCGATGATAATCTTTCTGTTATTTTAAATTATCGAGGAAGAAGGCACTTCCTCTCCTGTTCATATTAGTCAAAGGGCATAAGACTTGTCAGAAGCAAGCCGCCATAGGACTTCGATCATCGATTAGCTATCGTCTTTCAATTTCACTTTCTAGCTCATAATTCATCAGCAGCATTGCCTTGCTGTTCCAGTAAAGCCCACTCTAATGCTCGTAATTTGTGATGAAGTGATTTAAATTAAAGTCGAACAAATTTTCAGTCATATTTAATTAAATAATTTTTCCAATAAAGATTAAAGTTATGCCCTAAATACGTATCTTGCTCTTCGTGAATGGATTTGCGAATGTGAAAATAAATATCACATTCTTTTGTATAAAATTAGAGTAATAAATTCCTTTACTAATGATTACCTTTATCTGCCTTTTATTCCTTGTTGGGTGCTTATACATAGTCTTTCAAATATTGTGTAATATTCATTGGCATATAACAAG
This sequence comes from Epiperipatus broadwayi, assembly GCA_028023455.1. Classification (NCBI taxonomy): domain Eukaryota; kingdom Metazoa; phylum Onychophora; class Udeonychophora; order Euonychophora; family Peripatidae; genus Epiperipatus; species Epiperipatus broadwayi. The sequence goes on from JAQFVV010000185.1 coordinate 1,802,614, forward strand.
GACCGCCACTCTTATTATTATTATAAATTCTGTTAAAGGCTAGAGGTAATTAATATAATCATCATTTAAAATTCAAACAAAACAAATTATTATTATTAAATATTTTCTAAACACACTTGGTTTCTTAGTGCTTAATTCTTTCATAATTATTTTAATGTTAATACTCGCTGTCTGTGTTGGCAACCCGAACATATACATATGATTTGATTTAAAATTATTTTAGTCATTTATTATCAGATATTAATGTCAATTCAGAGGTCTCTGATCCTCACCAACTGTTGAGCTAGTTTCTTGGTGCATAGCACTGTGCCGTCGATTTAGATTTCTACTAATCAGAGCTGTGGAGTTGGGTTTGAATTCAGTCTTGGTTCAGCTGAGTTTGGATCCGACTTACAGTTTAGGTGGTGGGTTTTTCGACTGGTACAATATATATATAAGCATATGCAATTAGTTTTCAATAATGGCACAGTTTTGTCTTCCATGAAATAATCATAGCTTATCAAGCATTGTGTATATTGCTTTAAGAGAAACAAATTATCTTTCAAGAAATTAAAAAAAAATGTATGGGACAATTCAAATTATATAATAATGATAAGACAAAATTAAATTTTTTATTTTTATTTTGGATACAGTGAATCAAAATTAAATTGTTTACCTTTTTGGAATATACATATATTTTTTATCAATAATTCATATTAGTTACAATGGTAGTTTTAATGTAGTATTTATGTGTCCACACCCTTTTGTATTTTTTATTAAAAACATTGGATTTATATTTTTGTAAATTTACTTCAATATTTTGACTATTTATAAGTAAATCATCTTCAGGAATAATTATTATGCATTCTATGATTGAATAAAAAAATTAAAAATGGTGACTACATCAAAATTAGATTTTTCTCATAAATCCCTTTACTACATACAGTTAAAATTGATGGTGATAAAAATCTCATATTGATTCTCTCATTATTTTTCATTTTTTTAAATTTAATCACATGATGTATGTTTAATATGCTGGAGATAATGTTAATATAAAAGGTTAAAATATATGAACAAAAATTGCATGAAAGTAAAATTTCAATGTTGTTAATGACAGATGAGGAAGGTGAAAACATAGAAATTATAATACATTATATACATGCATATGTATATATAAAAATACTGAATCATTAGTAATCTACTACAGCATTAAAATCTTTGCAAGATAATTTCTTTAATTCATAGACTGTTTTATCAGCTTCACAACAAACTACTTTATTTCATTCATACATGTCACATGTGGCCTCTTTTTAGATAGTTTATAATCTTCTGAATTCTAGTTAAGATTTTTATTGCCTATTTATAATCATCTTTTTCCATCTCCATTTTAATATTTTAATTAGTTTCGTGATGTCAATGCTATCTGTTTGTTCACTTATCCATGTAGTAAGTTACTGATCATTTTTTGTTATACTCTACATATAAGACATATGTTTCAATAAGTGATCTTAAATATCGCTACTATATTAGATTTACATGTAAAAACTGGTAAAATGTGTCTATTAAAAACCTTTCAAACTTATACATATATTTCCTTTTAATATTGTTATTTCTATCAATAGAACTCCATAAAACTTTAATTCTCTTATTAATTTAATCTATTGTGTTTTCATTATATATTAATCAGACCAAAATTGTTATAGCTAATTGACTTTTTTAATTCCTGAATATCAATATCAATTTCGTTCACCTGTGAAAATTTATTAAACATTACTTTATTCTTTTTAATACATTAAAGATTAGCCTTCTCAAGCTATTGTGCATGCACATGCACAATAGCTTGAGAAGGCTGATCTTTAATGTATTACAATTTATAAAACATAGCACTATAAAAATAAATGCTTATTTATTCTTTTTAGTTTTCATATTTAACTCTATTTTTTTTTATGGTTTGAATATATTGGTTGCAAAAATAAACACAACTTTTTCAAAATCCTAAATGTGTTTAATAATATCCATGTATTTATATTTCTTCAGCTTTCCATTTTAGTCCACAAAATAATTATTGTAAATTATAGTAAACATTCTAATGTGTAACATAAGCTTTTCAGTGGTAATCATTTTAAAGTCACCATGTAATATAATTATTAGAGCAGCATTATGAGGAGTATTATTTTGAAAATATCATTATATTAATGATCCAAAGCTTCAATTACTGTGACAAAATGACATTTGTTTATCTAAAAAATACAATGCATAGTGGTAACTAATATGTGTTAGTCTTTTGCTTGATCTTTAGATTAACTTCATTCCATAGACAGGTTATATCATGGTAAAGATCTTAAACAAAATTATTAGAAAATTGATAGATCTGTGATTTTTGATATATTCTTTAACACTTTGTTTTGAATATGAATATCACTACTGCATTCTTCCAATCATCTAATATGTCTTTATCATTTAGACATTTGGAACATAATTTTGCCAACAAATTTTCTATTTCTTTAGCTGATTATTTTAAAATATCAATAATAATCATGTTTAGAACATTTTATCTTCTTAATAGATTTTATTGCATGTATTCAATATATTAAATATTTATAGAATAATATCTATTTATTAAATTTACTTTATATTTAAAAAAACAGCAACTAAGATCATTATTATCCAATAGTTTAAAACAGGATGTATTAATTTTAGCAGTCATTTTAAGGGCTGCTGGAGGCAATCTTACTTTGTAAGATAATACAATTCATAAATATTACCAAAAACAGACTATTTTTATTTTGCTCTTATATCCTATAAATATAATTTATTCAAACCACTTCAAACATTTTTTAGCAAAACACTTTATTTGTACATAAATACATACACCTTACATTTTGACTGTCCTGCAGACTTCTTCAGAGTCAGTTTACTGGCTCTGAAAAAGACTGCAGGACAGGTAAAATGTGAACTGACTCTGAATAAGACTGCAGCACAGTTAAAACATAAGCTGTATGTATATATGTACAAATAAAGGGTTTTGATAAAAGTGTTTGAAGTGGTTTGGGTAAATTGCATTTATAGTGATGCAATTATTTTAAATAATTGCAAAATACTTCAATCAAGGGTGTGAATAACATCCAAAACAATATTAAAATTTTCTGTGAAAAAAATACTAAAATAGATAATATAAAACCTACTTCAAAATCTTGCTATATACATAAATAATTTTATTTCAATTAGTTTATAACACTTATGTGCTTATATAAGGAATATTATTACAAATATATTAATAGAATGTGGATTTGTTTTCTAAAATATAATCTTCTTATATATTTCAGAAGATTAACTTGTTAATTTTTTGAAATCAATATCTAGGGACTTGTGAGAAGATTATACACTAAAGCACTTATTGCATCAAGATAAGTAAACTTTAAAAAAAAAATATTAACATTTTGTGTTATATATATATATATATATATATATAACACAAAATGTTAATATATATATATATATATATATATATATATATAGTCATCTTCTCTTTGGATCATCATCTAATCTAGACTCATGTTTGGCGCTATAATCCGTCTTTGTGTCTTTCTCTTTGAATGCTGGAATCATATATACGAATCGGGCTGCACCTTTCATGGCACCACACTCACCCTTTGTAACCTTCACTATCCGAATAATAAAGAATATAAGCACAAAGAAACAAAGATCTTAAACTAACAAAATGATTCCTTTATTCCTTTAATGAACAAATCTATCATGAAACTATAAGTCTAAAGAAGATCACAATGTGATTAATAAAGATAATAACTTCTGGTCAAACCAGCTTTGAAATCCAAACAAACAAAATGTGATGAGCTAAATTTGATATTCAGCAAACCAATAAATAACTATTAATTATATCTCTGGAATGATTACGAAATTAAAATTATAAGTGAAATAATAAGTAAATTATGATGTAGATGACTAAATGGATGATGAAAATAAGTAATAATTAAATAGTAGAATGAAATGAGTATAAGAATGAAGAGAAAAGAACGAAGATGTATGAGAATAATGAATGATTAAGATGATGATAGAATAAGAGTTAATAAATAGTTAAGATGCTAGAAGAATAAGAGTTACTGTATGATTAATCAATTATGATAATGAATTAATGTCAAATGAGAATGAATAAATAAAAGAACGTGAACAATGTTGATGATGGAGACTGAAATCTTAAATTATAAACAAATATCGTATTAAATGGTAGGAAGATAAGCTAAATAAAAATAGGTATTCCAAGCTTGACACAACCAGAATATTTATCATAAAGTTAAAACAAGCTATACATTTTTATGACAAAAGAAGTAATTTATACCTTAAAGTTTGGTTGACTTTCATAAAACAGTGAAAGTAATCTAATTCACGTCCAATTATAATAATTAACTAGCTATAAAATTTACTACAAATTCAAATTCTACCTTGGAACTTAACAACTAATTCTTCTCAGGGTTCAAACACTCAAAGATCATTCTACAAGATATACTTGGATCAGTGAGAGGAATTTTTACCACTACCCGAATATAATGCACAAAACAATTCTTAATATAAACTCAAATTAACAACTATATTTAGTAATTCTACAGAAACTTTATACACTCAATAACTATTATAAACATTAAAATTTAAGAAATAGGAATAACTTTTTAATGACTAAATACAATAACTTACCAAATTCCTTTTTTCAAATAATTATAAACCATGTGATCAAGATCAGTGAATGACAGCTCTGTGGATTCAACTAAACCGATTAAACCAATATTAAGTGTTTATCTTTTAGTATATCACTTAAAATAATATATACTTGAGGTTAATACCATTTTGATCATTAAGTGAGGAGGCCTTAGATGTACTCATAAATCATAAGTCTTAACAAAATATATTATGATATACCGACATATAGTTAATTTTACTATATATCGGTCGATGATGATTTAAATATATAATCCTCTGGTATTTTGATAGAAATAACAATAATAGTGTGTATGGTTATTATCAATAAGACTACAGGCAACTAAATAAATTTTTAAACACATCAAGCTTCATTTACAATATTTACAAATTTATTTCAGACACATTGTCTGAAATAAAACCAATACATCAACTTAAACTCAGGAATGGAAAATACTTGGTATCCCATTAATTATACACATAGTAAATAAGACCAACTAATACAGTGATGTTTATAGTATCACTATAATTAAAGGCTAAGTTTTTATAATTATTCTATCTTATAGAGCAAAAGATTTAAACTTTATTTAAGTTAAACTAGCATTTAAGTTATAAACAAAATGTACTTAGGTCTTTGGGTTATACAACACTTTTTAAATCTAAAAACTTGAAGTTATGATTTAGTGTATTGAACTGTAACTATTTAATTTGTCAGAATATGATGAGGGCAATTATCATATGCAGAACAATTAATAATTTATTATATTTTAATATGAAAAGTTTAATATATTGATGTGGAGACAGACATCATAAGTTAACTGCACATATGACACTAAACATTACCTATGTCCACAACCTAATTATTGAATATTTAACTGATCTTACTGATCCATTGTCAAATCACTACTTGATGAAAATAAATCCACACTGCCCATGTGCATTACTTGCTCTTTCATCTAGAAGTTATACAATCACTAGTAGGTTTTGGTTTGGTTTGTTTATAAACTGATGAAGATCCTACAACATCATAAAATACTATTCCAATTTGGCAAACATTATAGATAGACCAGTGTTTTTTAATCTAACACTATCTTATCCTTGCTATATGATTTTGAAATATGAAACTTCACCATACATGTTGGAAAAGTAACTCTATTACATCATGAGGGATTAAACAATAAAGGGAGGATCTACAAAACAAAATGTTATTTGTATAATAATATAGCTAATTCTAATACATCTCTATAGGTATACACGTGTGGACCTTGCCTCATCAGGGGGAAAATAGAATTCAGACTGTGAATATCCTTTTTTGGGGTTAATTATGCTAGCTATGCATTATTTATTACTAGCATCAACCATACCATCCTCTCATGGAATCAATAATGGGTGATTCTACATCAGCCCATGCTCAATATTAATATTAATATTATTCTATTTCATGCCATTATATGTCGCACATACTTATCAGCTAAAAGCTGTCACAAATCATTCTCAATATTATAGTAAGGTAAAATAGCACTAACAATAAAAGTGGAAACATAAATATTCCATTTCACAATGCAGAAACTATTAATGTATTAATAGACAAAGCAAAATATATGTCAAATAATCATTAATTATTTTAACCTAACAATTATACTTTTGTTATAGCAACCACTATGCACGTAAACACTGAAGATCAACCTACATTTATATTTACAGTGGATATGTTCATTCATAGGCAAAATTAAAAACTGAAAAAGGCTTAGATCATTTTTTTTCATATAAGAAAATAATTCAGTCATTATAGTATATCTTTAACAAAATGTCTGTTTGTTCACTTTTTTAATAATACACTAAAATCTTTTTTTAAAATGGGAGAGGTGAATATCTCTTTCACTCTCTCTAGATAAATGACATTTAATATTATGTTTTTCCTTAATTGGGAAGCTAGCAAAAATATGTATAATAATACATGTATGCAGCATTATACATTTTTATATCTCTTTTACTAAATATATTTTATAGTATATATTTTATATGAAATAATAAGTATATATTAAAGAAATTCCCAAATGACACATGAAGTAAGTATTATAAACTAACATAGCAATAAAAAAAATAAACACATATTTAACCCATTAGATTTTGTCTTATTAGTCAAACTTTATTTCATCTTTGTTATCTAAAATGATAAGAACTGATATTATGATGAGGAAAAATTCCCAAATAATGCATAGGTATATTTTTATTATCCTGTTTGATGCTAATATAACAAAGCAATATTCAAATGTTTTCAAGTGTAGCATAATTATAATCGGTTTATCCATGTTTCAATCCAGATAATTTTCCTTAAAATGATGTTAGAGTTTCATTACAATTACATATTCAACTTTTTAAAATTATTTATTGATTTTATTCTTTTCTTTGTGGTAATATCTGTACCAATCTTTAAATACTCTGGACATTTTTTTTAACATTTTAAAAATATTATGATGCATATTTCCCTATAAAACTTTAAAAATAAATATTTATTTTATTCCATTTTACTAGCAAAGTATTATGTGATTAGCAATATTAAGAAGAATTTATTCAATTATAAATACGATATCCTTGGCATTTTTCATTACTCTGAAACTTTTCATTTTTATCATTAAGCAAATTTGTGCTAAAGAAAAATTTGCAGATGAGTTTTTTTTCTCAAAAAGAAATAGAGAATAAAATCACACAATTATCTTTTAACTTTATTAAAGGTTAGATGATTCAAAAATGACTTTTTTGATTTGTTTATTTTATTTTCTAACATTTTTCTTCAAAATTATTTCCAATTATTTTGTTGAAATTATCATTTATAAGTAAGCACATTCCTCTACTTAATAATAAATGTGTGAAAACAAACATTTTTCGTCAGCCTTTTCTTTTAAATTTAAATAATTTGTGCATCATTTTTAAATCTGAGAATTTAAAAATATGAACAAAATAAAAGCAAAAGCTTACTTTCTCTTGAATTGTTCTTGTTTTGAAGTCATATTTATTGAAGTAAATTATGATCCACATCGTTACCATTTCTTCTTTTGAAGTATAACTTTCAGAAATAATCAAATCGATGGAAAACAGTGTTGTGACTATAGCAAGGTTTTAAGATTTCTTTTAAATCATTTTAAAGAAACAATATTTTATAATCCCCTTCAAATAGATTCCAATTTTTTCTAATTTTTCAGCTTTTTCTTTCTTATTTTATAAGATTAGAGTTAAAGTCTGTTGATTCTAATTCTCTTTTTTTAATCACCCCCTACAACTTTTTATATCATATATAGCTTGTATTACAATCATTGCGGTAACAAATAGACCAATAACCTTAGTGTGAATATCATTAATGTTACACCACCTGGCTTCATTTTTAATTATTACTCATAAGGTGCAAGGCTATTTTCAATTCAGTACAAAATTAGGCTATTTTCAATTCAGTACAAAAAGTATGCTTAATAATTAACTACAGCGATTCATTGTACAAGATTTACAAATTTAATTAATTAATTTATTTATTTCAATTGCTATTCAACAATAGTAAAATAGCAATATATTTATCTCCCAATTGATAACAATAGTTTTAAATTGTTATTTTATCCTTAATTAAAGCTTACACTGGGTTTGAAATCTCATCTTCACACTAAGCAGGTTTCCCAGTGGATCCAGAACAGCCTTTATTTAAAGCCACTTTATTAAGATTTTAATGCTAAATATATTTTTATGATTTGAAATTTTGGATTATTTAATACAGGGACCTAAATAAAAAGTCACAATACCCCCCCTTCATAGAAAACAAAATTCTAAATTTAATATATATTCCTTTAACCATCATTTAATATAACATAGTTTAAACAATATTACACAATACCCATGTTAGATTACCATGTCATAAAGAACTTATTTAGTTTATCTACTACTTGTAAATATATTTTTTTTTCTCATATGTCATAGCATCGGCCAGGATGTGAACCCACAACCATCTGCAACCAACTACTTGCTTGCAAGGTGGATGTGATGACCTCTTGGCTAACAATGCCTGACTAAATATTATTTTTATTAAATTCATTTTATCAAAGATACACTTTTGCTTTATTAACAATTATTAGAGAATTTTACTCACTACATATTTTGTTTTGATACATATTATGTCTGAAATAATATGCACAAATAATTATGTCACAATCAGCTTTATAACTTCCACTTAAAACCAAATTTAATTCTCGTAAAAAACTCCTCTAATGGTTATCTTGATTCAGATAAACTTTTTAACTGAAACACAAACTTCATTTTACACTTGATTTTATTATTGCACAACCCTATATAATCATACAATAGATTTTACAAAGGTAAATTGTCATAATTAGTACTCAGTTGATATTTAACTTTATTGATAGTTTTCCTTAAATCAATCCAACTAGATTTTTCTGGACCAACAGTTTTCATTTTACAATGAATTTTAGTATTCATCATGATTTTATCATTATATGTCAAATCAAATAATCAGTTTTCATTGACAAAAATCTTCCATTTGCAATTTATTTTATCATTATCAATTGGATATTGACTCAGTAAATATTGATCATCTATATTATATGGATGTAAAATATTTTTTATTTGACATTTTATTTTAGATTCTCTTAAGATTTCTTTCTCACAATCAAACAAACTTTTTACATCCATTGTCATCCTAGGTTTCATTTTACAAGAAATCCTACTATGTAATCGTACCTTTCTCTCATGAACAAATTTAAAAATGCTGCCTTTCTTAAAATGAGTTTCAACTTCATCTTCTATTAAGAAATTCTCCTCATCTTTGAAGATTATTCTCCTTATATTATGTTCATCAATTTTGTTGGGCATCTTACTTAAATGCTCATCTATCCTAAATTCAATCTTATGGCTATCTACTATTTCCCTTTTTACAATACTCATTTTTTTCAATCCTACTTTCTTAATTTCTTCTTTGAATTTACTAGAAATAAAATCATTTCTTATACCCTTATCAACATGCTCTTTCTTGTTGTTTTGCATCTGAGAATCAAGATTGGTAATAGAGCTCCAAAGTTTCTCATTAGAAGCTTTTATTTTCTCTTCCAATTGATCCTGAGAACTCTTTATTTTCTCTTCCAACTGAGAAAATCTCTCTTTATTCTCTCCTTCGTTATGAGACAACCTTTGATTTAGCTCAGTTATTCTACTATTTATCTCTTCACTTGCTCTTTTGCACTTGATATCAAAAAAATCTTTATGAATCTTTAATTATTTTTGAGTTAGCTGATAATACTCATGGATTTTGTCATCGATCAATTCTACATTTTTCATTCTCAATAGTTCTATTTTAAAATCCATGTCCTCTTTTAATGCTTTTAAATCCTCCTCATTTTTATCAAATCTACTATCAAAAATACACTTCATGTTTTCCAAGTTATCCTCAAATTTTTTATTCATATTCTCTTTATTGTCATCTAATTTTTTATTCATTTCATCTTTATTATTATCTAATTTTTTATTCATTTGATCTATCCTTTGACTCATATCTTCTTTGTTATCATCAAAATTTTTATTCATATCATTTTTCATTTGATTCATGTCCTCTTTCATTTCCTGCATAAATTTCATTAACATATTAAAATCACTACTATTTTCAGAATTCTTACTACTTAAACTTCTTCTAACTCTTTTTCTTTAGTATCTCTCATTTTGCTATCTAATAAGTATTTTCTTAAATATCTCTATAATATCTAATTTGAAATGGACTAATTTAATATTAACCTTCCTTACATATCAACACTACCACCTTCCATCGACCCACAATTCCACATAAGTTCATACAAGAAAAAAAAAACTTGACCATATGCTAGACAATATATACCTCTCCCAACTGTTTTAACTTCATATGCCTACATCAATGTACAACTTTAATCATGTTGCAATCTTATGCCAATATCACCAACATTTAACTTATTGCTATCGAAGATATTTTATTTTATAATCATATTATACTTTATTTACCCAAAAGTAAACCACATACTTTATTTATGATCTTTTCTAAAACTGATTTGAGTCAGGATCATCCACATGACTTTAAATTAATATAATTTATCAACTTGAGAAATATTATTCACAACTTGATCACACTGATTAAATCTTACTAACACTTTTTTAAAAATAACTACAACATCTCAAACGAAAATAACTACTTTAATCATAGGGCTCACACGTGACTTAGGCAACAAGGATCCTAAAGATAACTTTATCACCAGCAATCATAAACACATTGAGCCACACATTTTTGGAATGCCATATCCTCCAATTTTGACTTGATATAGCTAGCAATCATCCTTCAACCTGTCTTACACACTCTATATTATATCCTGAAACCTCCAATTAACCAATCAGCCTATACACTTGGGCACCATAATCTGCCTTTGTGACCTACCATACTCTCATTATCATTGGATAATCAGGCCCAAACATTTCAGGGCGCCATAATACACCTCTGTGACCTTCTCTGTGGATCATCAACTAGTCTAGACTCACGTTTGGTGGTATAATTCACCTTTGTGTCCCTCTCTTTGAATGCTGGAATCATATATACGAATCTGGTCACACATTTCATGCCACAAGATCTACCCTTTGTAACCTTCACTACCTGAATAATCAAGAATATAAGCATAAAGAAACAAAGATGTTAAACTAATCAGATAATTCCTTTATTGAACAAAACTAGCATGAAACTATAGATCTAAAGAAGATCATAAGGTGATTAATAAAGATAATAACTTCTGATCAAACCAGCTTTGAAATCCACACAAACAAAATGTGATGAGCTAAATTTGATATTCAGCAAACCAATAAATAACTAATAATTATATCTATGGAATGATTATGTAATTAAAATTATAAGTGAAATAATAAATAAATTATGATGTAGATGACTAAATGGATATTGAAAATAAGTAATAATTAAATAGTAGAATGAAATGAGTCTACAAATCAAGAGAAAAGAATGAAGATGTATGAGAATAATGAGTGATTAAGATGATGATAGAATAATAGTGAATGAATAGTTAAGATGCTAGAACAATAAAAGTTACTGTATGATTAATCAATAATGATAATGAATTAATGTCAAATGAGAATGAATAAATAAAAGAACATAAACAATGTTGATGATGGAGACTGAAATGTTAAATTATAAACTAATATTGTATTAAATGGTATGAAAATAAGCTAAATAAAAATAGGGATTCCAAGCTTGACACAACCAGAATATTTATCATAAAGTTAAAACAAGCTATACATTTTATGACAAAAAAAGTAATTTATACCTTAAAGTTTGATTGACTTTCATAAAACAGTGAAAGTAATCTAATTCAAGTCCAACTATAATAAATAACTAGCTATAAAATTTACTACAAATTCAAATTCTACCTTGAAACTTAAGAACTAATTCTTCTCAGGGTTCAAACACTCAAAGATCATTATACAAAATATACTTGGATCAGTGAGAGGGATTTTACCACTCCCCAAATATAATGCACATAACAACTCTTAATATAAACTCAAATTAACAACTATATTGAGCAATTCTACGGAAACTTTATACACTCAATACCTATTATAAACCTTAAAATTTAAGAAATGGGAATAACTTTTTAATAACTAAATACAATAACTTACCAAATTTTATTTCTCAAATATTTATAAACCATGTGATCAAGATCAGTGAATGACAGCTCTGCAGGTTCAACTAAACCGATTAAACCAATATTAAGTGTTTATCTTTTAGTATATCACTTAAAATAATATATACTCAAGGTTAATACCATTTGGATCATTAAGTGATGATGCCTTAGATGTACTCATAAATCATAAGGCTTAACAAAATATATTATGATATACTGACATATAGTTAATTTTACTATATATCGGTCAATGATGATTTTATTATATATTCCTCTGGTATGTTGATAGCAATAACAATAATAGTGTGTATGGTGATTATCAATAAGACTACATGCAACTAAATACATTTTTAAACACAGCGAGCTTTATTTACAATATTTACAAATTTATTTCAGACACATTGTCTGAAATAAAACCAATACATCAACTTAAACTCAGGGATGGAAAATACTTGGTATCCCATTAATTATACACATAGTAAATAAGACCAACTAATACAGTGATGTTTATATTATCACTATAATTACTGGCTAAGTTTTTATAATTATTCTATCTCATAGACCAAAAGATTTAAACTTTACTTAAATTAAACTAGCATTTAAGTTATAAACAAAATGTACTTAGGTCTTTGGGATATACACAACTTTTTAAATCTAAAAACTTGAAGTTATGATTTAGTTTATTAAACTGTAACTATTTAATTTGTCAGCATATGATTAGGGCAATTATCATATGCAGAACAATTAATAATTTATTATATTTTAATATGAAAAGAATCATATATTGATGGGAGACAGACATCATAAGTCAACTGCACATATGACACTAAACATGACTATGGCCACAACCTAATTATTGAATATTTAACTGATCTTACCGATCCATTGTTGAATCACTAATTGATGAAGATAAATCCACACTGCCAATGTGCATTACTTCCTCTTTCATCTAGAAGTTATAAAATCACTAGTAGGTTTTTGTTTGGTTTGTTTATAAACTGATGAAGATCATACAACATCACAAAATACTATTCCAATTAAGTAAACACTATAATTAGACCAGTGTTTCTTAATCTAACATTATCTTATCCTTGCTATATGATTTTGAAATATGAAACTTCACCATACATGATGGAAAACTAACTCTATAACATCATGAGGGATTAAACAATAAAAGGAGGCTCTACAAAACAACATGATAGTTGTATAATAGTATGGCTAATTCTAATACCTCTCTATACATATACACATGTGGGCTTAGCCTTATCACAGGAAAAATAGAATTCAGACAATGCATATCCTCTTTTGGTATTAATTATGCTAATTACACATTAATTATTTCTCAGCCTTGACCATACCATCCTCTCATGGAATCAATAATGGGTGATTCTTCATGAGCCCACACTCAATATTAGTATTAATATTATTATATTTAATGTATATGTAGCACATACTTATCAGCTAATAGCTGTCACAAATTATTCTCAATATTATAGTAAGGTAAAATAGCACTAACAATAAAAGTGGAAACATAAATATTCCATTTTACAATGCAGAAACTATTAATGTATTAATAGACAAAGCAAAATATATGTTAAATGATCATTAATTATTTTAACCAAACAATTATACTTTTGTTATAGAAAGCACTACGCACATAAACACTGAAGATCAATATACATTTATATTTACAGTGGATATGTTTATTCATAGGCAAAATTAAGAAATGAAAAAGGCTTAGATCGATTTTTTTTCATATAAAAAAATAATTCAATCATTATAGTATATCTTTGACAAAATGTCTGTTTGTTCACCTTTTTAATAATACACTAAAATCTGGTTTAAAATGTGAGATATATATATATATATATATATATATATATATATATATTTATATATATATATATATATATATATATATATATAAATGACATATAATATTATGTTTTCCCTTAAATGGGAAGATAGCAAATATATGTGTAATAATACATGTATGTAGCTTTATACATCTTTTCATCCCTTTTACTAATTATATTTTATACTATATTATAATGGTCCGATTGAAATGGGAGTCTTTAGAGTCTTACCATATCTACACTACAGAGCACCACTAGGCTATTAGAACTTAGAAAATTTATATAGTAGGCAGATATGTAAGTTAAGAAAAAAAAATTGTTATATTCTATTCAGACCATCAGCCCATTGGCACTAGCTCAGCAGAGCAGTAGAGATTTATAAAATATGAATTCTTATCTAAAAATATTTTCAATAAACAACAAAAAGTAAAAGAAGACACTGCCAGTAATTAACACACACACATTTATTTATGCACATATAAATTTTGAATCATTTTAGAATCACTTTTGCTTTAGAATTTAACTTAGATTTTAACTTTGATTTTTAAAATTGAATTTATGTTTAAACTTTTATTTTTTACAAAACATTAATACTTATTTTACTTTAGATTTTAATTTACAATTTAACTGTTTTTATTTTATTTTAAAAGTTCGCACAGATGAATTTAATATTTATTAGAGTGTTGAGTATGAATAGACTATATATATTGCATTTGGAAAAGAAAATATTCTATACCTGTTTAACCTTATGCCAAAAGTTCGCAGTTAAACCAACGCCAATTTTTCTGATATATCGATGTATTCAATGCAGCATGAAATACAACAGCACAATACCACACTGTCAGGAATGAACATCTGAACAGCATGGTTAAGAGAAAAAAATGTTTTTCATCCAGTACAGGAATGTTACATCTGTCTGGCAAGAAGAACAATAAAAAATAAAACTCCATAGGAAGGGATTGCGGTCCTTTTTGTCAACTTACAATCCCATTTCATAGGCAAAACGGGAGTATGCAGTGTAATATGCGATCCTGCACATAGCAAATCTCATACTATGTCTACTAATTACACCAATATATCCAATCTCTTGACCCAATTTAACTATGAAACAAATAACCTTAAATTACCCTCCCTTAAACTAACATATATAATTTCGAATCTATGCAGCCATTCAAGCCTGACTTAAATTTAACATTTATAAAAGTTTGCACAGATGAATTTTATAAAAAATTGTTTTATAATGTTGAGTGTAGATTGGCCACTTAGATTCCATGGTTAAAACATTTCAAAATAAACATACACAATCAAAATATAGAGTCATTGTTGGAATTGCAGAGGGAAATTTAAAAGAAACCCAATGGCATTCATTATAAGATGCCGCATTGACACCAATAACTTTAAAAGACATCTGAAGGAATACATTTTATATACTCATTGTAAGGTATCATTATTTACCAAATGTCTATATATTTTAATCAAATATGAAAACAAAAACATAATTAAATGTTAACGAATCTATGCAACCATCTATACCCAACTTAAATTTAACATTTATTACAAGTTGTTTAATAAAAAAAAATCATAATTAAACTTAAAAGAACAAAAAAAATGGAAATGATTTTAAAAAAATACATCAAATAACATTATTAATATTAATTTATGTTGGTCAGATAAGATTCTATTTGTATTATTTTCTGAAAGGTTTAGAATTAAGAGTTATTGTTTTGAAAATGTTCATAAAGTTCTTATTCTTACAGTTTTTAAAAAGTTCATCTTTATCCATTGCTTGCAATTTGGGATCCAGCGTTAATTCCCCTGATGTCCTGGGGTCCACAATATAGAAAACGATTGGTCATTTCTCTTTCTTTTCTTTTTTTTAGAAACACTGAAGGGATTTAAGAGTGCATCTTTCCAATCCCTTCTCCTTCAATTCTAGCACACCTCTGCTTTCACATCTCTATCTTCTCTTAATTAATTTATTTATTTCCCAACTTTTCCTTTTATTGCAAACTTTTGGATTCAGTAGACATTACATGATGATGATGATGATCTTTTCATTGAAGTCCATTTCCCTGAAGTATTTCTTTTATTGGCTATTAGTTTCTATTGTTTTTTCCTATCTGACCTTTGCTTACATATTTTGAAATGCCCAAGGGCTAGTTCACTTGGACTAATTAAAATAATCATTTCCATTTTACAATAACATTAATTAATTTATTGTACAAACTTAGATATATTTTTATCTTTAAATATTTAATGAAAATTTAGTTTTAACATACTTTTTTCTTCTTAATAAAGTTTTTGTTTAATAATTTTTCATCTGTGCAATTTTATATATTGGAGTTTAGATGATTTTTAATTCTTAAAAAAAGTTTTTATTTGTGACTTTTATTTTTCATGTTTAATTTTAAAAAATAATGTAACAGCATATGTGCCCATTACAATATATTTTATATGAAATAATAAGTATATATAAAAGAAAATCCCAAATGACACATGAAGTAAGTATTGTAAACTAACATAGCAATAAAAAAAATGAATATTTCTCCCATTAGATTTTGTCCTATTAGTCAAACTTTATTTCATCCTTGTAATCTAAAATGATAAGAACTGATATTATGATGAGTAAAAATTCCCAAATAATGCATCCTGTTCGATGCTAATATAACAAGGCAATATTCAAATGTTTTCAAGTGTAGCATAATTAAAATCAGTTTATTCAGATAATTCTCCTTAAAATGACTTTAGAGTTTCATTACAATTACATATTCAACTTTTTCAAATTATTTATTGATTTTATTCTTTCCTTTATGGTAATATCTGTAACAATCTTTAAATACTCTGGGCATTTTTTTAATCTTTTAAAAATATTATTATGACACATATTTCCCAATAAAACTTTAAAAGTAAATATTTATTTTATTCCATTTTATTAGCAAAATTATTATCTGATTAGCAATATTAAGAAAAATTTATTCATATATAAATATGATATCTTTGCATTTTTAATTACTCTGTAACTTTCCATTTTTATCATTAAGCAAATTTATGCTAAATAAAAATTTGCAGATGAATTTGATTTTGTTAAAAAAAAATAGAGAATAAAATAACACAATTATCTTTAAACTTTATTAAAGGTTAGATGATTCAAAAATGACTTTTTTGATTTCTTTATTTTATCTTTTGATATTTTTCTTCAAAATTATTTGGAATTATTTTATTGAAATTATCATTTATAAGTAAGGACATTCTTCTACTTAATAATAAGTGTGCGAAAACAAACATTTTTTGTCAGCCTTTTCTTTTAAATGTAAATAAATTGTGTGTCATTTTTATATCTGAGAATTTAAAAATATGAACAAAATAAAAGCAAAAGCTTACTTTCTCTTGAATTGTTCTTGTTTTGAAATCATATTTATTGAAGTAAATTATGATCCACATCATTCCCATTTCTTCTTTTGTAGCATAACTTTCAGGAATGATCAAATCAATGGAAAACAGTATTGAGATGATAGCAAGACTTTAATATTTCTATTCAACCTCTTTAAAGAAACATCATTTTAAAATACCCTTCAAATAGATTCCAAATTTTTCTGATTTTTCAGCTTTTTCTTCCTTATTTTATAAGATTAAAGTTGAAATCTGTTGATTGTAATTCTCTTTTTCTTAATCACCCCCCTACACCTTTTTTATATTATATTTAGATTGTATTACAAAACATTGTGGTAACAAATGGACCAATAACTTTAGTGTGAATATCATTAATATTACTCCATCTGGCTTCATTTTTAATATATACTCATAAGGTGCAAGACTATTTTCAATTCACTACAAAAAATATGCTTAAGAATTAACTATAACAATTCATTTTATAAGATATACAAATTTAAGTTATTTATTTATTTATTTCAATTGCTATTCAACAATAGTAAAATACCAATGTATTTATCTCTTGATTAATAACAATACTTTTAAATTGTTATTTTATCCTTAATTAAAGCCTAATCTCATCTCAACTCAACCAGATTTCCTAGTGCATCCAGAACAGTCTTTATTTAAATCCACTTTATTAAGATTTTAATGCTAAATATATTTTTATGATTTAAAATTTTGGATTATTTATCAAAGGACCTAAATAAAAGGTCACTATATACATACATACACACATACATATACACATATATATTACAAAATACATATATACACACATACATATATATATATATTACAAAATACAGTATTTAAAAGTTTATAAAAATGTATATAACTGAAACACAGGCTTATTATATACCTGTGTCTATATATGTAATTTAGGGTATATGAGCACAGGCTTTCACATGACCCACCACTCTCCACTCTATCTAATAACACTGATACAACATATATGTGCTTGAGTGTATCAGTGTTATTAGATAGAGTGGAGAGTGGTGGGTCATGTGAAAGTCTGTGCTCATATACCCTATATTAAAATGTATATATAATCATCACTTAGAAGTGCTTTCAACTACCATTGTAGTTTTTGTCAACTAATACTTTAAATTTTCAGCTTTCTCATAATACTGTGATGTCAACATTCCCATAATTCTATGATCTTAATGTTTGCTGCTTGCCTATTAATTAAATCTTTTTTGTAGTTATATATTAATTTGTTACTTGCCTATTAATTAAATCTTTCTTGTATTTATATATTAACATTGCTTCTTTAATTTTATTATTATTATTATTTCTTTCAGTTTTCAATATTTTTATGTTACTATACTTAAAATCAAAACCACATTTACATGATTTATTATATAAAATTGCATACTCAAAAAGAACCATTATGATTAATGATTGATTCTGGGGAGTGTTTTATTATGAATCATATAAATTAATTGAGAATATGTTACAGGAAATTCTTGGTTTTGGAATGTATACAATACGTTCATCATTTGATTTCATTGGTTAATTAATAATGTTGATATTGATACTTGTGTTGTAATTTGTACCTTTGATATTAGTGAAATGTTTGGAGCAATTGCTAGAACGATTTCTATTGAAATTATTAATAATACATTAAAGTTAAAAAATGTTAACATTAAATTAATAAAATTTATTGTTGAAACATGAAACTTTATTGACAAAAATATTTATGTAATTTTTAAGCAAGAATTTTATAAAATGAGTAATGGTTGGCCGATTGGTCTTCCTACAGTTGCTCAAATATGTAGTTTTGTTATATCTACATATGAAGAAAATATTTTGAAAAAGGAATATTATCAGAAAAAATATTACTTTATACAATTGATATGTTGATGATGTTTCTGTTTGTGGAAAGCCAGATGGTATGAATGATTTGTTTAATGAATTAAATAATATAAAGAGCTTACAATGGATTAAAACAGATGAAAATTCAATGAGTGTTCAATTTTTAGATCTTAAGATAACTAGAAACAAAAATAAATGGGATTACTATATGATTCTTAAACCAATAGCAAAATGAGGATATATTCCATATGAATCAAAAGTACCAATGTCACATAAAATGGCATGTTTGAAATCCTTCTTATTTAGAAATGATAACCTTTGTAAATATGCATCGGATAAAAACAAAAATATTGAAATTTATTATAATGAATTTTTAAATGTTGGATATAATTATGATTGTGTTTATTACACTGTTAAAAATTTTAATTCTAAATATAAAAATAATATTAATAATAATGTTAATTCTTCTGATAAAAAAATTTGGATATCAGTACCATATATTTCAAAATAACAGGCAAGTTTCATTAAGAAAATTTATAAAGGTATATGTGATATTGCATTTTATGTCCCACCTACATTAAATAAATTAATAAATAATTCAAAAGATAAGACTTTATTGTTAAATAAAAATTGTATCATTTACAAATGCACATGTAGGAGTGGAAATGAATATATAGGTGAATGGAGGTGCACATTGGAAAAAAGAACAAAGGAGTACTTGTTATTATTAAAAAGGATTAAAATATAAAACAAAATTATAAAAATAATGATAATTTATCAGCTTCTGTCTTTTATGATCATAGTGTATATGGTTTTGATTTTAATTATAGTAACATAAAAATATTGGAAACCAAAAGAAATAATAATAAAAGAAATATTAAAGAAGTGATGTTAATATATAAATACAAGAAAGATTTAATTAATAGGCAAGCAGCAAACATTAAAATCACGGAATTATGGGAAAGTTTACATCATGGAATTATGGGAAAACTGACATTTTAATGTATCAGTTGACAAAAACTACAAAGATAGTTGAAAGTGCTTCTAAGTGACAGTTATAGATATATTTTTCTAAACTTTTAAATACTGTAATTTCTAATATTTATTTATAAATTTACATATATTATTTTGAAGAAATACAGACATTGATTTGTAATATATATATATATATATATATATAAGTCATATTATTATTACTATTTGTGGGATATTCCGTGTAGTGAAAAAGCTAAATGCTGTCGTTTCAGTACAATATCAAGTACCTTCCTCAGAGCATCCTCTTTCTCAAATCATAAGAATGCATGTCAGATTTAAAATCATTTTTATCGTTTTCTTTCTCCTCATATTTAAATCCTATTGGTTGAGAAGTTTTAAAATTTATTTTCTCTTCCAATAGCTTCTTCCAAATGTTGTTAATCTTCCTTAATTCACACTTTTCATTTATACTCTTGGGCCTTTTAACAATCTCTATAGCTTCTCTTAGCAATCTCTGGTCATATTGTTCAATTTTTGCTAAAATATTTGTCTTTTCAAAATTGATATCATGATTTGTTAATTTTATATGAGAATAAATAGCTGATGAATTGGATTTTTCTCTCACTGCCAGAATGTGTTCTTCCTTTCTAATATTTATTCTACAATTAGTCTGTCCTATATATGTATGTGGACAGACCTTACATAGAATTTCATATACACCATGACCCTCCAAAGCAATTTTATTTTTAGGAAGTGGAAATATTTCATTGATTTTTTTAATATGTAGTGTAAATTGTGTGAATATTATTATTCTTTAAAATGTTACCAATTCTATCAGTTACTCCTTTTATATATGGCAAAATTGTCTTAATGTTTGATGTATCAAAATCTTTTTTCTTTTGATATGTATAAGCCCTATTAATAATGTTGTAATTCAAACCATTATGAAAAAGCATTTTATTAGTAGCAAAAAGGTCCCGGTGAAAATGGCTATCATCAGAAAGTCTCTTTGTTCTATCCAATAATGTCTGTACACTAATAAAAAGTGAAACAATGTCAAAACTTGTAAATGAAGCGATTCAAGTTTTAAAAAATATTCAGTTGCCTAATTTTGCTGTGGTTTTGATTGAACACTGCTTATCAAATACATTTTTTGTTTTTTATGGGCAGATGTATAAACAAACATCAGGTCTAGCTATGGGTTCACCAATTTCTCCAGCATTAGGTTCTATTTTTATGGAGCATTTGGAAAATAAAATTTTGACTTTAGCAGTTAAAAAACCATCTATGTGGCTGAGGTATATTGATGATACCTTTGTTATTTGGCCTCATGGTAAGCATGCTCTTGAAGACTTTTTTTAATTTTTTAAACTCTTTTCACAACATTATTAAATTTACCATGGAAATAGAAAATAATAATCAATTACCTTTTTTAGATGTTTTGATTGAAAGAAGGGAAGATGGTTCTTTATCTCATGGTATATATAAAAAACCAACACACACTGGGAGATATTTGCATTTTTCCTCTCATCACCATCCTGCACAACTATTTTCAGTGGCAAAGACATTATTGGATAGAACAAAGAGACTTTCTGATGATAGCCATTTTCACCGGGATCTTTTTGCTACTAATAAAATGCTTCTTCATAATGGTTTTAATTACAACATTATTAATAGGGCTTATACATATCAAAAGAAAAAAAAGATTTTGATACATCAAAAATTAAGACAATTTTGCCATATATAAAAGGAGTAACTGATAGAATTGGTAACATTTTAAAGAATAATAATATTCACACAATTTACACTACATATAAAAAAAAAATCAGTGAAATATTTCCACTTCCTAAAGATAAAATTGCTTTGGAGTATCATGGTGTATATGAAATTCCATGTAGGGTCTGTCCACATACATATATCGGACAGACTAATCATAGAATAAATATTAGAAAGGAAGAACACATTCTGGCAGTGAGAGAAAAATCCAATTAATCAGCTATTTATTCTAACATAAAATTAACAAATCATGATATCAATTTTGAAAAGACAAATATTTTAGCAAAAATTGAACAATATGACAAGAGATTGCTAAGAGAAGCTATAGAGATTGTTAAAAGGCCCAAGAGTATAAATGAAAGGTGTGAATTAAGGAAGATTAACAACATTTGGAAGAAGCTATTTGAAGAGAAAATAAATTTTAAAACTTCTCAACCAATAGAATTTAAATATGAGGAGAAAGAAAACGATAAAAACGATTTTAAATCTGACATGCATTCTTATGATTTGAGAAAGAGAACGCTCTGAGGAAGGTACTTGATATTGTACTGAAACGTCAGCACTTAGCTTTTTCACTACACGGAATATCCCGCAAATAGTAATAATAATATGACATATTTTATCCGTGAAAATATTAGAATTAACATATATATATATATTACATTTAAAATGATTTTATTTGGAATATAATAAATGGGAATCAATCATTAGCTTATTAACAGTTTGTATATTTAGGCATTATTAAATATTGTATATACATTTATTCCACTGCATAGCATAACTCATATCTGAAACAAAAATTAAGACTAAATGCTGATGGAAAGAAAATTTTAAAACTATATTTAATTTTAGGTATCTCAGCCAATAATGCTATAAAAAACAAAATAAATATTTACCATGTAATAAAAAATCTAATTAATTATTAGATGTAAATAAGATGATGTAATATATACAATAAATACATGAGTTTATAAAAATCATAGAGTACAATTGTGTTTGGTGTATAATAAATAAACCATAATCTTGGCTTAAATATAATTTATGAAGTGATATTTCTAAAAATGGATTTTAAATTAACATACTAGTAGGATTTGAGTTAAATGTTGTTAGTCTGATAATTGAGTTTTTCTATATAAATCATTCTTTCATCTTTAAACACTATATATTTAAAACTATATTTTATTTATGTAAAGGCATTTCGTAATTAGAAATCGGTTTTCTCATCAAGTTTGAAGGAAACTTAGATTAACATTATACTAGCAATAAAATTTAAAGAATTTGAATCTGTCATTGATGTGATAATATTTCCTCCTAATTTCAAAATGCTATTATTCCTTTCCAGCGCTGGTTTATTATTATAAAAAAAAAATAATATAAATTACTATGAGAAAAAATATGTGATAAATAAATAAAAAATTTATTTGTAAATTTTATTTAGCAAATTTAAAATATTTTCTCTACTTTGAACTACATTGTTGCATAAATATAATTAAAAAAAACAACATATTATATTCAAATGCTTTAGCGATTTAATAGAATACTAATAGTTCATTGATTAATATTTTTTCCTTAAATTTTTAAAATAAGTATAGAGATAGATTTTTAATTGTTATTCATTAAAAGCAGATTAACGTTAAAAGCTGGCTTCTTAAAATTCATTTTACAATATTTCTTACAATATAAGATATTTTTAAATCTTTTAATTTTGATGAGCAACGAGATTTATTTCAAAGCATTATTATTTCATAGATTTCCATTTGACAA
This sequence comes from Epiperipatus broadwayi, assembly GCA_028023455.1. Classification (NCBI taxonomy): domain Eukaryota; kingdom Metazoa; phylum Onychophora; class Udeonychophora; order Euonychophora; family Peripatidae; genus Epiperipatus; species Epiperipatus broadwayi. The sequence goes on from JAQFVV010000185.1 coordinate 1,826,621, forward strand.
TGAGCTGAAAGTTTGCCATTAGCAAAAGTTTAAAAGCTTACGTTAAATAGTGTGAAAATAAATGACATCAAAAGAAGTAAATATTAGTAATACAAATAGTTATAATTTTTTTGAAGTAGCATGAATAAAATGTCTAAAATAATTTAAAATTTGACATTCATTTAAAAGATGAAAATATTATTTGATTTTATTTGTTGCCTGATACAGTAATACTATAAAACGAATTTCCATATTAGTTTGTACTTTTTATGTAATACTTTTCTTAGTTCAATGAAATCACTTGAACTTAATTTAATACTAACTGTAAAATTATAGCTGTACATATGCTAATGATTGTCTAAAAGTTTGTGATCATATTATTTTATTTGTAAAGTTATATGTTGGACAATTTACATTATTTTAATTGTTAAAGTCTTAAGAAAAATTCAAACCTTATTTAAAATTTTCAAATACATTAAACTATTAGTGAAAACACATAGGTTAGTAAGTAACACAAAATACTTTGAATGTTATTATCCTTTTTTCAGGTTGCTGACCTGAATAGTGATAGAACTATCATCAAAATCAAACCTGGGAGCTTTAAATTCAGAAAGAAATTTATGGTGGTGATTTAACCAGCTAAGCTATTCTGTTGAAGGCAATAGATAGTAAATGACTATTGCATTTGACAAAATAACTTAGATTGTTAGAGCATCATGTTAAATTCAGTATTCACAAATTTAAAGCATACAGGTAGGTTCATGAGTATAATACTATTCAAAACATTGTGATATATATATATATATATTGACCTACTATTCAAAACATTGTGATATATATATATATATATTGACCTGAATGACATTACCAACAGGTGAATGCATTTGTAAAGTTTAAATAAAGTTTGAAGATTTTTTAAAATCATTTAACTATTCAAGCTAGGTAATAAAAGTACTTCAAAATATAATTGCAAATACAAATATTTTAATCAAATTGCCTTGTCATTTAAAGAATATTCTAACACATTTTTATGCAATAAGATAATCTCAAAATAGTTTCATCATAATAGTTTATAGGATGATAATATATCTTTTTTTTATATTGGATTATGTGATATTACTAAACTCCCATTAAGACTATCTCAACATTATTCTCTAAGTTTTCTTTTTAATAAATATTACTGCAAAATCACATTTACTTACACCCAAACCAATATTATTCAGCAATTAAAGCTTTATATATATATATATATATATATATATTGTAACAGAATTAAAAATAAAAAACATTTGTAACAAAAATAAAAAAAAATATTTATTAATTAAAATATATGTTTATAATCTGTTTATATATGTTTCTATAATCTGTGCCATTTGTAACAGTATGAATAAATAAAGATGAACTGATAAAAAAGGTTGATAAAAAGCTGTTACTTTATAACTGATTATAATTATATATATTGATGAGTGATAAAATGATAGTTGCTATAATTCAAAAAATTAAACACTAAACAGGATATATGATATGCTCCAGCGATTCATCATTTTTAGCCAAATAAAATTAAATGCGAACTGAATTATTAAATACCACTTTTTTAATAAAATCATGACTATAACCCAATTCTACATATTCAGCAGCAAATTGACTTTTTTGAATATCAGCATCATTATTAAAATTATTAAGCCTTCTATTCCGACAACAAAAATTCAACAAAGACATTTTTTTATGTATAAAAGGCTGATAACTATCAGGCCTAATCATATTTCTCAAATTTTTAGGTTTTATAAAATGACTACAAAACAAAACATCATTAACCTTCTCAACATTTAAATCTAAAAACTTTAATTTTACAAAATCAACCCCCCCCCCTCAATTGTAAACTTAATACTAGAATCAAAACCATTCAATCCACATAAAAACTCTTCTAATTTCTCTTTCTGAATAACAAACAAACAATCATCAACATACCTAACAAATAATTTAATAGAACATGAAAACATATTAATAATTAATATTAATATTAATAATTGTTAAGTATGTTGATGATTGTTTGTTTGTTATTCAGAAACAGAAATTAGAAGAGTTTTTATGTGGATTGAATGGTTTTGATTCTAGTATTAAGTTTACAATTGAGGGGGTGGTTTTGATTTTGTAAAATTAAAGTTTTTAGATTTAAATGTTGAGAAGGTTAATGATGTTTTGTTTTGTAGTCATTTTATAAAACCTAAAAATTTGAGAAATATGATTAGGCCTGATAGTTATCAGCCTTTTATACATAAAAAAATGCCTTTGTTGAATTTTTGTTGTCGGAATAGAAGGCTTAATAATTTTAATAGTGATGCTGATATTCAAAATAAGTCAATTTGCTGCTGAATATGTAGAATTGGGTTATAGTCATGATTTTATTAAAAAAGTGGTATTTAATAATAATGTTTATAATCATGATTTGGATGATAAGAATTTTGTTGGTAAGGATGATGATTATATGTCTTTACCATTTAAAGCATCAATTTATAATTTGGTGTATAGGAATAGTCATTTGTTAGGTGGAAAGAAGGTTGCATGGAGGAAAGGTTCTGATTTGAATTCATTACTTAATGGTTCAAAGCAGTCTGTTGATAGTAGGTCTATTCCTGGTATTGTTTATAAAATTCCATGTAGTTGTGGTAAATTTTATGTAGGCCAGAGTAAATTTAGCCTTAATGAAAGGGTTAAGGTTCATATAAGTAGAGTTAAACATAGGTATCTTAACTCAGCTTTATATATTCATGAATTGAATATAGGTCATAGAATATTGTTTGACAATGCTTTGGTTATTTTTTATGAAAAGAATGAGTTAAAAAGAAGAAAAAAAGGAGACTTTGATGATAAAACTCCTTGATTCTGAGGCTATCAATCTTATGAAGACTTCTTTTGATATTAAGGGAAGGTGGAGTTTGAAATGAATTATGGGAAGGTTTGTTTGTATATATATATATATATATATATATATATATATATATATGTGTGTTTTTCTTTAGGTTGATTTTCACTTGAGAAGGTCTATTTGTAGTAGATGAAACCATGGTTGTGTAAGGATTTTGGTAAAATTTTGAATTTAATCTAGTACTATATTGTTTTATGGTTTTGCATTTTTATTTTTTGCTAGTATAGTGTTAGACAGTTTTGGTTTTTTATTTGGGTATACTATTTAATATTTTGAATAGTGATATATGGTTTTGTGAATTTCATATTTTATTTGTTTGTTTTGTGTATTTGTAATACTATTTTTTTATTTTTTTATTTTATTTTATTTTGTATTTTGTTTATTACTTATTATTTGTTTGTATTTGTATAGTTATTAATTTTCTTTTAGTATGTGGCAGTTTTATAAGATAATTACAGTGTTAAGCAGTTTTGGTTTTCTAATTAGGTATACTGTTTAATATTTTGAATAGTGTTTTATAGTTTAGTGAATTTTATATTTTATTTGCTTTGTTTTGTGTATTTGTATTATTAATTTGTATTATTTTGTGTTTTTGTTTGTTATTATTTGTATTATTTTGTTTTGTACAGTTATTAATTTTCTTTCAGTATGTGGCAGATTTTGTATGATAATTTTTCTTGTGTAGAAATTTTAGAAATAAAAAAGTTAATTAATATGTCTAATAGAATTGAATCTTTAAAGGCTCAGGTTAATTTTCTTAAGCCTTGTAGGTTTTGCAATGTGTTTCCTAATTCATGTAATATTAAATTGGATAGGAAATTGGTTTTATTTTCTAATTGTGATTTTATTCTAAATTTTAAAAGATTAATTCTTAAACAATTTATTATACAGATTATGAGTAGTTTATCTAATTTAATTGATAGTTATAAAATGTTTAGAAGAAAGTTGGATTTTAGAAGGAATTTTAATTATTCTGTTTTAAATTCTTTTTAAAGTGGTTTAGGAGTAAGTGTGAAATCACTTATAATAATAAGTATTTCAAGAAATTTAAATGGTTGATTGGAAAGGCTGAAAATAAAAGTTTTGTGAAAGGAAAAGAGTTTAGATTTGGATCTTATAATAATAGACCTGATACTTCATCTGTTTTAAATTTGTCAAATTATATTTTGAATGTATCTGATTTGGCTATTTTAGCTAAGGGTCCTGGTTTTGTTCCATTTGCTAATAGAAGTTTAATTTTTGATTTTGTTTCTGCAATTGAAAGTAATAGTAATATTTCTGATGAAAATAAAATGTCTTTACAGGTTATTTTTTCTTAAAAGAGAAAAAAATTGTTTTTGTCCCTAAGGAAATTAGTTTTGTTAAAAAAAGATTGAAAGCCAATGATGTTGTATTATTAAAAGAAGATAAAGGTGGCCGGTTTGTATTGTTAAATAATATTGATTTTAAAAGTAAAGTTTCTTTAGAATTAAATAATGGAAAATATGCTATTTTAGATTCTGATCCTGGTAAAAAAATAAAATCTAAATTAATTAAGATTATGAAAGTTATGGAAAATAAAAAGATTTTTGATAGAGCTACTTATTTAAATTGTTACCCTAGTGATTTTGTGGCTCCAAAGGTTTTCTTTAATTTGAAGTCTCATAAAGATAATTTTCCTTTGAGATGTATTTTTGATTTTACAGGAGGAATTGTTGATAAAATATCAAAATTTATTATAAGATATTTTAAGGATTATATAAAACTGGGTCAATTTTGTGTTTCTTCTTTCTTTGAAGCTTTTAAGAAAATAAATGGTTTTGTTTTGGATGATGATTGTGTTTTTGGTAGTTTAGACATTGAAAATATGTACCAATTGGTTAATAGATTAACAAGTATTGATGTTTTTCTTTCCATTTTAAAAAAAAAAATTAGAATGTTTTTCTGCAGATAAGATTAAGGTTTTTCATGATTTGCTTTTGCTGTTAGAGGATTCAATGTATTTTATGTCTAATGATGTGTTTTATAAGATTAGAGAAGGTTGGGTTATTGGTTATGTCATTTCTCCATTGATGTGTGCTGTCTATATTGATTATTTGGAGTGTAGTATTATTAATATGTTTTCATGTTCTATTAAATTATTTGTTAGGTATGTTGATGATTGTTTGTTTGTTATTCAGAAAGAGAAATTAGAAGAGTTTTTATGTGGATTGAATGGTTTTGATTCTAGTATTAAGTTTACAATTGATGGGGGGTGGTTTTGATTTTGTAAAATTAAAGTTTTTAGATTTAAATGTTGAGAAGGTTAATGATGTATTGTTTTGTAGTCATTTTATAAAACCTAAAAATTTGAGAAATATGATTAGGCCTGATAATTATCAGCCTTTTATACATAAAAAAAATGTCTTTGTTGAATTTTTGTTGTTGGAATAGAATAATAATTTTAATAATGATGCTGATATTCAAAAAAGTCAATTTGCTGCTGAATATGTAGAATTGGGTTATAGTCATGATTTTATTAAAAAAGTGGAATTTAATAATAATGTTTATAATCATGATTTGGATGATAAGAATTTTGTTGGTAAGGATGATGATTATATGTCTTTACCATTTAAAGCATCAATTTATAATTTGGTTTATAGGAATAGTCATTTATTAGGTGGAAAGAAGGTTGCATGGAGGAAAGGTTCTGATTTAAATTCATTACTTAATGGTTCAAAGCAGTCTGTTGATAGTAGGTTTATTCCTGGTATTGTTTATAAAATTCCATGTAGTTGTGGTAAATTTTATGTAGGCCAGAGTAAATTTAGCCTTAATGAAAGGGTTAAGGTTCATATAAGTAGAGTTAAACATAGGTATCTTAACTCAGCTTTATATATTCATGAATTGAATACAGGTCATAGAATATTGTTTGACAATGCTTCGGTTATTTTTTATGAAAATAATGAGTTAAAAAGAAGAATAAAGGAAACTTTGATGATAAAACTCCTTGATTCTGAGGCTATCAATCTTATGAAGACTTCTTTTGATATTAAGGGAAGGTGGAGTTTGAAATGAATTATGGGAAGGTTTGTTTGTTTGTATATATACATGTTTTTCTTTAGGTTGATTTTCACTTGAGAAGGTCTATTTGTGGTAGATGAAACCATGGTTGTGTAAGGATTTTGGTAAAATTTTGAATTTAATCTAGTACTGTATTGTTTTATGGTTTTTATATATATATATATAAACAGATTTATTTGTAATATCTTGAATAGGGCTAGTAATATTTTATTGCTGATTGGTTTTTGGCCAACCAATTAACAAACTTTTACATTGTTTGTCAAAGCCGCACCAAAATGAATTAAAGAAAATAACCAAGTTGTATAAACAAAGACTTTACTTATTTTGTACTAAATTCCTTAATAAATTCCTATAATATTGTTATTTTACATAAGCTTAGTTTGTCATCACTCCCAATCTCTAAGGTTAATTATTCTACTTATTTAAATATTTCTTTGATTTAAATTCACTTCTGTGTAATGTTGCCATAAATAATTATCATTATTATGGTTCAAACCATTAGTAATCGATCAAATCATAACTGCACCATTCTGCAATCATCAGAATCCATTAAATAATTGATTTTTCAAATAAACCCTTTATTATTTTGTGTCTCTATGTAAACCATGGCCTCCAGCTGGGACGGAATAAAACCAAGCACTGCCAGTGTCATCACAAACGTTATCCATTTGTCAGAGAGGCAATAGTTTAGGCAAATAGGTTAGGATTCATTCTTGTCCTAACATATGTATCTTGTGCATGGTTGGAGTCAAGTTATTTTTGCTTGGATTATTGGTCTTGTTGAATGAATACACGAATTTGACCGGCACAGAGGCCTGTTTTTTTTTCTGAGTTTGACTTAATTTCAAATTAAACTATCTCTTTGCCATAATGGAAAGTCCCAGAAACCTTAGACCTTTACTAAATGGATCATAATTTACAATACAGAAGGACAGCATATAATTTTACTTATAAATATAAAATTATTAATAATAATGTTAATTCTTCTGATAAAAAACTGTGGATATCAATACCATATATTTAGAATCAACAGGCAAGTTTCATTAAGAAAATTTGCAAAGGAATATGTGATATTAAATTTTATATACCACCTACATTAAATAAATTAATAAACAATTCAAAAGATAGAACTTTATTGATACATAAAAATTGTATTATTTACAAATGGACATGTAGGTGTGGCAGTCCATATATAGGTGAATTGAGGTGTACATTGGAAAAAAGAACAAAAGAACACTTATTATTATTTAAAAGGATTCAAAATACAAAACAAAATTTTGAAAATAATGATAATTTATCATCTTTTGCCTTTTATGACCATAATAAATCATGTATATATGGTTTCAATTTTAATTATAACAGCGTAAAAATTTTGGAAACTGAAATAAATAATAATAAAAGGAAAATTAAAGAGGCGATGTTAATATATAAATATAAGCAATATTTAATTAATAGGCAAGCAGCAAATATTAAGATCACAGAAATATTGGAAAGTTGCCATCATGGAATTATGAGAAAGCTGACATTTTAAAAGTGATAGTTGACAAAGCTACATGTTAGTTGAAAGTGTTTCTAAGTGACGGTTATACATATATTTTTTATAAACTTTTATGTACTGTATTTTAAATATATATACATATATATATAATGTTTAAGAATGTGGATTTCTATGATGTATACGTATTATTACGCTATTATATTACAGTTTTGTCTTATATTAAAAAAACTTCTTTGTTTTAAAATGGTACATACTATCTTACAGATAGTCATAATCAATTATTAATCAAAAGAAATAAATGATAGAATTTTTAGATATTTCAGAATTTTTTTTTATCCAAAATAACTTTCTGTTTGGGAGTTTCATCTTATTTTTAAATCATTTTTTATGCCATTATTTATATGTTCTTAAGCATTCATATTTGATTTAGGTAGAATTTTTTTTATATGTTCTTAAGCATTCATATTTGATTTAGGTAGAATTTTTAAAATTATTTTAATTCTAAAGCCACATTCAATCCATTTTTTTAAATTTGTCAACAATTAACTTTTTCATATTTTTACCATTCTTTAAATTTCTACTTACTTTTTTTGAATATCTTTATTATTCCAGTCTGGTTTCATTTATTTCTATATTTTACCTTAATTTGCATGTTTGAATGTTCTAGATTTTTTTTTAATATTTAAAAAGTAATACTACATTATATGTCTTTTTTATGACTTCCAACTCTAAATATTTCACAAAATGATCTTTAATCATTATTTAAATTTTATCTTCTTACAATAATTTATAGTCTAATGTTATTATCACTATTTCTATTTGTAATTTCTATAATTTCTATTTTCAGTATGTTAGTATAATAGCATTTTATTTTCATCTTAAATTTATTATAAATTTTGTTCAATTTATGTAATGTCCATGTTTATATTCACTTCAATGGTATTCAAAACTCAATACACAATATAAAAAAAAAAATAGGTTTTAAAATAGTTGTAAATATTTCTTTCTGCCTTGCAATTTTTTATATCATTTTTTTTGATAAGCAAAATAATTTCATATTGTGTGTGTATATATATATATTGTAATAGTATATAATATGCTGTTACATTAATTTAAAATAAAAAAGTTGATAAATAAAAATAAATTTATTAAAAACTAAAAGCAAAAATTAAAAGGAGTTGTTTAATGTATATAATATATCGCACAAATGGGAAAAATTTAAAAGTATTTTTTTTTTTAAATAATAAAAAAAAAGTATTTGAAGATACTTTTTTATAAAAAAAAAGTAAAGACCAAAAGATAAAATATTTTTGTTAAACGATTCCTATGTAATCTCAGTAAATGGAAATGATTGTTTTATTAATTAAAAAGAAAATCAAACTAGCCCTTGGGGCTTTTATATAAATCAAAAGTCAGATAAGAGAATAAAAAAAATTAGAATGTCCAATAGAAGCAGTAACCAATGCTTGGACCTTAATAAAAATGATTGGAACAGGAAACTATGTTCAGTGAATCCAGAGGATTACTATAAAAAGAAAACAAATTAAAAGACAGTTCCAGCTTGATTTTTTGGAGGAGAAGGGTGAATAGACACACTTTTCACCTTCTCTCTTATTTCAAATGAAGTCACTGTTAATTTATAAATGACACTATTGTAGACACAAATCATATGGGTCCTACAATAAAATAATACTGGATTTAACCAGCTAAAGCCATCTCCGGAACAACAGACCAGTCTTCCATGAAAGTATGACCAATAAAGACTTTGCAGGAATTGGCACCAGGAACTGTGAGCTCTTCTACTGTAAGATATGAACTGTAAAATTTTAAAAAAAGTAATAAAGAACTTTTATCAAGATTTGACAAACATTTAATGATCAACTAAACCTAATTTTTAAAATGAATTTTAATCTGACTTTTAAGATTTCAAAATCAATTATTAATGTTTAATTGTAAATATTTGAGTTTGCTAATTTAATCATTTCCATTTTTTATTAATATTTATTGACTAAATTATTTAAATGTATTAAATTTAAGTTGGATGTAGATGGCTTCATAGATTAATTAACGTTTAATTATTTTTCATTTTTATATTGATTAAATATATAGGTATCGTTAAATATAACACCTTATGCTGAGTGTCCAAACATATTTATTTGTATATCTTTTAAGTTATTGGTGTCAATGTGGCATCTTATGATAAATGCCATTGGGTTTATTGTAAACTTCCCCCTGCAATTCCATCAATAACTTTATATTTTAATACTTTATGTTTATTTTAAAGGGCTTTTATTTCAGGCTATTTGTTTCATAGTTAGGTCAATGCTGGTGAAGGGATAAATGGGTGTTTATATCAGTGTAATGTGAAGTGTGTTTAGCGTACAGGGCAACATGCCCAACTGATTGCATGACACAAAGATATAGTCATTATGTTGCAATGCACACATATCTATTTCCTACTCCACTGACACTTTTTAGCTCTATGGATAGGGGCTATAATTCAGCAGATAGAATGCTCTCTCCCATACATAGCACTTCTTTTTAATTATTTTATATACATGATTTCTTCATCAGACAGATGCACATTCCTGTACTCGATGAAAATCCAGTCCTTCTAATAATGTCATGCTGTTAGATGCACATACCTGTCAGTGTGGATTTATGCTAGCATCTTTATATTGCATTGGTTGTGACTATATATCTGGAAGCAGGCATTGGTTTGGCTGTGAACTTTTAGTCTGAGACTGAATGATTGTTTTGAAAGTTTTTACTGAGAAATCTATGTAGTCTATGATCGCTCTTATGACAGCTGTTTAAAATCTAATTGGCTGTCTGAGAGACAATTGCGCATGTGAAAGACTTGCAAACTTTCAATTATTACCAGTTTTTAATAACATGTGATTTAGATAAATATTATTTATATATGTTGCTGATAAATTATATTAACATCTAGAAAATTGTGATGTAGTAAATCTGAGATTTTGCACCATAATATCTTAAATTAATAACACAATGAATGATAGGTGTATATGTTTATATATTCAAGCTTTCAGGCCAAGATGCTTAAGACTGGCTTATATATATATAAATAGTTAAGTTGAGAAAAAGTTAGTATCATCCTTTTCTTGTCAAAGTCTCTGTCGTGTGTCAAAGCCTGATCACTCTTAAGACAGCTGTATAAAATCTGATTGGCTGTCTGAGAGATAATTACGCATGTGAAAGACTTACAAACTTTTAATTATTACCAATTTTTAATAACATGCGATTAAGACAAATATTATCAACATTATAAAGTAAAATTTATTAAAATGTCCATCTGTGTGGACTATTTAAAATAGTAATTTAAATTTAAAAATTAATATTAAAATCTAAAGATACATTTTATTTTTCAATTTTTAAATACTTATATGTGCATTAATAAATGTTGTTTTGTGTGTTAATTACTGGCAGTGCCTTATTTTATTTTTTTTAATATTAATATATTTTGATATTATTAATCTTTATTAAAACTTATAAGAATTTATATTATAAATTATCTCTGCTGCTCCCTGAGCTAATGGCATGGGCTGACAGTTGTAATAAAATATATATGCACAAATTAGAACTTAACAGTATGTATTTGCCTACTATATAAATTTTCCTGGTTCAATTAGCCTGGTGGTGCTCTGTATGGCAGATACGGTAAGACTCCAACTATCAATTCACCCTGACCATTATAATTGGACTCCCAACATGGGCCAATGTGTAATAAACCACGAGTACCCCGAGAATTTCAAAAATAAATCATGCCAATAAATTTTTTTTCTAAAATGAGTATATATTTTTTGTACTGCCAGTAAGAAAAATTGTGCATATGTAAAAATAAATGCGAGAAATAAAAACATAATAATTAATATAAATAATTTTTTTTTTAAAAAAAAAGCGTCTTATTTAAAATCCAACCACTTAACTTGCCTAAGTAATAGTTAAAAGTAGAATAAAAAGAAACTTGGAAGGGAGGGGGCAGAAATTTAGCTGATAGCAAGAAATCAACAGTCAACAATTTTTTTATTATTATATTTGTTTTTGTAATTACTAACCAAGGTTTTGCCCATTTGAAATTTTCATATATAATCAATTTGTGTAACATAATTACTAACACTAAGTAAATTCTTTTTTTTTTAATGTTTTTGTTTTTTGAGGAAGTTTACTGATATGTAATGGTATATAATATGCTGTTACATTAATTTAAAATAAAAAGTTCATAAATAATCATAAATTTATTAAAAACTAGAAGCAAAAATTAAAAAGAGTCGTTTCACATATATAATATATTGCACAGATGGGAAAACTTTAAGATATTTTTTTTTAAATAATAAAAAAAAGTATTTGAATGTACTCTTTATACAAAAAAGTAAAGATCTAAAGATAAAATATTTTTGTTAAAAGATTCCTATGTTTTCTCAGCAAATGGAAATGATTGTGTTATTAATTAAAAAGAAAAGCAAACTAGCCTTTGGAGCTTTTATATATATGAAAAGTCAGAAAAAAAATTAGAATGTCCAATAGAAGCAGTAACCATTGCTCAGACCTTAATGAAAACGATTGGAATAGGAAACTATGTTCAGTGAATCATGAGGATTACTATAAAAAGAAAACAATTCAAATTAAAAGACAGTTCCAGCTTGATTTTTTTGAGGAAAAGGGTAAATAGACACACTTTTCATTTCTCTTATTTCAAATGAAGTGACTGTTAATTTATGAATGACACTATTGTGGACCCAAATCATATGGGTCCTACAATAAAATATTACCAGAAATGAACCAGCTAAGGCCATCTCTGACACAATAGACCAGTCTTCCATGAAAGTCCGACAAATAAAAACTTTGTGGGAATTGGCACCAGGAACTGGGAGCTCTTCTACTGTAAAATATGAACTGTAAATTTAAAAAAAAAGGAATTAAGAACTTTTGTCATGATTTGACAAGCTTTTAATATACAACTAAACCTAATTTTTAAATGAACTTAATCTGACTTTTAAGATTTCAAAATCAATTATTAATGTTTAATTTTAAATATTTGAGTTTTCTAATTTAATAATTTCCATTTTTTTTATTAATATTTATCGACTAAATTATTTAAATGTATTAAATTTTAGTTGGGTATAGATGGCTGCATAGATTTGTTAACATTTAATTATTTCTTATTTTTGTATTGATTAAAATATATAGATATCAGTAAATATGACACCTTATGCTGAGTGTCCAAACTTATTTATTTGTATATCTTTTAAGTTATTGGTGTAAAAGTGGCATTTTATGATAAATGCCACTGGGTTTATTGTAATTTTCCCTCTTCAATTCCATCAATAACTTTATATTTTAATCATTTATGTTTATTTTAAAGGGCTTTTATTTCAGGCTATTTGTTTCATAGTTAGGTCAAAGCTGGTGAAAGGATAGATAGGTGTTTATATCAATGTAATGTGAAGCATGTTTAGCATACAGGGCAATGTGCCCAACTGAATGCATGACCCAAGGATGTAGTCATTGCATTGCAATGGATGCAGACATAATTCCTGCACCAATGACCCTTTTTTAGCTCTATGGATAGGGACTACAAGTCAGCAGACAGACTGCTCTTCCTCATACATAGCACTTCTTTTTAATTATTTTATATACATGATTCCTTCACCTGACAGACACACATTTCTGTACTGGACAAGGGTCATGTCCTTCAAATAATATCACACTTTCAGATGCACATTCCTGTCAGTGTGGTTTTATGCTAGCGTCTTCATATTGCATTGGTTGTGACTATATATCTGGACGCCGGTGTTGGTTTGGCTGTGAACTTTGAGTCTGAGATTGAATGATTGTTTTGAAAAGTTTGTAGCTGAGAAATCTATGTAGCCTATCTATACTCAAGATTCTAAAGTAAAATTTATTAAAATGTCCATCTGTGTGGACTGTTTAAAATAGTAATTTAAATTTAAAAATTAATATTAAAATCAAAAGATAAATTTTATTCCTCAATTTTTAAATACTTATATGTATGTTAATAAATTTTATTTTGTGTGTTAATTACTGGCAGTGGCTTATTTTATTTTTTAAATATTAATATATTTCAAGAATATAAATCTTTATTAAAACTTATAAGAATTTATATTATAAACTATCTCTGCTGCTCCCTGAGCTAGTGGCATGGGCTGACGGTCGTAATAAAATATATATGTACAAATTAGAACTTAACAGTATGTATCTGCATACTATATAAATTTTACAGGTTCAAATAGCCTGGTAGTGCCCTATATGGCAGATACGGTAAGACTCCAACTATATATTCATTAATTTTTCTTTTAAATTAATGGCTTTAGAATGTCCAATGATTTATCACATTAACTCTTCAAATGTTTTTTTAAAGAACTAAATTTTAGCCTTTTTTTACTTATTATTAAATGATTTTATTGAAGTTAAAAATATATTTGTTTGTTTGTTAAGTTTAGATCTTTTTCAAATTAGGAACAAATTTTCAAATTAAGGTTAAATATATTTAAATTCAATAGAATTGCTTGAAATCTGGTATATAACTAATTAATACAAGTCTAATCCATACACAATACACATATTTTTAGTACATCATTATTTTCTTAGATTTGGAACAGAAGACAGTAAAATATTGAAAATATATTCAATAATTTCATATATCTCAGTTATAATTTTTTCTTATAATTTTCATTTGTTTTTGTGGCAAGAATATGGTAAGATTTTTTTTATTTGAATTTAATATTTTTTTAACGTTTTAAAATCAATATTTAACAAACTTAAATTCAATATAACTTGTTGAAATTTTGTGAATTTATTTAAATTGTCTATGAAAGTAACATAAAAAAAAGTAGTAGGAAACATTAATGTTTAAATAGGTTAGGTAGAGTGGGTAAATTCTTTAAATAATGCTCACTATTGATTTTATTTGTGATGATTCATGTAATAAGAAAATAAAAAAATTACCCATTATTCCTATCTAAATATATTTCGTTTATTAAGCACAACAGATAATTTAATAATAATGTAAAAGGCTGAAACATTTGACTGATGCACCTATCTAAGAAATTTCACTAAATATGGTATATATATATGTTTGTAGTGAGTTAATATGTATATTCTTTATACATAAAATATATTTATTATGTGTTCATATTTATAAATGTATAAAAAAATCAGTAAATTATATATATATTGTAGTGATGAGCTACAATTAGCCACACCATCCAATTATTTAAGACACTCTACCAATTGGAGTCACATAACATATTTGCTTAACTAATAAATTGCCAAGCAAATTGTAATATTAACATTTTTTTTTTCCTTTCCAACATATACATGTGTATAAACAATTTTTTTATTTCTAGAGAAGTAATAAAAGCCAATAAATTAATAGAGAAACAGATAGGTATATTAACACTAGAATACAATGTATTATATGTTAATAATTGGGGATAACTACATAAAAAACTTACACATAAACTTAAGAGAGATAAATAAATAAAAACAATGACTGGATTAAAATGTAAACATAAGGCAACCATTTGTGGAGATGAAATTTGGGGAAATGAAATTTAAAATATTTATAAATTATTATTTTTTTATTTATAATCCCATTTATTTTTATTACGTCATTTAAACAATAGGAAATGTCAAGGTTAAAATGCTTAAAATAACTTCACGCGACAGAACGCCGTATAAAAGGTTATAATTTTCTTCTGCATTTGAAGATGGAACATTATTATTATTTTTCTACTTAAAAATAAATACAAATACAAAACAGATATGAGTGTTTGAATTTAAATGTATAAATATTTATATATTTATCAAAATGATCAAAACCTGAAATTTTAAAGCAATCGTTTTGAAAAGTAAGAAGTTTGAAATTATTTGTGAATTAGACAAATAAGAGAAACTTAAGCGTTGCAGAAATATTCAATAATTATTTGTTTTGATATATAGTAATATTGTCGTTGAAATTTTGAAAAGCAAATGAATTAATAAATATATATTAATTTTATATCATGATGGCTTGCTAAAAAAGTTTATACCATGGGGTAATAATATGCCCATCAATAAAGCCATAAAAGTTTAAGAATTTTACCTGCCCATTTAGGAGAAACTTAAAAACCATTTTTGTTTTAAATAAAATATCTAACAAAATTCAGGACAGGATAAATGGAGGACACTATTATTTCTTGACTCAGACAAGAAATTGCAAATTCGTCGTGGGAATAAAACTTCATCTCCATTCCTAGGAATTTATTTAACAAATGAACAGTTTCCAAGACTCATCGAACTTTATTTAACATAATGGGATATAAATTGTGATTTTTTTTGTTTTATTATTTTGTATATATGTAAGTTTTATGTATTATTTTCGTTTCTACAAATGGAAGCTAATGTGAATAATTTTTGGAGTACTCTGTATGAGAGTAATAAGGGGGGAAAAACTTAGGTATATATTTTTATCATTTATAATTGTAATAAGAATAAAAAAAAATTAATAGTTTTGACCGCCCAGCTGACTGACTTTTGATAATTATAGAAAATTAGGAGGTAAGAAATTTTAATATCATCTTATATTAAGTAAAACACACTGATAGATTTTTCTATTATTAATTAAACTTACCTTAGTATTGCTTTTATAAATCAATGATTTATAATCATTAATTTATCTAGACAACAAATATTTTTTTTTGTTGTTGTTGTTATGCTTATATATATATATATATTAAATTAGCCAGTTAGAAATCGAAATCACATGTACATATTATGATTTTATATATTCGTGGTTGTAAATAATTAGACAAGTAAATGAACTTCTACCATTGGGTTTAGGGCAAGGGTTTTATTTTATTAATATCATTATAGATATCGATGTGGTAGAGATTCATTCTTGACAAAATGAATTACATATATCAGACTTAATTGTTATTAATACTTAATATTTTTTTTTGTTAGTCAATAAATGTTTATATAATTCATTATTTTGGTTTGGTCTCTAACTCATCATTATTTCAATATCCACCATCAGCTTTATAGTTTTTTATTATTCACACATCCATTATAAACATTATTATCTTATTTAGTTTTACACTTATTAATATTATTAATATAATGGAGGAAATACATATACATATTTAAGCCATTTATTATAACGTTTAATACATATATACTTATACTGCACATACATATATTTTTTATATATCCTATGCTTAATTGATTTTTGATAGTTAATTATCACCTATATAGAGGTGCAATAACTACTATTAGTGTGATCTCCTTCCCTGATAAGAGAGCTCAGGCAATTACTCCCTGAGTTTGAATACTGTGGTATAACGCGGCTATATAGGGGTGAGAATTGGATGAACTGACCCAAAGTGTATCTAAGTTAATAAAAATAGGTAGAGCTAGTCTATTGGAAGTAGGTACAATCATAGGTTATGTATTTCATCGTGTAATCACTTGCATCCTATCCGAAGACCCAAAATCCGACCATAGTAAGATGCGAAACCCCTATCTCTCCAGGAATCCGACCAGCCCGTTACATCTGGCGCCCAAAGTTTCGGCATGAATATCAAGTCTCCAAGGAGATCTAGCTATTGAACTCATAAAAAAATAATAGTAACAATTTTTTTTTGTTTGAAATTGTTTTTTATTTTAAGTCGTTTTTGCACACATATATATAACCTCTATAAACTTACACATGTAACCCATAAATGATTCATATAATTACAGTTTTAAAAAGTGTATTCAATATTTCTTTTTGTTATAATTAGTTTTATCAAATAAAAACTATTATCTAGAATGGTAAGTGAAATTTGAGGGATATAGATAATGAAATGAGCCGAGACTAATCATTAAATAAATAGTTATTGATTAAACCATAGTTAAAATAGATGAGTCTGGAAAAATAAAAGATCAGGTTTTTAAAATGGGAAATAAAAGTTACATACATAAGGGAAATCTAAACTAAATGCAAATGGCAAAAAGATGGCATATAGAACCCTATGGTATATATATATATATCACTTGTATTAATAAAACCAAATAATATATTTTAAAGTTATAAATAAAATTTTTAATGTTAACCAGAAGTAAAAAATATTTATTAAATATGGATCTTAAGCATTTACCAAAATCAGAGAGTAGTAGTGATAGTGAAATAGAAATGACTACCACTGTTGTTGAGAAAGAAGCTAAGTATAGCCAAGCATCTGGGGGGTCTATAACCAAAACTAAACATTTCCAACAGATGCAGGAAAAAAGCCAGATAGTTTTTCAAATTCAAGAAACCCATACTAATGAAGTTACTCATATACCCAGAGTTGAAATAACACAAACTACTGAGAATATGATGGCCATGCAACTAATGATACAGACTATGATGGAAAAGTTAGAAGCAAGTTTAAAAGAAGAAATGGCAGCAAATAACAGTATTTTAAGAGAAGAAATGGCAGCCAATTTCAATAATTTAAACATTAATATGGATATAAAAATGAAGGAATTTGAAAGTAAACTATCTGCAGATATGGAACGATTATCTTTAGGTTTAAATAGTGTCCAAGAAGATAATAAAGAATTGAGACTGGCTATGTTTGAAATGAGGAAAGAGATAGATGAGAAGGACATAAAGTGTCAACAGAGATTGGAAAAATTCAAGCACACTATCACCACACAACTGGATACTAAATATGAAGAAGTACAACAAAATCATGTACATTTTAAGGAAGAAGTATTTGCTGAACAGGATAGTCACCAAATCAAAATTCAGGAAGAAGTTAGTATCATTAACACCAAAATTGAGCAACTTCACTCCCGATTAAATAATAAAGTGGAATTGAATAACAAATCTTTTGAAGAGATGAGTCAAAATGTAAAGCATTTGGAGGAAAAGATAGCTTCTAGTGAATTGGAGACTCTTCCGAATGATGTAAAATTAGGAACAGTAATTGAAGGCATAAAAGGAATTAAGGACCAAATGGAACATATGGATAAAGCCACTAATCAAAGATTTGAAGCAATTGAAACTCATTTACACCAAAAGGCATATAGAATGGAAAATGAATTAGGTATATATTTAAAAACATTCCATCGTACTCGTATTCTCCATCAAAATAAAATTAAAGTATTCTCCAGACAAGATACTGATGAACTAGATAGTAGCTATCAGGATATAGTGATAAGTCACCACAATTACCACACTAGTTCAGGAAATTTTGATAATGACAAAGCATATGAGCATTTTAGATGTTTGCTGTGGCATTTAAATGCACTCTACTATCAACATGATGGCCCAGATAGGCGAGACATGTGGAACATGGTAGAGAATGCCACATTAGAAATTACTAAACAAAGAGATTGCCAGTTTCATAAACTATGCAATACATATGAAGGTCCTTTTACATTCATTAGGCATAGAAATACTAGTGCTTAAAAAAAATCTAGTAAAGGGATGGACCTCAAAGATTGCAACTTGGAACTTGTACACTGGACAACTCAAAAGTTTATGAATAGAAATTTTTATTGTGAGATAATATACTGTTTAAAAAAAAAAAACAACAACTTAATACTGGAAAGCTAATGCTAATATAGATATTTTTTTTATATAAACATTGTTTTAAGAATATATATAATTGTGTTTATGAATGTTTCAAAAACAGTTAGAGCATAAATAGATGCAACTACAATTTTTTTTAAACACTAAACCATTATTTATGGTTATTAAAAACAAATGTATGGTATAAGTTAACGTAGCAACATTAGAATGCAAAGAACCCCAATGTAATATATTTTTTTTTTAAATAAAAGTATACCTATGTAAAACAATCAATGAGTGTACCAACTCATATCTATATCAGTATATCCCATAGAAATAAATGTGGAACAGGAAAGACTACAAGCATATGAAAGACTCAAGAAAATGGCTGACCTAAGAAATAAAGATAAAAAAGGAAAGGTATATCATAATTTTAAAGTAGGGGACAAAGTCTTGATAAAAACCCCACATGTAAGTAAACCACAAGATAATATGTACCATAAGTTTTTTTTAATCAATATGAAGGACCATTTACAATAGTAAAACAATC
Source organism: Epiperipatus broadwayi (assembly GCA_028023455.1). NCBI lineage: Eukaryota > Metazoa > Onychophora > Udeonychophora > Euonychophora > Peripatidae > Epiperipatus > Epiperipatus broadwayi. The sequence continues at coordinate 1,846,182 of JAQFVV010000185.1, forward strand.
TGGTCATAATACATATTGGATTGATATTGGAGGAGAGGTACGTGGAACATATAATGCCCGTATTTTAAAATCATATCTTGGAACCTCCATATGAACATACAGTTGCTTTATAGAATGCGAACCCAGCTGGAATAATAACTAGGAGTGATAGTTAAAGCATAGTAAGAGAAAATCAATATCAGAGAAAATATTTATATTTATATCTAGGTGATTAAAAAAAAGTATAACTTGGGATATTATATTTATATTTTTTATTTTGTTGATGAGGATATACCCAGGTTAATGTTTTAAAAGCATTGGGTTATCTTGACAATAACCGAGATAGAAGAGTCAATCCATACAGTGTAATGGATGCTCTAATATTTAGTTAGACCTTCAAAAAAATCCAGTAAGACTCAAAAAAGGAGCAGGATAAAGGCTAACAAATAAATTTATGTGCCGTCTAAATAGAAACACATTACCAGTTTATTGTTTGGTCCACATAGCCATCAATAGAGAAAAAAAAATCCTTAAGTTCAAATCACACTTTAAACGATATATGATTTAACCATAAAAAGAAAGTGTAATTTTGAAAGACTAGCTGATAAAATTCTAGCAACATTGGAGTAAATTTTTTTTTTTTTTTGTAAAACCCTTTATTGAAACCTAACTCAATCCAGCATTAAACAAATGCGTACTTATATGTTAGTGATAAAATTCTATCCATAAGTTAGAATTTTAACCCTGTAAGAGAAGGGGTTTGTAGTGATGAGCTACAATTAGCCACACCATCCAATTATTTAAGACACTCTACCAATTGGAGTCACATAACATATTTGCTTAACTAATAAATTGCCAAGCAAATTGTAATATTAACATTTTTTTTCCTTTCCAACATATACATGTGTATAAACAATTTTTTTATTTCTAGAGAAGTAATAAAAGCCAATAAATTAATAGAGAAACAGATAGGTATATTAACACTAGAATACAATGTATTATATGTTAATAATTGGGGATAACTACATAAAAAACTTACACATAAACTTAAGAGAGATAAATAAATAAAAACAATGACTGGATTAAAATGTAAACATAAGGCAACCATTTGTGGAGATGAAATTTGGGGAAATGAAATTTAAAATATTTATAAATTATTATTTTTTTATTTATAATCCCATTTATTTTTATTACGTCATTTAAACAATAGAAATAGTCAAGGTTAAAATGCTTAAAATAACTTCACATGACAGAACGCCGTATAAAAGGTTATAATTTTCTTCTGCATTTGAAGATGGAACATTATTATTATTTTTCTACTTAAAAATAAATTCAAATACAAAACAGATATGAGTGTTTGAATTTAAATGTATAAATATTTATATATTTAAATATTTATCAAAATGATCAAAACCTGAAATTTTAAAGCAATCGTTTTGAAAAGTAAGAAGTTTGAAATTATTTGCTAATTAGACAAATAAGAGAAACTTAAGCATTGCAGAAATATTCAATAATTATTTGTTTTGATATATAGTAATATTGTCATTGAAATTTTGAAAAGCAAATGAATTAATAAATATATATTAATTTTATATCATGATGGCTTGCTAAAAAAGTTTATACCATGGGGTAATAATATGCCCATCAATAAAGCCATAAAAGTTTAAGAATTTTACCTGCCCATTTAGGAGAAACTTAAAAACCATCTTTGTTTTAAATAAAATGTCTAACAAAATTCAGGACAGGATAAATGGAGGACACTATTATTTCTTGACTCAGACAAGAAATTGCAAATTCGTCGTGGGAATAAAACTTCATCTCCATTCCTAGGAATTTATTTAACAAATGAACAGTTTCCAAGACTCATCGAACTTTATTTAACATAATGGGATATAAATTGTGATTTTTTTTTGTTTTATTATTTTGTATATATGTAAGTTTTATGTATTATTTTCGTTTCTACAAATGGAAGCTAATGTGAATACTTTTTGGAGTACTCTGTATGAGAGTAATAAGGGGGGAAAAACTTAGATATATATTTTTATCATTTATAATTGTAATAAGAATTAAAAAAAAATTAATAGTTTTGACTGCCCAGCTGACTGACTTTTGATAACTATAGAAAATTAGGAGGTAAGAAATTTTAATATCATCTTATATTAAGTAAAACACACTGATAGATTTTTCTATTATTAATTAAACTTACCTTAGTATTGCTTTTATAAATCAATGATTTATAATCATTGATTTATCTAGACAACAAATATTTTTTTTTGTTGTTGTTGTTGTTATGCTTATATATATATTAAATTAGCTAGTTAGAAATCGAAATCACATGTACATATTATGATTTTATATATTCGTGGTTGTAAATAATTAGACAAGTAAATGAACTTCTACCATTGGGTTTAGGGCAAGGGTTTTATTTTATTAATATCATTATAGATATCGATGTGGTAGAGATTCATTCTTGACAAAATGAATTACATATATCAGACTTAATTGTTATTAATACTTAATATTTTTTTTGTTAGTCAATAAATGTTTATATAATTCATTATTTTGGTTTGGTCTCTAACTCATCATTATTTCAATATCCACCATCAGCTTTATAGTTCTTTATTATTCACACATCCATTATAAACATTATTATCTTATTTAGTTTTACACTTATTAATATTATTAATATAATGGAGGAAATACATATACATATTTAAGCCATTTATTATAACGTTTAATACATATATACTTATACTGCACATACATATATTTTTTTATATATCCTATGCTTAATTGATATTTGATAGTTAATTATCACCTATATAGAGGTGCAATAACTACTATTAGTGTGATCTCCTTCCCTGATAAGAGAGCTCAGGCAATTACTCCCTGAGTTTGAATACTGTGGTATAACACGGCTATATAGGGGTGAGAATTGGATGAACTGACCCAAATTGTATCTAAGTTAATAAAAATAGGTAGAGCTAGTCTATTGGAAGTAGGTACAATCATAGGTTATGTATTTCATCGTGTAATCACTTGCATCCTATCCGAAGACCCAAAATCCGACCATAGTAAGATGCGAAATCCCTATCTCTCCATGAATCCGACCAGCCCGTTACAATATATATATATCCTAACTTGGTCCGTTTGCATTCTCACTTCCGGACAGTATATTATATTAAATAAAACGGGTTCTAGCTCATTTAATAATTAATAAATAAAATATTCAGCATTAAAATTAAATGTTTCACTAGCTCAAGTTTAAAATATGAATAAGGTTCAGTTTATAAAAATAAATTAAATAAATATTTAATATTTTCATGAGACTAGGAAGTGAAAATTCAGGTGCCAAGATAGATTACATTGAGCCAATATCCTACAGGATACTACCTCAATGGCATAAGAACACTATCCCTCTTTATTACTATTTCAAATAATAACTTATAGTATTCTTACAACTTTAATAAATCTTACTCACTAAGATTGAACTAATAACTGAATCTTAATTTTTATCTACTATAATTTAGCTCAATAAAATCTCAGATTCATAAAATTGTCATAAGTTAATTTTAAAACTAGGTAGTAAAATATAAAAGGGATTTTATGTCTTAATCTACTACACTTAAACTAATAATACTAAATAATAATAATATTCTTCATTGTATGAAGTAATTCTGTAAATCTTTTCTTTTTTACTATATTCTTATTGCCATAATAAAATAATAAAATAATATAATAAAATCTTTTATCTTTATGTAATAATATAATAAATACATGGTAGCATTTAATAATCTGACAAACGAAGGTGTGTGGCAACTGATAGCATATAATTCAATGTATTATTATGATAACTAATTTATGACCATAAGATAATGTAAAATTATGATTACTTAATTAAAATAATACCAATAAACTATTTGAATTCTTAAAATAATTCTTTATTTATCTCTGTGCAAAATGATATATTTGTTTCTATTATTATGGATATATTGTGATCTCATGAAGTGTAGTGGGAGGAATAAACAATCTAGACACACAAATTTTTGAAAAAACAAATTTTAACAAAGTTTATTAGTACATTAACAACATAACAACTTATTTACCATATGTACATTTAAAACATCTTAAAGATTTGTACCATTATACATACTTTATATTCAAACCTTGTTAAGGCTTTACTCTGACTTAAATTTAAAAAAGATAAAATAATACAATATTATTAATCCCTGTTTGATCAATCTTATATAAAAAAAATACATTTATTTAATGCTTACTCAAAATATATTTTACATCCTTTAACTATTATTCAAGTATGCTTTTTTATTATTATTATTAAAACATCCATAGAAACATAGTACGAATAAACATAAAATAATACTAATCAAGAACATGGATATCTTTTTTATTAGACAATTTCACTTTAGCAATATTAACGATATCACATAAAATATCTATTGATAATTTATTTCTAAATCATGGATACTATTGTTCATAACACTGTATTTATTAACTATAATACATTCCATTTTAGCAATATTATAATACTATATAATTATAACTACTGATACATTCTCTATTATTGAATAAATATAAATTGTACCTAAATTTATTGTGTAGATCGTTTTTACTTTATAGCATTATATTAAAAATATGCAGTACCCATTTTTAAAAAAAATAAATAAATATTTTAATATTATTTAATATTTCAAAAGCAACTTTGCTTTACATATTTTCTTCTTAAGATCTTATATTTATTTCCAAAATAAAATAAATCTATAACATATTTTATGATTCTTTCATTTGAAGTCCTTTGGATTTTCAATTCCAATTCATACAAATTCTTTTTCTTCATATAAGTAAATGAACTCATCTCATTCCAAACAATTGCATATCTTCAACTCTAAATCATCTATTATTTTCTTTTACATCTACCATACTGTATGATGTAGCTCATTTTTGGAAATCTCGATAGTGAATAGATTTGTAGGATGGGGAAGAAAAACTAGAATATAACTCATAACTCATATCGAATAAACATATACCATGGCACAGTATATTTATAACACTAGAGGCATGACCTATTCTGTCTAATGTCCTCAAATACTATAAATTATGTCAAGCTATTCCTTCAGCTTTATTGAACATCAATACTCCAAGAAAACAAACACTGTCCAAAATAAATATACAATTACAGGGCTTTGTTAACTGCATTGCACATCTACAAATATTATAAAATACTATTCATATTTCTTAAATATCCTAACTTAATAATCTCCTGGATTCATGCTCGCCATATTACTAATACCAGGTCACTATCCTATTCTTATTTCCTAAAGATTTATCAGGTCTTACATCAACAATTTACTAGCTTGCATATTCAAATAATGAATAAAATTCAACTATAATTAGAGCAATCTTACTAATCCATAAGGAAAATTTGCTTTACTTTCTTATTCTAAACTAATCACATAAATATTTTAATCATCCAATAATATGAAACTTCTTAAAAAGAAATCACATAAATATTCATCACCATGTGTGTTATATTAATATTATAAAATTATAGTATGCATATTCCCAAAATAAATCCTTATCTCATAATTTTAAAAGTATTGTATAATGCACATATTTTAACATTCATACATCATACATTATTATATAGGCAATCTGTAAAAAAAAGAAAAAAAACAAGAAAATACATCATAATAAATATTAATAATTCATTAGTTGTTACCAAGTGACATTAGCTCATCATTATCACTTTTTGCAGTCTTCTTTTCTCCAACTAGATATAACATCACATGCATAAAAAACTAAAAAAAACATCCATGCTTCTATTTAAATGTTCAAATTTAAACTATTAAATATTATACTATAGGATTCTAATACCATAAATAATTAATATTCATGTTCCTATTCTTATTAATCAAAAATTTACATTTAAAATAAATAGTAAATAAATTAAAAGCTTATTTACATAAACTTCAGATGAAAACGTATATTTTTCCTAGGTTCAAATATTTCCATTTTCTTTCTCAAAAGTTTTTTTCTCTCAAAAGTTTTTTTTTTTTAATGTTCTCTTCAAGAGCACTTTATTTCTTCAAGAGCATTCACCTTCCCCCATTGCTATGATGATGAACAAGACAATTTGTCGGATGGGCGGCTGTGAGCAATTAATTAAAAATACATAGTAAAATAAAAGAGGTCTTTTTAAATCTAGAAAATTAAACAAAATAATTATCAATCCATTCTATAAGAGTTTATAGATTAATAGTTTATGGATTCCATAGTCCAGAAACTTAATTATTGACATCATAATACTAAAATAATCCCATGAAGCTTCTCAAATTTTCCATATCAGTGTAATGATGCATTCTGTTTTGGCTTAACTTAATCTATCTGATAAACTTTTGCGCAATATAAATATATTTTCATGGTTCCATCCTTTTATTTAATCATATATTTACTTTCTTTATAGGTTTCTTCCTTAGTACATTTATTTCTATTTAGTACTTATTTTCAGTGTTTCATTATTACCTTCATTTTCAGGTTTTCCAAACAAACCTTTATAAGTGTGTATTAGCCCTTTTAGACTTTAGTTTTTTTTTATAATATATATGCTTTAGTAAATATGCTCTGTGAGACTTTTCCTAAATAATTTCTTGTAAATATTTTTTTTAAATGTTTCCTTCACAAAGGATATAACATTTTCTCTCTTAATATAAAATTTCTATAAAATTATCATAAAGTATACTTATCATATTGTCTGTTAACCCTGGACAAGCTTATCTTACTATATAAAATAATGTGACTTTACTTTTAGATGGCAAACAGTTTTTCCATTTAAGTTTCCTGTACATAGTCCATACTGCTATTTTATTCATTAGAACAGTCCTCTTGTTCAGCATCAATGAAACTGTATCAACAAATATTATATACATTTTAAAAATATTATAAATTGAATATATTTTACTTCTTGGTATATCCATTTTATTATCGCGAAGTTATATATTAGATTTTTGACAAAATACTCCTGGTAAGAAAACTTTTAAAACTAAAAACACTTATTATATGAAGTTATTAAAATATTTTTTTACTTTACACTCTCTTTTTGCAAACTCCTTTTTTTAAAATAATACCTATTAGCTTTTGCAAATAAAAATTAGAAGAGAGCACTAAAATTGACTAAAATAATAAAATTAAAATTACAATCACCTTGATAGCTTTTGATATGATTCAGCTACCTTTAATACATTATTAATCACCCACTGATAAATCAACTGCAATGGTATTTATACCCTGTAAGAATACATTATCCTATTGGTTGATTCTTTCTTTTAGTTTGATATCAAATTTGCATAATGTTGCAAACTTACACAATTAAATTTCAAAAATAAAAATTATGACATTATAAAACATTAAAAATATTTAAAAATATTACTTTTAAATCAATTATTGCTTTACTAAATTACTTAAAAATACTTTAAATTAACTTTTAAAAACAATATTTAATAAATTATCCCACTTTTACTATTTAATTTATCTATTTTTTTATTTTAACCCTTCAAGGAACTAATTTATCATTCGCCGCAGGTGGTAACACTCAAAGCTTTTAATTGGCCGATGCACAAAATAATGTGTCAATTTTTCAAAAGTTATTGACCGTTTTTTTAAATATATTCACTTTAGTTTCGTTTTTAAAAAGTATATTAGTAATTTCTCACATTCTAAAAATAAACGAAAGTTTGTTCAAAAATAAATTTTGATTTTTAATTTTAAAAATATTTGTTACAGTTGACATGAAAAGAAACGTCAATCATCAATTTCACGTTATGATTTTTTTTCCCGACTTTGCAATGAATAAATAATTCTTGCTAAAATCTTAACTATTTTTGTAAAATAATATTTATTTTTGACATATTATATGAAAATAATTTGTATTTTATTTGTATTTCATCAAAAAATATTTTAAAATGCTCTAAAACATTCGTTTATCATTTTCAAAATAAAACAAAAGCGTTCGTAACTTTTTAATTTTTGGCAGCCATATAAAAATTTTAACAGCCAATAAGATTCAAGAAAAGATGATGAGAAGGCGGAGCTTTTCCATTTTCTTTTGTTTACAAAATTTCAACAGCCAATAAGATTCAAGAAAAGATGTGAAAAGGCAGTGCTTTGTTTTTGTTTGACATAAATCGTCTTTTTATTGATTTTTTACTTGTAAAATAATTCAATAGATGGCAGTATATTATAAAACTTTTTGCGTTCTAAAAAATGACGTCAAAACCGTAAACGTAGTACAAAAACTAAGCAATTTACAGTGATGTCAAATTTCCTCGATTAAAAACGAGCAGGTCAGTCAAAAGGTTAGCAAAATATTTAACTTTTTTATTAACTGTACTCGTCTTTATTACACTATTTAAACATTTATAATGATAGTTAACTTAATATTTAATATTAGCACTTATGATAGGTAATAATTATATCCAATTCTATAATGCAATTTTAAAATATTTTGAACTTTACTAATAAATACCATCAAGCAAATGTGCGCAACCATATATTATTAGATGAATCACATGACTGCGATAACCAATACAGATTATCCAATTTACTGTCTGGAAATAAATAATAAATTGCTACACTTCTTGTATTAATTAAATAAAATAATACAATTATATAAAATTTGGAATAATAATTTAGAAAATATAGAATTAAATACAACTTTCACTACCATAAAACTAACTTTTAAAATATACAATATTAATAATAATTATTAAATATGATTTATAAATTTAAATATAACATTTACTTAACTATAAATTTTAAACTATTAAAATTGAACTTTTTAAACATACTTTTAAATATTTATAGCTGAGCTATTTATTATGGCCATCTTTTGCAACCATATGAAATAATATTTTTAACTTTATTTAACTATTCCTAAGTGATTCATTATAATTTTTAAGCATTATGTATTTTCATTTAGCTTTAAATCATACTTTTAAGATAATATTAATAAAATATAATCAACACATCAAGAGAAATTATTCTAAGATTTAAAATTTTTAGTAATTTAATGTAATTAGCTATTTCTGACCTATAGAAAAGGGCTATATATATATATATATATATATATATATATATATATATATATTATATATATATATATATATATATATATATATATATAATAGCACTTAATAATAAACATTAAAATATAATATACAAGTGTAGATATTTTATGATTGAATGAAAACAAGTGAAATTAATTTTGTTAATAGAAAACATAAGCAAGTTTTTGTTTGAGAAGTTATGATTTATGAATAACAATGGGTTTTTACAAGATAAAACATTTTAACAAGAAGTAAAATTATATGCATAAAGTGATGTTTATTGACAATCTAGTTTGAGTAAGCAGTTTTTTAAAAAAAAATACAATGTAAAAATGTTAAACACATATTTAAAAGAATATTTTATATTTTAATTATTTATATATACATATTATCACCAGTTGGTTATATAGCTGCATTAAAAATAATTAGATAGTTGGTAGCATGCTACTCAATTTTATGTATAAAATTATCTAAGTAATTGCAAAAATATTTAATATTTCCGATCATATTTTTTTATAATGGGCCTTCAGTTAACTTAATATTTTAAGTCCCAAAATAATAATATGAAAATTTTGAAACTTTAAACTTGTTAAATAATAATACGATATTAATATGGAAATATTTTAATAAGTTATAAATGATCATAGAATGGTGAGAAAACTATAAAAAATATAAACAAGTTTTTTGATTTCTCTCTCTTCAGTGTAGTCTTAATTTAAACTATAAAAATGTAGTAAGAGGAAAATAATTTTCTCTTTTTTGCAAATTATTTAATAAATATTAATTTTAACTGCTTAAGAAAAATAAAAGTTTTATGTTTAAAAGTATTTTTAAAAAAAAAAAATACCAAGTAGGGTTTTAATGCTTTTGTAAGTTTTATTTCTAATTACAGTTGTCATTTTTCTTTTCTTTTTATCTCTCTTCAGTAGCAAAATTTCAGTGTAATTAACTAATTATTCTGTATTTCTTTTTGCAACAAAATGTTTTAATTAGAAGGATATGACAAGAATTTTATGATGTTATTTTAAGTTCTTGACTTGTTATTCAATGTCTATGATTAATGAGGAAAGCAGCTGAACCTTTGTATTTGTAAAAATATATCTAAATGGTTGTTATCAAAATTATCAGTGATTATGATTGACTTGTAGATCAGATTGGTCGACAAAACATGGAGCTGTGAATAAGTAAAAAGACCCAAGTCTCTAGTAAAAAAAATATTCTTAACCTAATTGTTAAAGAGAGTAGTCAAAGATTAACCCAGCTACTGAAAAAACAGTAGGTAAAGAAATTTTTCTGACTTAGTAGTTGAAGAGACACCAGTTAAGTCTTAATACAGTATCTAAAAAGAAAGAAGCAGAAGTTTTAACTAAGCTATTGCATACCACAATGGAAGTTTTAAACAAGCTTTTAGCATCCATTGCGTTTAGTTATAATAATGTTTTATACAATGAAAGCCATATTCTAAATTCATCTAAAAGCTGGATATCATCTTCCTCCATGTAACCTGCCTTCACTGGAATAAAAATATAAAGAAGTTACCCCTAAAGTAATATACAACCTTGTCTGCAACCAAAAGCATGAGTCTCTGACTGTGCTAGTCTAACTTGGGAAATTTATTAAACTAAAATGGAAAAAAGATTGCTATTGTTAACCTGAAAATAAAATACTGCACACCAGAGAAAGTACAAATTCATCATGTTCATATGTGAAAACCATCAAGATTAAAACTCAAGTGGCACTGGAAATTATCATTAACAAAAAGGACTGTGTAAAAATAAAATAAAACCATGATTGAAGGTATTTTGTGTGTGCACACAATTAATAGTAAAAAAAATTATATATAAAAGTAATATTTTTTGTTGTAAGAATTGATAATTTTAAATATTTTCATTAAGTTAATGTTTTTAAATTGTAAAACATTTTTTTATATAAAAACTTAACAAAAGGTTAATTAAACTAAATAAAAAATTGTAATCTTGACTTTGAAGATGTTGTTTTTTCAACTCTTAATTATTTTAAAGAAATAACTTAATTAATTAAAAGTTGATTTATGAATAGAAATCCACTGATTGGTTATAATTTTTATGAAAATATTTTTTTTGATGAAATGAATGTTTCAAATTTTATACTATCATGACATTTTTTGTTTATTGTTAGTCAATTAGTTATTAAATAATTGTTTTAAAAATATTTTTATTTTTATTTCTTTATTCTATTCAATTCCTGTTTCATAAATTTCAATGTGCATGATTTTATTTCATGACATCTTAGGTTTGTAGCATTTTATCTTAAATGATCCCAATCAAACTATTTACATATAATAGGGTAAACCTAGTAATTATTTAAAGTAATTTATAATAAGTTGTTTTATTTATATTTTTATTTATTTATTGCTTGCAGTAATAGCTTATAGATTTCTTGCTTTCTGCACTAGATTTGTGCATAACATTTATATGGAGGATGGGTATATGTTTAATCTTATGGACATCCAGTCATTGATTATTTCATTACTTCTCTAATTATTGATCAACACAAAGATAATTTTTTTAAAGTCCATGCACTACATTTTATTTTATTTATTATTTCTTTAGAAATTTAGATTATAGCTGACCAGTACATTAATGGTGCTAAGTGATTAGAGCATTATGATAGTCAGGATGTCTTTGGTATCTCAGCATTATTTGACTTATTATTGTATTTTCATGAAGTAGCACATATGTATGTGCATCCGGATAATTATTATTTGTATTGTTGTCCTAGATTTGGCAGTTGCTAAATAATTAACTTGGTCTATAGTGGACTACTTTTAAAGCCAACCATAAGATAGACACTTGATTTATTTTTATTGTTAATCATTTATGATGATGAACACTTATTACTTTTGTGTAATTCTGGTAAACTTATACTTGGTTTTATGCAGACCTTTCATGCTCCATCCATTTATATTTAATTTTATATAGTTTATTGGGGGATGATGGAAATTTCCTATCTCATAAATTAGCATAATGTGATGTATGGGTTACAAATGGCTATCCAACAGTGGGCATTGTAATCTCAGATTCTCTCTTATTAACTCTATGTCTGTACAGATACAATATATTATTCCTTAGACATACTAAATATGATTAAGCCATAAGCAGTATTACACTTATTATTATTTAAGTAATACTTTGTGTACAATTTTAAAGTTATAATTGCAGTATGCATTGTTATATTTGCTTATTTATTAGTTACATTCAGAACATGTTATATTTAGTTGGTTAACAAGATTAATTTAAAATTATTTGTATCAATAATTTTAAACTCAGTGGTCAAGTTGTAATCTTTAGCAGCCATAGAAATATAATGGATCATAAATAAAGGTGAGATTTTTACCTTTATTGTTAAAAGGAAGTTGCCTTGACATCAGCTTGAGATTGTTGATTGTTGTTGATATTTAGATTGTCTAGGTGTTGACTACATTTTAATAATTAAATATGATATATAAATAAGGAGTATACTATTTAATTTATATATACATATTTTATGTACACACACTAAATAGGATATACACATAAAGAATATACATATTAACTTACTGCACAAATATTTAATGATATTGAAGCAGATGGATCAGTAGGCCAGATCCATGCTTCACATCTTTCTAGATTACTAGACAAGGATCAAACCTGGTCCATGCATGTTATGATGTTTGTAAAACTTTCCATCTTCCAATTTATCTACATTTAAATTTTAGGCCAGTAAATAAGTTAGTAAAGTATTACATTTTTATTAAAATGTTTTATTAAAAATATTGGAGGGGCCGATATATATATATATATATATATATATCGGCCCCTCCAATATTTTTATATGTAAAACTTTCCATCTTCCAATTTATCTACATTTAAATTACAGATGGAAACTTTTATAAAAATCAATATATAAATTTTTAATATGATATTTTTTTTAAGTATTTTATTCTGGAGATTTGCTTTCATGATAAACCTTACTAACATTATGTAGCATTAAACAAAAGAAAATCCATTAACAAAATGGTAATGAATTTTGTAATTAAAGTAAAAACAAAATAGAAAAGATAATTTGAAATATAAATTCTGCAAATCTATATTTAATTAAAAATAGATTTGAACCAATGAAATCATTGGGTTTATCAGGAGAGTTGATCTCAAGAATACACTATGAATATACTTTAGGTATTCTAACATTACCACAGCCTGAAGCATATGAAAAAGGGAATTTTCCAAAAATAGTTAAAAACATTATAAATAGTCAAAGAGAACAATAGAGGTTAGCCAGTCCCAGTTTTTGTCGGCCATTACCTGGCAAATCTACATCAGTCAAATTTTTAATATAATGATAAAAGTGTTCCCAAGTATGATAGCAGAGTAGACAGTGTCAATCTTCCTGCCTTCTGTGTCCTAAATATGATCACCAAAATACCATAGGCCAGAGACACCTCATAAAAATGATGTGCTGAACTGTTGAACTCTTTTATTCAATTTATAGCTAGCTATGCCTGTGTGGAAATTCAGTTTTTATCATGGGATTCCAACTTCCACTTGGTCTCATAATAAATTAGGTAATTTGTTTCCAATTTGTAATTTCTAACTGCCTAGTTTAATCTTCTAAAACTCCAGTGATCCAATAATGTAAATCCTGCTAATTGCAATGTCTTCTAAAAATGTAATCCCCATAATGTAATTTAAATATAACTTAATTTTCTGTAAAAATATACTTGTTATTATTTAAAATCTAATGTCTTTGCTTTCTTTCTATCTGCTTTAAAATTATGCCTCTTAATGCTAAACTTACTTCTAATTGCAGTTTAGAAAATATTATTATTAATTACTTAAAATGAAATGAATATATTCCAATTTTTGTTTCATCTTGACAAAAGCTTTACTTAAATAAATATTTTGCTGCCTATTTCCTGACCAATGTTTGTCGGTAAATAAATAATTCCCTAGCTCTGAAGTTTTTGGAGTGACCTTTGTTTTGATGAGAGGAAACTATTTTATATTATTCTGTGTCTTTTTTTACATTTATACATACATGATTTAGTTGTGGGGTGATGTGAGATTCAAGTACAAGAGTTCATTTAGTTAAATTATTCCATTTTTAAAGAGTGAAAGTGAGGGGTTTATAAATTATATTCATGTTAAATAATAAGAGAGAAATAGAATGTCATTTGAAATATTAGTGGGATTTTGTGTTGGAGAGATGTGTCACTCATTACAAATATTTGTAATAGAAATTAATGCTTATTTTGTTCTTGTTTTTCTGATTTTATTCAATCTGTATGCATTTATGTAATCTATATAGCTCAGCACGATTATATATTTAAATGCTAAAATATATTCTCCAGTACTTGTATTTTGCCTTGCTGGTATTTGGTTTGATTACTTGTCTTTTGTTCTTTGTGATCACTAGATCAAACCTAGATTATGTGATAATTTCACTGGCCATGATTTTTAGCAGGACATGAAAGCCAAAAATAAGAAGAATTGGGGCAAGCTAAGCTCAGCTAGCCTTGGTGATTCTCATTATTTCACCTGAAATATTTTAGGTTTGCCAATGGCACAAACTATTCTTTTTTTATTTCTTGGCATCATGGGAACATGGACAGGTGAATTGAGTCAATGCTGGTAATGTAATATCCAATGCTGGTATTTGTTCATTTTTCTTTGTCTGAGCACATCATGGTGGATTGACCATGATCTGACTAATTTATATATTTTAAATCTTGAAATATTTATTTGTGAATATCATGATCTATTTATATTTTAAATGTGTCGCTTCTCTCTTAAAATAAATTCAATCATAAGAAAATTATATTTAAAATAGCTCTTTAAAAAATACATTCTGATATCTCAGACTTGGGCAGGCATCTTCCATAAATCACTAATCATGACATTTATTATATTGGCATATCAACTACACCGCTCTCTTGCCAGAGGCAAAATAAATGACAGAATAGAAACTTGTATTAAATAATTTTATGAAATCAAATCAGAGATATTAGATAAATTATATAAAAAAATGTTTTATTAAATATATATGTGAATTTAAGCTACCTGTGGTTCGTCTCTATTCCTTTTTTCTAAAATTAGTATTTTCTAATTAATTATTGTGCTGCTATCTGATGACTCAAGGTCACACACATACCATTTTATGGTTAAATAAATAGATAGTCTAATTAAAGTTAATAATTAGAGTTAGACATACGAATTAGTTGAGACTCATGCTCTACCATTGATGCTAGTGTGCCAGAGTGTGGAAAAGATTAATTGCTTGCCTCAAAATGTTGTTAAATTGTTTGCAGATTTAGAGAGATTGTAAACAGGGCAGAATCCATAACTATTTATTATCTTTGATCTCACATACGGTTTGATTCAAGATACTTTTACCCAGGCTGTGAATCATGTTGAGTTAACATACAATTTCAACCGGTACAATATATATACCATCTATGCTGTAAATAGATTTAAATGTAAAATTATATATATATTAAGTAATGTTCATTTATAATATACATTTGATAATCATTTTGCCTAGACACTTACAGTTGATATATATATATATATATATATATATATATATATATCATCGGAAGAGTATATATATATATATATATATATATATATATATATATATGCAAAGAAATCAAGCCATATGTCACATGATTTTAGTTTTTAAGCTTGTATTACAAATGTTGTCTAATGAGCATACCAATAGCCCTTAACAAGATTTTCAGAATATCCCTATAATTAGATTGGTTTCTAGCATCTGAATCTCCTCAGTGAGGTGCTAGGATAATCAAGCATTAGATTTAAAATACCAGGTCAAATCAAAATTAGGTCATATGACTATGACTTGAGCTCATATGGCTATTTAAGTTAGATAGCAGGATTTGACGACATATGGATGTCTGAAAATTTCAGATTTTTTACTTAATAGTTAACCATTTGATAATTCTGGGCTTTACCTGTTTTTTTTTAAATCTAATGCTTGAATATGGTAGCACCTCAGTGAACAAAGCCAGAAGCTAGATACTGGTCTGAGGATAGGGATATTCTGAAAAGCTTTTTAAGGGCTATTAATATGCTCAATAGATTTTATATATATATATATATATGGGTAAATACATGTATCAATAGATTTTATATATATATATATATATGGGTAAATACATGTATTCTGTCTATAAAAACTTAAACTAATTATATGGGACTTGAACTCAGAATTTCAAGCTATTTAGTTATCCATCCCATCTTATACAACCAGTACACATGACCACATATATGTAAAAAAGTGAAATGATAACCAATATAATACATATTTTATGCTAAAGCAGCACTCATAAGTTGGTTGATATTACTATCTCCCGCCCATCTATATAACCAGTACTCAGTTTATATTAAGAATAAAAAATCTTCACATTCTAATGGACAAGCTTCAGTCTTTGCCACTCTCCAACTCCTCAGCAATGTATACATTAAAAATCCAAACCATTCCAATCTCAAGTTTTAAATAACATAGATTGCTGAAAAGTTGGAAAATAGTGAGGATTGATGTTGGTCCATTAAAAGTTGAATATTTGCTATTTTAATATAAACTGAACACTGATTGTATATCTGCATGGGAGATGGTGATGGATGCAGGTTTAGCATGAAATACTTATATTGAAGATCATTCATCTTTTTCACATGTATATTATCACATGTATCAGTTGTATAAGGTGGATTGGATAGCTGTAGGGAACTTGAAAGTTTGTGTTCAAGAACCTTATATGTATGTGCACATGTGTATATAAGTGATGATTAATATACATATAATAAATAGGATATATACATAAAGAGCATACATATTAATTTACTGCAGAAATATCTAGTGATATATATATATATATATATATATATACAGACACACCTAGGTCTCATTTTAGGCAATAGATAGGTTCCTCAGAAAACACGCGCAAACGAAATTGCGCAAAAGTAGATTGAAAAAGGGGGGTTATGGACTAAGATTTTTCAAAAATCGAGTGAAAGCAAAGCACCAATGTAAAATTTTTTAAAATTCGTGCAAAAAAAAAAAGAAATAAAATATGACTAATAAAAAATTTCAAATTTAAAAAAAATTGATACAAGACAAACTTTTTTTAACTATAATATTTAATTTTATTCAAAACAATATAATTTTATGCATAATTTACAGTAATTTACATTTTTTTTATACAAATTTTAATTATTATTGTGATTTGCTGATAAATAGGTTCGTTTGCAAACTCATAAAAAAATCAGATTCTTCACATGAAAAAATAAAACTAGAGCCAACGTCACTCTCATGTTGTTAATGGTTTTCTGGTGACAACGTAATTAGTAATTAATCTAACAACTAAAAATTAAATTCTTATTTTGTCTTTAATTTTCAATTTTAATTGTGCTCACTGCTATTACTGATTAAAAATAAACTTGCAGACACTAAATGATTAATAATTTACGTTCTTTTTTAAAAAGTAAAAACAGAATGTGATTTCAAATGCAAAATTAACACACACAATGTTTGAACAAATTTACATTATAATCTTGTAAAATTTAATGTGTGTATACATAAAATGTGGAAATCATGATTTTAATTTCTTTTTGCATAAAATCTTACTATTATAAAGCACTGAAAATATTGAAATTACTAAGATGAAAGTAGAATTCCAATAATGTGCTATTACTTTCAATATATGCAAAATTTATTATTTAAAGTAATAGCACATTATCAGAGTTCAACTTCCGGTGAAATATGGAAACGCGTAACTTCAAAATCCTGTTAAATAAGTCCACGTAAAAAGAGAACCAGGTGTATATGTGCAAAGTTGATTTAAAATAAAATTGTATATATTAAGTAAAGTTCATTTACAATATAGTTTTTCTAAGTATTTTTAAAAAATAAAAAATAAAAAAATTCCAATCAAAGTAAAAATGTTAAACACTTTTCACTTAAAAGAATATTTCATGTTCTTAATCATTTATACAGACATATATTTTTATAATTATGTACACATATTAAATATGATATACATATTAACTTATAGCAGAATTATATAGTGATATATATATATATATATTGTGTCAGTCAAAACATGTTTATCCATCTAACATGAGCTGGAACTCACAAACTGTACTTCAAATCCAGTCAAGCCCAAGATTTAGGTCAGAGACCAGCCTGAATTCGAACCCACACTATAAGCCCCAGATCTAACACCTAATAAATAACATAATAGTGATAGCACATGAGAATTAATCTTAATCTGGCCGACTAGCAAAGCTGAGAAAAACAATGAGACATCTATAACTATGACTATATTAAAATATACAGAAGCATAGCTGTAATATGTGGAAGTGGAGAAAAGGAATTCAAACTACTCAAATAAGTTAGACAATAAAATATAATTTAATATACTGACAAAGTATTATACATTTATACATTAAGTACATTAGTATGGGTGTGAATGAGCAGTAGATAATTACATAGTGTCATTCATGCTATTATTTCTCATATGCTCTTTATTAGCTAAATAATATATTACAAATAAGCACACAACTTTGATGGGTCTAATATTAAGATGCCAATCGAATATTAGAAAGAATTATGATAATACTGCCATTAACACTTTGATTTATGGTTCCAAAACATGGTGACTAACATATATTTAGAAGAGCGTTCTGAGATTCATTATACATGTGATATAAACTATTTTCATGCCACAGAGGTTGTGAAAATAAACAAAAGACAGTTGAAAAATTATATTTGAAACTATGACAAAATATTTAATGAAATTATTTTAGCAATAGAAAGATGAACACTTTATTTTCCCCAAGGCATATAGATATTCTTAAATACAGATATATAAATCATGACGGTGAGATTGTAGATGATTGAAATAAAAAAAGAAGCAATTGGCATTTATATACATATATCTTTTAAGCAAAGCTTAATTTTAAAACTGGGTCATGAAGCAAAAGAAATACTAATACAAATAAGGTTGCGGTGCTGACATAATAGCCTAAAATAACTAAGAAAAAAAGGTCGTGCTTCTGGATAAAAAAATAAAATCTCACACCCCCTTCTTGGGTCGTGCTTAGAGAAAAATGGATAGGCATGGCAGGGCCCAGACTTTTGCTGGTATAACCAATGTGAGAGGCCTTTTATCTATGAAGTGAATATGCATAGCTGGTGCCAAACTTATGAGATCACCACCAGAGGCATTTGATATGGAATAAATGTGGTTCCAGATAGCTCAACTATCTATGGAATGAGAATAAATCTATGGATTCAAACTTGTTGTAACCCCCAGAATAAGAAGACTAGAAGCACATAATATATATATATATATATATATATATATATATATATATATATATATATATGTGCTTCTTCAAATATATATATATATATATATATATATATATATATATATTTGAAGAGAGGCTAAATGTCGGCAACACAGTAAAGATAAATGTCACTAATGGCATGAAATATAATTTATTGCTTTAAAATAGATAACCCTTGTTTGAATACTATAATACACCATGGAATTATATATATATATATATATATATATAGAGAGAGAGAGAGAGAGAGAGAGAGAGAATATTTCATTTACTTAAAATATACTTGAAGATTTTATATAGCAAAAGAAACATTATGATTTAGATTTCAAATTAATAAAATATATGTTAAGATTTGATTTAGTAAAAGAAACATTAAGATTCACCCCTTTTCCTTCCCTACTATTTAAAATAATTCGATCCCACCTTCATGAATTTTATAATAACTGGAATACATAGCATATATTTTAAGAGTATATAAAAAATAACTAGCAGTATATATATATATATATATATATATATATATATATATATATATATATATATATATATATATATATATATATATATATATATATATATATATATAACAATTAAGTCACCTTTTTTTTTAGAATTAAATAAATAATATTTTATTAGATTTCAAAGCATTAATTAGCTTGAGTTCTGGATTTTTTCCAGGTAGAAAAATCCAGAGTTAAACAAATATATTTTTATAATAAACCAACATAAAATGCTGGTTCGTAAAAACAAACTGGCGAACATTTTAATTTATAATGCATTATATATATTAAAAGGGGATATTAATAAAAACTTAATAATGGAGATTTAATTGAGAGACAAAAAGGATTTTAGAAATTAAGTTCGCTAGGTTGCTGAGATTGACACATTAAAATTAAAAGCACACATAAAATCAAGTAATAAATAAATGACCACACCAAAATTAAAGAAAAGAGCATATGAGATAGAATTAAATTTAAGGAAATCATTTGAGAGCAATTTACATTTTACATAAAGTTACAAAATAAAGTTAAATCACATATTAGAAGAAATCTTGATATATGAATTAGGCTAGATTTAGTTTCAGTTGTGGTGGTTTGAAATAATTTACCTTGCAATTTTAAGAGTCCAATTTAGTAGTTGCGTGTGTATGGCAATTGAAATGCAAGTTCTTCTGTGGCAGCAAGCTTCTATTAGCATTGTGAAGTTCTTAGGTCGGGCTTTTCACTCTTGGACAGCAGGGTGGTATGGCCGCAGAAGATGATGACCCAACAAGGCCGAGAAGTGATGGATTTACTGCTACATCATTTTTAGTGATTCAAAATTCAGTCATTTTATACTTTTTCTTTTATCAGTTGTTTTTGAAGATGCAATTGTAAGATAACGTCCAAAAATAAATTCAAATCTATTTCCAGATTAGAAATAGATTTGATAACATGGTTTTTAACAAAAGTATTTATAATCTTAATTCCCCTTTAAGTAAAACTTTAATTAAAAATACCTACCCCAGATTAAAACAATAGTGCTTCCAACCCTTAATTATTTTTGGACAATTAACAGCAGTCACATATTCCATATTGAATTTTATAAAAATATATACAGTTTAATAGAAAACAAGCAATTTAAAAAGAAAAAGTTAAAATGACATATAATAAATATTTAAAAACATCAATATTTTGTTAGTAAGTTTTGCTCATATATCATCATCATCATCAACCATTATCAATCCACTGCAGGATGAAGGTCTCTCCAAGTTTAATCCATCTTCTCCGATCTTTAGCTTCTCTTCTCCACAGCACCCCTGAACATTTTCTTATTTCATCCATCCATCTCACATGTGGCCTCTTTCTGGGTCTTTTACAATCTCTTGGAATCCAGTTTAAAATTTCAATTGTCCATCTATTATCATCTCTTCTAGCAATATGTCCAGCCCAACTCCATTTCAATCTTTTAATTTATTCAAAAAGGTCAGTAACACCTGTTTGTTTTCTTACCCATATATTGCGTTTTCGATCTCTTCTTGTTACTCCCAACATACATCTCTCCATACTCCTTTGAGTGGTCTGAAGTCTCTGTATTGCTCTTCTATTAAGTGTCCAAGTCTCAGATCCATAAGTAAGAACTGGTAAAACACATTTGTTAAAAACCATCCTTTTCAAACACATAGGCATATTTCCTTTTAGTATCAAGTTATTTCTACCAAAAGCACTCCAACCAAGTTTAATTCTATGATTAATTTCCTCCATTATGTTTCCATCTGTATTAATAATCTGACCAAGGTATTTGTAACTGTTAACTTCTTCTAATTCTTCATAATCAATCTTTATTTTCATATTTTGAGCAAATCGATTAAACATTACTTTAGTCTTTTTAACATTTATCTTTAGTCCTACTTTTCTACTTTCATCTGCTAACTCCTGCAACACTTCCTGCAGCTCTGAAGCATTATTTGCAAAAACAACTACATCATCTGCAAAATCTAAATGACTTAAATACTCTCCATTTACTTTCACTCCTTTAGTTTCCCATTTTAATCCACAAAATACTTATTGCAGCACTGCTGTAAAGAGTTTTGGAGATATGGAGTCACCTTGTCTTACACCTTTCTCAATGTTGATTTTTCCAGTATCATTATGTAATCTAATTGTTGCTGTTGCATTTTTATAAATATTTTTTAAAATATGACAATATCCTGGATCTATACCTTGATGATCCAATGCTTTAATCACTGAAGAAATGTGTATAGAATCGAATGCCTTTTCATAATCTACAAATCCAAAACATAATGACAACTCATATTCATTTGTCCTTTCTATGACTTCTCTCAATACCTGGATATGATCTATTGTACTAAAACCACTTTTAAATCCAGATTGTTCTCTTGGTTGGTGGAAATCCAAAGTTCTCTGTAGACGAGTTGTAATTATCTTGGTAAAAATTTTATATAAAACTGATAAAAGGCTGATAGGTCTGTAATTTCTAATATCTTCTTTATCACCTTTTTTAAATATTAATATTATTACTGCATTCTTCCAATCTTCCGGTACATCTTTATCATTTAGACATTTGGTATATAACTTTGCTAAAATTGTTTCTATTTCTTCACCTGCTTCTTTTAATATATCAATTATAATTCCATCATTTCCTGGAGACTTTCCTTTCTTCATACACTTAATTGCATGTCTCACTTCTTCATTTAAAATTCTGGGCAATTTGCTCATATATATATATATATATATATATATATATATATATATATATATATATATATATATATATATATATATATATATTTGAGCTGCATCTATAATACTTTAATAAAAAAAAACTAATAATTAATAAAAAGAATTAATAATAATTTTAAAACATGATATTGAAACATTGAATTTTATGATTTAGGCGTGCATCTCAAATATATACATGAAATATATATACACAACAAAAGTAGCAGGATGGGAAATAGAGATTTAAACATGGGTTAGTAGGTAGAAACATGAAGCATAATCTTAAGCTTAGATTTACTGCTTCATTTCTCCGGACATACAATGAAACAAAAAAAAAACAAAAAACAAACAAAAAAAAAATGCCTTGACTAGTTGTTTTCAAGTGTTGACCAAAAGAAGACGAAAATTTTCAAAATTCAATACACAATCTTGTTATATAAAACTATATATATGAAATATCATTTGGGGATGTGAATATTTGTTCAACTGTTTAATCCAGAAAAAATTTGCACATCTATATAATGAAAAAAAAATTCTATGCTTAGGCTACAACACAATTTCTCCAGGTATATGGGTTTACAAGAAAATAAATAGCAATGCAATACATATAAAACTTTCAAACACATCTGTTCCTACACATCACACATACACACCTATGTGCATATATACGTATCGCTACCATATACAAGTACATAAATTTTACACACACATACACTTCTATATACACTACACAATACTACATACTATTGGAAAAGATGGAAAAACAAGAAAAAATTCATACACATGCTAAATCCTTTCACTTTGCTTTTAAAATAAACACAAACATTATATACTCAATTAACAAAAAAAAAAAAATTCTATACATATATTTCTTTTTTTTAAAAAAAATCATCTCCTGCCTAAACACTCACTGCTCCCACACTTTTTATATATCTGCCCAACTATAGTTTAGCTGAAAATTTAGCTTTGCTTGCTGGAAAAAAAAAAATTGGTTTATTTAAGATTTTATATTAATCTAGCCATTTCTTTTAAATTCTCTTGGTCGCACCCATGTATCTAAAAGAAAACTCATTGTCTGGTTATTACATGTTTAAAATTTCACATCATAGCATAAAACCAAAAAAAAAATGATCTCAATATTTTTTTTCTGAGTTCGAACCCTCCACTTCCAACATTTTTGTATTTGACTCACTACTGGTTAGCAAAATTTCTTTTTATAAGAGCGCCATTTAACACAGAGTGATAAATGATTTATGATTTATTTACACATTTTTTATATATGTCTAAAAAACAAAAAAAAAAATTATATATTACAGTGAAGAAAAAATGCATGTGTACTATGGTTGTAGTACATGGGTTTAACTTTAAACAGTGAATTTTACACTTTGAACACATTATTTTAAACATATCAAACATGGAAAAAATTATATAACAACTTTTTTTAAAGAATATATATATATATATATTGTACCGAGACAAAGTCGGTACAGGTATATACGCACACACACGAGCAATGTAAACACTCTATATTTTTTCTCTTCTTTCACTTTCAACTTGTGATAAAAAATAAATGTAGTTTTCTTTCAATGCGTTATAAAATACACTGTAAAATAAAATGTTAATATTTCTGATTAAATAGTTAAGGCTTTCATATAATCTATTATAATAATATTCTCTAAAAAGAAAAAAAAAGAAAAAAAAATATAAAGTACTACTAATATGCCATTTTAAATCTCAATAAGTGATTTCTACTTGTATATGCCACGGGGGTAATTAAAAGGGGTTTGTTTTAGATTATAACTGTAGTGAAAGTTAAAAGCTTATAGAAGTGATTTTGAGACAGATTAAATGCTCGACTTTTAAACTAATGTAAGTTAAATTGTTCTCTTAAAACACGCACACATGTATGCATAAAAGGTGTGAATAAGTATGAAATTTTTCTAACTGAGATTGTAATATGAGATTGCATAAACCTAAGATTGCCTCAAGCATATGGATTGAGTGGACATTACGTAGGACACGGACCCCAACGACAACTCAAAGAATATTGAACTCTGGGTGGAGATTCGATCCTCAGATAATAACCAACCCATATAAATATGAATCTAAATCTAAAGAAGGAGTCTTTTTACACTTTTTCTTTTTACACTTTTTTCTGCTTATAGTTTTTTTTAAAATTCCTCCAGAAGCTACAACTAGAACTTTTCTTTTTTTGCTATCCGGTTTATCCAATATGATCACTGTGAAATTAACATTTAGAGCGTCAATCGTCATGACGGGCTAGAAAACCCTTCAGTGATTGACCGACGCTCTGCCACCAGAACATCTCCACAGCTATGAATGATCAACAACAATACCATCCGAACATAGTGCTCCAATCAGTCTAAGGACGTTGTTCCGTTTAATATACAAGAATCGTCCAAACATACTACGCTGAACTTATGTGAAATGAATAACCATGTATTATGGAAACCTCATCTATCAGGTTCGAACCCTCACCAAACTAGAAGCAGCAGAAGACTAAGCAAAATCCTAGGTAAACATTTTTTTTATAATGCTTCCATTCATTCTTTACGTAAACTTAAAAGGCAATCTCATAATTAATTAAATTCGACTTTCGTAAATCAAATATAAAATGATCCGTAATCTCTCATATATTAAATCTTATTATTTTAATCTCAACTTTCGTAAATAAAAATATCAGATGCTACATAGTCCATCATATTTAAATCTTAGGACTTTTCCAGTTATGAACTTTGATCCTAATTATTATTTTCTTTCGCAGATAAACTATAACACACACCTACTTTCGAAATGTAATAAGAGGAAATATATTTTATCAACCATGTTTATTATGCATAATATGTTCTTTTCGGTGCAAGTGCGAGAATGCGCGTATGTGCGTGCAAATAAAGCTATTAATCAATGTTTCAATTTTTTATAATCAATAAATTTTTTTTATTTATTTAAACTAGTCGAGCATTCCTCAAATCATTTTTCTATAATTAAATATATTTTCTTTTTGAAGTTATTATTATTGTTAGCATTTATTCATGCAATTAATTATTTTACTTTTAAATTTGTCTTTCTTATATTTTTTTTTGTTGTTTTTTTTTTTATCTCTTTTAAGTTTCATTCATAAACATCGTGCCGTAAGTCACGATGTTTACTTATTATGTAGTTAACATAGGTTTAAGAGTTGGGAGGGCCTATTATTAATAAATATAAGTAAATGTCAATAGAGCTAGTATAAATAATTCTATTGGATTGTATGATAAAGGGGGGATGATATTATAAGCGTCTATTTGTTTATTCTAATGATGCCTCAACCGAACATTCGTATTAGTTATAAATAACCAATGATCCCGTCGAATGCTTGGACCAATCTGTTAATCAACCGATCTTCTTATCCATTGGTTAATATTGTGTCATTTGCCAGAATAATAGTCTTGAAGGCAATCACATCACGACCCTGAGTGACCCCTATTGGTCCATGCTGGGAGTTTGATCTTATGGGCAGGGATTAGACTTCAAAATCGTTTTGATATGACGTAAGGTGATGCGAGAAATTAAATTATGAATCAAATCATCGTATCTGGCGCCCTCTTGTGTTGATAATGAACAACTATTGATATAAGAAAAATAAATAAATCTTTATGCTGTATCATGTTTGTTTTGGAGTTCACAATCCCTTTTAGGAACGGTTTAATAGGGAGCCGGTGCTTAGGGGAAATAAGGGGACGGTGGAATATATATATATATATATATATAAACAGAATTCAGTACTCAGGGTATGTGGGTGTTTATATTGAAGCCTCACATTGGGAAGCCAAGCCCGAGTAAAAAAATCCTATGTGCTGGTCAAAACATGTTTATCCATCTAACATGAGCCGGAACTCACAAAATGTACTTCAAACCCAGCCAAGCTCAAGATTTAGGTCAGGGACCAGCCTGAATTCGAACCCACTCTCTAAGCCCCAGATCTAACACCTAATGAATAACATAATAATGATGGCACATGAGAATTAATCTTAATCCGGCCGACTAGCAAAGCTGAGCAAAAGAATGAGACATCTATTACTATGACTATATTAAAATATACATAAGCATGGCTGTAATATGTGGAAGTATATACTATAATACACCATATACTCCTTAATTTACACTTTACAATGCAGTTAACATAAGATTATTATTTTTTTTGTGTAAAGTGTAAATTAAGGAGTATATGGTGTATTATAGTATATATAAGTAAGCAATGCAAATAAGAAATGGATTAAAATTTAATATGTGGAAGTGGAGAAAAGTTATTCAAACTACTCAAATAAGTTAGACAATAACATATAGTTTAATATACTGACGATTATTATACATTTATCCATTAACTACATTAGTATGTGCATGAATGAGCAAGCAGTAGATAATTATATAGTGTCATTCACACTATTATTTCTCATATGCTCTTTATTAGCTAAATAATATATTACAAATAAACACACATCTTTGGTGGGTCTAATATTAAGATGCCAAACGAATATTAGAAAGAATTATGATAATACTGCCATTATCACTTTGATTTACGGTTCAGAAACATGGTGACAAACATATATTTAGGGGAGTGCTCTGAGATTCATTATACATATGATATAAACTATTTTCATGCCACTGAGGTCATGAAAATAAACAAAAGATAGTTGAAAAATTATATTTGAAACTATGACAAAATATTTAATGAAATTATTTTAACAATAGAAAGACGAACACTTTATTTTCCCCAAGGCATATAGATACTCTTAAATATAGATATATAAATCATGACGGTGAGATTGGATATGATTGAAATAAAAATAGAAGCAATTGGCATTTATATATATCTTTTAAGCAAAGCTTAATTTTAATATTAGAGCATTAAAACTGGGTCATGAAGCAAAAAGAAATACTAATACAAAAAAGTTTGTGGTGCTGACATAATAGCCTAAAATGACTAAGAGGAAAAGGTCATGCTTCTGGATAAAAAATGAAATCTCACAACCCCTTCTTGGGTAGTGCTTAGAGAAAAGTGGATAGGCATGGTTTGTCCCAGACTTTTGTGGTATAACCGATGCAAGAGGCTTTTTATCTACGAAGTGAATATGCATAGCATGTGCCAAACTTACAGGATCACCACCAGAGGCATTTGATATGGAATAAATGTGGTTGCAGATAGTTCAACTATATATGGAATGAGAAAAAATCTATGGATTCGAACTTGTCGTAACCCCAGGTTAAGAAAACTAGAAGCATGTAATATATATATATATATATACGAAGAGAGGCTAAATGTTGGCAACGCAGTAATGACAATTGTCACTAATGGCATGAAATGTAATTTATTGCTTTAGAATAGATGACCCTTGTTTGAATACTATAATATGCCATGCAATTATATATATATATATATATATATATATTGTGCCCTTGTTTGTAATGGCATTATATATATATATATATATATATATATTGTGCCCTTGTTTGTAGGTCATAATAAGGTAGAAAGGTCAATTACTAAAAAATTTTAAATTTTAAGTTATATTTGTATGATATATAAATAATAGTAGGATAATTAGATTTTATAGTACAATTTAAAGCTGAAAATACCTGGTATATAAAAGTGTAAGGGGTTATTTTAAAAGAAAACAGTTAAATAAAGCTTAAATATATCATTGCTTATGGTTGTAAAAGCTGGCCATATAAAATAATACAGCTATAAATAGTTAAAAGTATATTAATAATTTGAGTATAATATTTTAAAACTAATAAATTAAATAAATGCTATATGTAGTGTTATAATTATATTTAATAGTCAAAACTAATAGAGTATATTTTAAATTAAGCTTTAGGATGGTGAGAATTATGTTTAGTTCGACATTTTAAATTATTTTCCAAATTTTTTATAAAATATATCAGTTTTGGTAATTTAGACCGAGACGTAAATAAAAAATCATTTGATAAAGTTAGTAAACATGTGACTGTATATTATACACCTTCACACACGCTTGTTAGAATAATAATAAAGTTTGTGAATTTGAAATTAAATGTAATTGCCATCGATCCTTAAAGTAAAAGTGGAAATATTAAATATTGTTTTAATAATTGTTTTTAAAGTTTAAATAATTTTGATAAAACTATAATTGAATTTAAAAATACTAGTCTAAATAATATTTGAGACATGACGTCATCAATTCTTTATTTTAACAGTCTAGTATGTTATAAAACTAAAATGTATAAATCTGTTCGCGCTAAAATAAAGTCATTAACCAATCAACGGAGGTAAATTAGCAGACAAAATATAAGAATTAGACAGAGCGGGGGGAGAAGTAATGTGTAAGTGAAAGTGAAAGTAACCTATTTTTTTAGCTGATAACACCGTAGCTGGAAAAGTGATATAAATTTAAAATTTTGTATTTATTTTAAAAGTTCTTTTGTAACATATAATATATTTTGACTGCCTCTATATGGATTGCTAATTTTAAAAGTTATCTTACCAGGATATTTTATTCAAGTTTAACCAAAAACCCTACAGTAAAATGGAAGTACAAGGAAAAATACCTAAAAATATTGCTATGGGAAAAATATTTGGGAAGTGCTTTAATACAGCTTTATTTATGCTCAACCATAAACTTAATTTTGTCACTCAGAGAAATATAATTAGGACGCTATACGAAAACTTAAAGGAGAAGTTACTCGCCGTCAGGAAAAAATTATGACGCACCAATTTTTATAAGGCTACTTTGAAGTTATGTTATTCTTCTCTATGAAAAAAATTTAATATGCGTTTTATTATAAAGAAAAATTATGATGAAGAAAGAATGTTTATCTTTTAAAGGAAAACATTATTAAAAATATAGTACCAGAATTTTGAAATAAAGAAAAAGTTATAGAATAGTATGAAAGTGCTATTATGTGTTTTATGGAAAGGAACAGAAAACTTTCTCTAAGAGGAACAGAAAAAAAAAATATTATAAAGTATTCAATGGAGAAAATGCTTGATTTAAAAAAAATATAAAATTCAAACTACTTAATGAAAAATGGATCCATGGAAACAGAAAAATTTATTGAAGATTTAAATAAAAGTACCTAGAAGATGCATCGTAAAAGACGCGCGGGAAAAATATAGCAGACAATATTAGAAGAGAATATGGAGACGTTTTTTTTCTTTACAGGATAAATTGATATCAAGAATTAATAATTGTATTTAATATTGTGAAAACCAAGGATTGTCGTATATGAAAATTTATTAAACAGAGTAATAATTGTTTTGCCTTAAAATAGAACATTAAGTGACTGAAGAAGAAATAATATACATTTTTTTTTTAGCTTTAATATGAACGATTTTCAAGCAAGTTTTATGAAGAAGTACCGTAAATATAGTTTAAATATTTTTACTAATTTATTTTAAATATAAAATGCTATGTGAGATGAGGGAAAACATATAAACATAAATTTAATAATATTAAAATCTAAATATAGTAACTTGATAGAATTATAAAAAAATATTGTTTTAAAAATAAAGTGTATGTATGGGAGTCTTAGATCTACAAGAATCAATGGGATGGTGAAGCCTACGGAACACGATCGCGAAGATAAAGATCGTTTTGGTAATTTTGATATTTATTCATAATGCATAATGTATTTTTTTTTTTAGATCATCTATTGATTAAGAATGATGTGTGAAAGTTTAAATTATATGTACACATTTTATACAACATTTTAAAACATATTATGAGATAGGAGTAATTCTGAATATGCATGCAATAAGTTATTTAAAGTATATTGATAATATAATTCGACAGAACAATTGTGTGATTCTTTTGAACTTTCATGTAATAAAGTATTCAGATATTTTCAAATAGTTTGTATATGATAAAATATACGAGGAAAGTAGT
The DNA here is from genome assembly GCA_028023455.1 of Epiperipatus broadwayi. Classification (NCBI taxonomy): domain Eukaryota; kingdom Metazoa; phylum Onychophora; class Udeonychophora; order Euonychophora; family Peripatidae; genus Epiperipatus; species Epiperipatus broadwayi. Next base: position 1,876,814 of record JAQFVV010000185.1, read on the forward strand.
AAAAAGATTTTCTTAAAGAACAGTGGAATAGTTTTGAAATAAATGAATTTTATTATTGTTAGAAATGCAGATAGGAATTTGTCGATGTACTGTATAGAAAAATCTTGAGAAATAAGATTGGATAGTGACTTGGTAGTACTAGTGGAGAGGAAACCAAGATGATGTTTTTGTTAAGAAATAGGAAAATAAAGTATTTGGATCAGATTTAGTTTGTGTGATTTCAGTATAGCTAACTAAGTCCTATGACTGAACACATATAGTTTGGACAGTGTTTTGTATATCTTTGAACTTTTTTGATGTTATAATAAAGCTAAAGAAATAGCTTTAGCATCACTCCTATAATAGAGGTTGGTAGACAGGTAAAGGTCACTCCTCTATAGTGTCTTTGAATTCACTGTGCCATTATTGTCAAGGTTTATGATGAGTAGTAATATTCTAGTGATATTTTGATCCTGTGCATCTATCTTCGCTATCCTTATTTCGTGAACCTGCATCGTCAGAAAGATATTTTCAAAGAAATAATGAATAAAATAGAATTGAAGATATGTTATCGTTTATGTAAGAATAGTTTATTTGCTGAAATGTCTAGAATTGTGTAATTTTAAAAGTGAAAGTACAAAATATCATAAAGAGAGAAAGAATCATATGATACAGTTTAAAATTAATTCGGAAATGAATATAAGATTTTAACAAAGAGAAATCTAAACAAAGTTTTTTTAAAAAAATGATAATAAAAATTTAATGTTTTAAATAATATTTTAGAAAAGAAATATTGCATATTTATTAAGAAAATAATTCAATAGTGTGTAATAAACATATACTTGTGCATGGGATGTTAATGGTTGTAATTATACCATCCGAAGTAAGGCTTGAATGAATATATTGGGATTATTAAACATCGGATGATGGACAATAAAACTTAATACCGAATGTATGAGAATGTTTTGAATTTGTAGGATTCCATATAACCAATATAAAACTAAAATTGTATTGTTTTTGTAGAATGTTTAATACGAATGTAAATTTGTAAAAATACAATTTTAATAATAGTAGGGATACAAAGTGTTAATGATAATTATATAATAAATACATTTTGTAACCAGATAACCATATTTAAGAAATCCAATAATAATAATACTGTATTTTCTTAAGCATTTAAAAGATAAGAGTTAACTAGAAAAAATAAATAGAAGTTTGATTTTCATTTTTTTTTTTTATAAACTAGGAAACTAAGTTGTGATAGGAGAGAAAGGATATCCAATGTACATAATGTAAATTATTGTTATTTGTTTATGTTATTAATAAACTTTGTTGTAAATTTATTTTAAAGCTTTGTGTCAGCATTGTTATTTCTCCACATGGATGCATGATATCACAATACATTTATTATTAAAACAGACATATATAGTTTTTGCACAAATAGGTAAACATAAAAGTGTTACAATAATTTTAAGAATTTATTGGTATGTTAAAATTAAAAGATCATAATTTTATATTATTAATTGGTCATAAGTCGGTTGCCACAATATTGTTTTAAAATATATGTTAATGTTGTCACACGTATTCTGTTGTCAGATTATTAAAATACTACCACGTACGTATTTATTTATTTCGTTTAGGAAGAAATAAGATTATATTATACTATTATTGTTATTATATTATTTATTATTGTTAGTTGCTGTGTAGTAGATTATGACAATAAAATTCCCTTTTCATAGTTTACTACCGTAATTTTAAATTAGTTAGAATACAATTTATGAACCTGAGATTTTATTTTATTTTATTTTATTTATTTTATTTTATTTTAATTAATTGAGCTAGATTATTATTATAAAGAATATTAAGATATGATTATTATTTTAATCGTAGTGAAGAGAGCTTAGAAAGTCGTAAGAATACTATGAGTTAGTTATGTGGTATAGTAAAAAGGGAGTATAGTATTCTTATGCCATTGAGATAATATCGTGTGGATAATATCTCAATGTAGTCTATCTCGTTCCCCGTATCGTCACTCCATGTCTCATGAAAATAGTAAATAATTGTTAATTCATTTTAAAAATTGAACTGTATTTGTATTTTAAAAATTAGAGATAGTAATCATTTTAATTAATGCTGGATATTTCATTTATTTATTTGGTAACTGAGCTAGAACCCGAAATTTAAACAAGTATATAAATTTTGGAGAGGACGTGCGGTGGGGGAGGTTAGAATATATATATATATATATAATATATTTCATTTACTTAAAATATACTTGAAGATTTTATATAGCAAAAGAAACATTAAGATTTAGATTTCAAATTAATAAAATATACGTTCAGATTTGATTTAGTAAAAGAAACATTAAGATTCACTCCCTTCCCTTTGTTTCTATTTAAAATAATTTGATCCCACCTTCATGGATTTTATAATAACTGGAATACATAGCATATATTTTAAGAGTATAAAAAATAATAACTAGCAGTTATATATATATATATATAACAATTAAGTCACCTTTTTTTTTACAATTAAATAAATAATATTTTATAAGATTTCAAAGCGTTAATTAGCTTGAGTTCTGGATTTTCTATCCAGAGTTAAACAAATATATTTTTATAATAAACCAACATAAAATGTTGTTTCGTAAAAACAAACTGGAGAACATATATAATTTATAATGCATTATATATATTAAAACGGGACATTAATAAAAACTTAATAATGGAGATTTAATTGAAAGACAAAAAGGATTTTAGAAATTAAGTTCGCTAGGTTGCTGAGATTTGCACATTAAAATTAAAATCACACATAAAATCAAGTAATAAATAAATGACCACACCAAAATTAAAGAAAAGAGCATATGAGATAGAAATAAATTTAAAGAAATCATTTGAGAGCAATTTACATTTTACATAAAGTTACAAAATAAAGTTAAATCACATATTAGAAGAAATCTTTATAGATAAATTAGGCTAGATTTAGTTTCAATGGTGGTGGTTTGAAATAATTTACCTTGCAATTTTAAGAGTCAAATTTAGTAGTTGTGTGTGCATGGCAATTGAAATGCAAGTTCTTCTGTGGCAGCAAGCTTCTATTAGCATTGTGAAGTTCTTAGGTTGGGCTTTTCACTCTTGGGCAGCAGGATGGTATGGCCACGGAAGATGATGACCCAACAAGGCCAAGAAGTGATGGATTTACTGCTACATCATTTTTAATTTCACAGCGATATTAACAATCATTTTCACTAGAGTAGCTAATCTCATCTGTGATTCAAAATTCAGTCATTTTATACTTTTTTTTTTATCAGATGTTTTTGAAGATGTAATTGTAAGATAACGTCCAAAAATAAATTCAAATCTATTTCCAGATTAGAAATAGATTTGACAACATGTTTTTTAACAAAATTATCTCTAATCTTAATCCCCTTTTAAGTAAAACTTTAATTAAAAATACCTACCCCAGATTAAAACAATAGTGCTTCCAACCCTTAATTATTTTTGGACAATTAACAACAGTCACATCTTCCATATTGGATTTTATAAAAAATATACAGTTTAATAGAAAACAAGCAATTTAAAAAGAAAAAGTTAAAATGACATATAATAAATATTTAAAAACATCAATATTTTGTTAATAAGTTTCGCTCCTATATATATATATATATATATATATATATATATTTGAGCCGCATCTATAATACTTTAATAAAAAAAACTAATAATTAATAAATAGAATTAATAATAATTTTAAAACTTGTTATTGAAACATTGAATTTTATAGTTTAGGTGCACATCTCAAATATATACATGAAATATATATACACGACAAAAGAAGCAGGATGGGGAATAGAGATTTAAACATGGGTTAGTAGGTAGAAACATGAAGCACAATCTTAAGCTAAGATTTACTGCTTCAATATATATATATATATATATCAACTATAAGTTTCTAGCCATTTTAAAGTATGATATAATTTCACATTGTTATTTACTGTGACAATGCTAAAATGTTAGAAATAAATAAAATATTTTTTTTATTAAATCTTTTTATTGATAATGCACTAAAAAGAAAAAAAGAGTTTCTTCAACCACAATTCATATTTTTAGATTTAATTTGAAATAAACACATGTGGGAGTTGGATTTAAAAAATTAATTAAGTCAATTCCTGTTTTTTTATAACAAGGGATTAACTGAATTAATTTTTGTGCTCCTCCATGTTTTTATTTTAAGTTAAATTTAAAAACCCCAATTGTGGTTGAAGAACCTTTTTTTTTTCTTTTTATTCCATGGTTAATAAAAGCATTTAATACTTTTTTTTTATCTCAATTATTTTTTATATCACTTTCATTGAATGTTGTTTTATTATTTTGATTTTTTTTCTTAGTCATCAATTCCTTTTAAGTTAAACCTGATTTTTAAATAAAAACATGTTTATCTTTTTAAATATATACTTAAAATATTTTCTTCTCTATACATTCTTGAAATATATAAATAAAGGCACCTGAAAAACACAAATGATCCTTAAGATATAAGTCAAAATATAATCATCCATGCAAAATTCAAATGAATGATCTGATACATTAAGTATCATAAAGTTTCTCTACTAGAATAATGATTATTAAAAGAAAACATTATGTAACTTCTTCTGATTCATGAATTACATTACAAATCCCAGTTAAATCTTTTAAATCACTTTAAGCCTATATTCTCCAGAAATTTAATTATTTTTTTTTAGGAAACGAAAACATTGAAAAACTTATGTTTTCTTTATGGTTTTTACAATATCTTTCATTATTGTGCAAATTATTATTTCCCCTTATAGAAGAAGTTTGTTTTGCTTAATATAATCAAAGATATGTTATCTCTATTTGATAATAATATATTACATTCATTTTCTCATAATCTTCATTTACAACTTCTGTCAATATTGTTTTATTCTTAGAAAGTTATGAATTCAATGCTAAATATTTTATAATATTATAGGCATTTTGTTAAATACATTTTTTTATCTTTTTTTTTTTTTTGCATTTTTTATCTAACTATACTTCCTTGATCATATACTCACAATTTCCTATGCTTACAGAAGCAGCTAAAAGAGTAACAAACTCTCCATATAATAGTGTCATAATATGAGTCAAAGTAATTAATGGATTCCTGAAAATTTGTGCATAAAATCCATATATTGGCTGGGGATATTGGATGAGTAGGACTAGATAGAGATTTTATGCACAAACTTTCTAGAATCCATTGATAGCAATCCTTAAAACTATGGTATGGAGAGTTTGTTGCTGTGTTTACATAGACACATGCTTTATCAATTTCAAGGCTGAGATTATTGTTTAGATTCCAATACATACTTATAAAAGTCAGTATGTATAAGCAAAATGTTTATTTACTCTAGCATGTTTCATTTGTCTTTTATTTTTCACATTTATTTTGAATTATTTATGACATTTCATTTTTAATTTTACCACCATTTGATTTAATGTTTAAGTAAATTTTGTACTTACTAACATTAAATTACCATGAGCTGATACTTAATTTAATTTTAGAAATACTGTTCTAAAAATTGAACAATGAATTAGAATTATTTAAATTAGTGCAACATGTAATCATATGACAAATTGTTTATTGGGTTATGTGTAGCTGAATACTTTAGGGTCAGATTTAACATTTAATTATTTCATTCAGCTAATCTGAGAAGGATTTTTTTTAGTATTATAATAATAAATTAAGAGAAATGATTTTGAAAATTTTGACTACACTACTCTACCACTGTGTTAAACTATAGAGGTCTTTAAATTAATAATATATGATTATAGTAACTTTTATCATAATGCGTGATTGCAATATACATTTATGCAACACTGACTTTGCAAAAGAAAATAAAAAAAATATTTGAATGACTCTTACAACCAGATATCATAAATTTTATTAAAAATATCAGGTGGTTAAAGCAGGTGTGGCAAATGAATGAATTATGGTAACATGCTAATTTTTTCACACATGAGTCCACATGCATAAACTGTTAGGCTGCTATAGAATTTTTTTTATAAAATACAGTAAGTTATATATAAATAAAAAATTAACTTTTGTTTTTATAATATAATTACATACAATAGAAAAAAATTAATATTTAAATATTGTTTACTTTAATAAAACTTCTGAGTCTGTTTTGCTTTCACCAAATTTTTGATATTTATACTTATATTTATAATCAGTGCAGAACATTTTAAAAATATGAATTAGTCACTTATGACTTCGTTGGGTTTTTATTAATTTTTAAATTAAAATAAATTTGATAAAGAACAAAAGTGCAAGGTGTACAAATAATAACTAAATGAGATATTCTGGGTTTTTCACAATGCAGATAGAGCATGTAAAGTAATTCTTTTTTTAAGTTTGATGCACTAAATTTGAAATTTTGCTAATTTTTTTTTCTGAGTACTAATAAAAATATTTTTTTAATTACATTAGTAATTTACAAACATTTTAGCTTACATTTTGTTTTTTTAAGTAAGATACTAATGCACCAAATTTTGTCACTCAGTGGGTCATGATTTGTCATACACCATAGACTAATCATACCTAGATTAAAATATAAAAATCTCCAAATTATGGCATTGATTAAAATTTAAAGCAAATGGTATAATTGAATACAAACACAGTTTTATAAACAAGATAGTAGAATATATTCAAATAGCAAATAACAAATATTAATAATTTTTATTAGTCATTCATTAGATTAGATATTATCTACTTAATGAATAATATTTTGTAGTGTAAATTTTACTACATCACTCTTGTTCAAAGTAGGGACTAGTTTCTATTCACTTTTAAAATCTTGTGGAGGAGTGTAATCGCAAACATATGACCAAAGACATGTAAAGAAGATGTATGACGCCAAGATTCCCATTCTGAGCTGAACCACCAGTCACCAGTTAGTTCAGATCACAATATCTTTTAACATATCTTTATCACTTCTCAGTATATATACTAATAGATATTGAACCACTAATCACCACATGATCAACTTTCCATTGAGTGGCACTACTATATGAAGAGTTTTGCCTGTTTTAATAAGTTATGATCAAGCATAGGAAATGATGTTCATGTGATGTTTGGTGATTTAATACCAATCCTACCTAATAGGATAGTAGTGGCTATGATTATTGAAGAACCAAAGACACCAACATGAATGGAAACAAAACTGAATTCAGATCTATATGACTATATAAGCTAATGAGTATAAATTAAAAATATTATTGTGTTTTTAATTTTATTCTCATAGTTTTGTAATTAAGTGGAGTTAAAAGGTAGTTGCTGGAGGGTTGCATTAGATCCTAAGATCTAGATATATTGCTCTCAGATCCATGGCTCAGCCAGAAAATAGTCTGGCGATATTGGAAGAGTAGGCACTAGATAGGGATTTTTTACACAGGCCTACTGGAAACCAATGATTACTCTGGCTTGCACTGAGTGACATTACTGTATGGAGAGTTTTGCCTGTTATATATATATATATATATAACAATATATAATTATAGTTTAATTGAAGTGTTAAACTCATGACCCTCACAACTTTGATACAAGGCACTTGATGGAAGTATTTTTATTGGACATTCATTAGATTAGATATTATCCAAAATAGTTTTTAGTGTTATTTTTACTACACCATTCTATTCACATTTGACATCTTATGGATTGATGTAATCATGAACATATGACCAGAGATGTGAAAGAAAAATATGTGATCCCCAAGATTTCATGCTAAACCAGAACTCATCTAATGGCCCAGATCTTTTTCTTATGAGTTTGGTCATATGTTTATGATTACACTCCTCCATGAAAAATATATAGAAACCAGTCCCTGTCTTATGTAAAAAAGGTGTAGTGAAAATTTTACTACAAAAATATTAACAAAAGAAACTGTTTAGATTTTACTGTGCAGACTATAACATTAATGTCAATAAAAATATTACCTTCATCAAAATGTTTGGGGGAATATTAATTTGGATGTAATAAATGAAAGTTAACATCAACTTAGTAGAAAGTTAATTGGTTCCAAAAGTAGAAAATAAGAATGAATGCATTATGTTTAGAAAAAAATCTCAAGATTATTTACAAAAATGAAAGCAACTGTGCTTATATTGTGTAATCTATTCACAATCTTAATCATACAATAGAAGAATGCAACAACATTCAATATGGTATCAACATTTATATATGGTGTAGAAATTTGAACAAGTGAAATAATATACATATATTATGAGAAAGATACTCTAAAAAAATAAAAGTAATGAAAAAATGTCTTATTAACCTGAAGTAAAAACAATATATCTAAAAAATTATGAGTTCAAAGCTTACGTTTTTCCTCAGGAGATTCTCAAATGTAATGGAATTTAATATATGTAAATAAAATAAAATTTTTTTAAAAAATAATGCTTTTAGGTAAAAGCAGAATAAAAGTAAAAAATAAAGTAATCCAACTAACAAAATAAACTAACTAAAATTAATGTCATTTAATAAATGCATTTAAAGACTTTTTGATTTTTATGGCCTCAAATGCTTTTATAAAATAACATGTTTTTAGTTGGACTACTTTGTAACTAATAACACTGATGTGTTGTGGTGAAACTTTATTATATAATAATTTCTGTAGGCTTTCAATATCATAATTTCTGCAGACTAAGCACTTTCAGAGTTTTGTTACTCCATAATCATAGTCTCTTAGATTATTAACATCATTATATGCAAATGTTATTAATTACAAAATAAAGATGAAATAAACAGTTATTATAGTATTATTGGATTACTTTATTATTTTTTATTTTTTAATAAGTTGTTTACATAAAATAATTATCTAAAATTTTGATTGTTTTATTATTTCATTTAAAATTGGAAATGATAACATATAATTCTCTAACTTTTTTTTACACATTTATTATTTTTTTATAAAATATTTATGAAATATTAAATATTTTAGAAAAATAATTTATATTTTAGTGGAAAATATTTACTTTTAATTAATTAATTACTAGTTAAATAAACATTAACAAAAAATTATACAAATGTAATATTTTTATTGTCTCATTTGCTAAATATTATTCTGGGAAGCATAAGGATGTGAGATCAAGTTCTAAATAGGAATATTTTTTTTCAATGTGAACATCCTAACAAAACACAGACAAAATTATGAATGTACCAATAGAAACACATATTAGACAAATTAATATAAAAGCATTTCAAATCAATATGTTCCTTATCTAAAAAAATGTAAAAACTTGGACAGATTTAATCTGAATTAAACTTGGTAAAAAAACAGTATGACTATTAGTAAGGTGAAATTTTTGAAGTATAAATGCAAATTATGAAGTGTTTAATAAAATTAAAAAGAAAGCCAAAACATAATAATGTTAAAAAAATTAGTGGTTTCTTATTTTTTAAGACATCAGAAATTTCAAATATAATAAGATCGGTAGTTTACCGTCTACATTTTCAAAATGAGATTATACCCAAAATATGTTTAGGATTCCTAATGTCCATTCCATATGTTCTTGTTGTTGCAGCTGTTATTACTATATGATTATTCATATAGTATATGAACATGGATGGGCTTCTCACCAAAACACATTAGCCAGTATGGTGAGTTTAATGGTTTTTTACCTCTGAGTTTAAGAATATTTTTTCTAATATATACAATTATGACAGACAAAAATAAATCATGACCCTAATTCCCAGGAGGCTGTAAAGTCACCAACCAAGGCAGTGGTTGGTGGCCAAAAGCGATGGCTGCTAAGAATCCCCTGATTGTGGACTCAGGCTGCCATTTGATGAAGACATTTTATTTAGGTACTTACAACTGCAGGTCACTTTCAAGTGAAGTAAGATTGCAAGAGTTAGAAGAAAAACTGTCTTAAATTAAATGGGATATTATTGGACTTTGTGAAGTTAGAAGAAAAGGTGAAGAAAAGGTGAAGGTACAAATATTGGATTATAAAAGTATAGTAGCATTCATTATATATAAAAAATGGAAGAATAACTTTCTAGAGATTGATAGTGCATCAGACATGGTGGAAAGATTAGTTTTACAACTTAATAGCAGATACCAAATGCAGATAATTTAGGTTTATGTCCCAACAAGTTCACACAGTGATGAAGTAGTAGAAGATTATTATATGGATGTACAAAAGGCTTTTGATCAGAGTAAACAACATTTTAAAATTGTTATGGGAGATTTTAATGCTAGAATTGGTAAACAAATGAAAGATGAAAATGCTGTTGGTAATTTTGAATATGGTAATAGAAATGAGAGAGGACATAGACTGGTGGAGTTTGCAGAAAATGAAAAACTTTATATTATGAATTGTTTTATTGAGAAAAACGTTAAAAGGAAATGGACATGGAAGCATCAAAATGAAGGTACAGCAGAATTGGATTATATTTTGACTAACAGAAAATATATTTTTCAAGTTGTAATGTTCTTAATAAATTTAACACAGGAAGTGATCATCGATTGGTAAGATATAAGTTACATGTTAATGCAAAACTAGAGAGACAAAAATTATTAAGAAAAACAATATTTACAGTTGATATTCCTAATCTTCAGAAACATTCTAATGAATTTAAATTAGAACTTACAAATCGGTTTCAAGTATTAGTAGATTTTAAAAATGATTCAGATTTGAATGACATTAAAAGGAAAATAACTGATACACTTTTAAAAACTGCAACAAAGATAGCTGGTAGAAAAAAGCAGCAATTGACCAATAAAATTTCTATTGAGACTATAGAATTTATGAAGAAAAGAAGGAATATGAAGATATACAACAATGATGCATTAAAAAAGATTGAAAATCTCGAATTTTGTAAAATGGTCCGGAAAACAGTTGAAAATAATATAAGAAAGTATAATTGTGAACTACAAAGAAAAGCTGTAGAAGAGAATAAAAGTCTAAAGAGTGTAAGACAACATTTTGGTATTGGTATGAAATTTATATCTGCAATAAGAAAAAAAAGATGGCATTATTACTAAAAAGAGAGATGGCATTATGAAATGTATAGAAGACTTCCAACAAGAATTATATAGTAATAAAGAACAAGTGTCTCCTATATCTATTATATCTTCCGAATTCCCCAGAATTTTGACTGAGGAAGTGAGACATGTAATTAAATTTATGAAGAAATGGAAGGCTCCAGGTAATTGTGGAATTATAATTGATATATTAAAAGAAGCAGGTGAAGAAATGGAAAAAAAATAGCAAAGTCATATACCAAATGTCTAAATGATAAAGATGTACCAGATGATTGTAAGAATGCAATATTAATATTAATATTTAAAAAAAATGTGATAAAGAAGATATTAGAAATTACAGACCTATCAGTCTTTTAGCAGTTTTATACAATTTTTTTACTAAGATAATTACAACTCGTCTACAGAAAACACTGGATTTCCATCAACCAAGAAAACAAGCTGGTTTTAAAAGTAGTTTTAGGACAGTAGATTATATCCAGGTATTGAGAGAAGTTATAGAAAGGACAAATGAAAATGAGTTGCTATTATGCTTAGGATTTGTAGATTATAGAAAGGCATTTGATTCTATAAACATTTCTTCAGTGAATAAAGTATTGGATCATGAAGGTATAGATCCAGAATAGTGTCATATTTTAAAGAATATTTATAAAAATGCAACAGTAACAATTAGGAAAATCAACATTGAAAAGTGTGTAAGACAGAGTGACTCAATATCTCCAAAACTTTTTACAGCGGTGCTGCAAGAAGTATTTTGTGGATTAAAATGGGAAGCTAAAGGAGGGAAAGTAAATGGAGATTATTAAAGTCATTTAGATATTGCAGATGATGTAGTTGTTTTTGCAAATAATGCTTTAGAGTTACAGGAAATGTTACAGGGGTTATCAGATGAAAGTAGAAAAATAGGACTAAAGATAAATGTTAAAAAGACTAAAGTAATGTTTAATAGATTTTCTTAAAATATGAAAATAAATATTGATTATGATGAATTAGAAGAAGTTAACAGTTACAAATACCTTGGTCAGATTATTAATACAGATGAAAACAGAATGGATGAAATTAATCATAGAATTAAACTTGGTTGGAGTGCTTTTTGTAGAAATAACTTAATACTAAAAGGAAATATGCCTATGTGTTTGAAAATGAAAGTTTTTAATAAATGTGTTTTGCCAGTTCTTACTTATGGATCTGAGACTTGGACACTTAATTGAAGAGCAATACAGAAACTTAAGACCATTCAAAGAAGTATGGAAAGATGCATGTTGGGAGTAACAAGAAGAGATCGAAAACACAATGTTTAGGTAAGAGAACAAACAGGTGTTACTGACCTCATTGACAAAAATAAAAGATTGAAGTGGCATTGGGCTAGACCTATTAGTAGAAGAGATGATAATAGATGGACAATTGGAATTTTAAACTGGATTTCAAGAAATTGTAAAAAACTCAGAAAGAGACCACATGTGAGATGGATGGTTGAAATAAGAAAGTGTGCAGGGGTGATGTGGAGAAGAGAAGCTATACATAGGAAAAGATGGATTGAACTTGGAGAGACCTTCATCCTGCAGTGGATTGATAATGGTTGATGATATATATATATATATATATATATATATATATATATATATATATGATCAACAGATGGCGTTTTATACCAAAAACACGATCAAGCGTTTCTGTTTAATAAACGATCAAAGAGTACCAACCTAGAATTAACTAATCTCTTTCGTTTTAGCCCACTTTCAGATCAGCTGATTTCAAGCTATTTTGCTATCATCAGCGAAAGACAGAGCCAAGAAACTAGATCTAAAAACAGACTCCAAGTGTTTATGCACAGAGTTTCTATCAGTTTGCAAGCATGGAATTTTTCAGACCGATAAAGTCTTCAAATTCAGCCAAACAAGCTAGATAGCTATATGGGTATGATTTCAGTTCAGCTTCTCCACACACACACACACATATATATATATATATATATATATATATATATATTGTACCCTTACTTCTCGATGTATAATATAGTTTGAAATACGACTAGCTCAATTAAATTATAATGCTTAATTCAAATTTGCATATCTATCTTTAATTTACTTTATAATATCATATTCTAATTAAATTTATCATCAATTATTAAAATCAATATAGTTCTATAGTATGTACTAATTAATTAAGTATTTATCAAAATCATGAGACTGTGAAGTAAAGTTACAAAGCAATAAGTAGATTTACATTGAGTCAATATCTTCCAAGACACTGTCTCAATGGCATAAGAATACTATTACCTCCTTACTATCCTATTACTACATCTACAGCATTCTTATGGCTTTGAAATAAAATAAATTATCTTTAATAATAATAAAAATAAATCTTAACTTTTATTTTTAAAATATAATTAAATAATCTCAGGTTCTTCTAATTATCTTAAAGTAATGATAACTCATGTAAATAAGTATGATATGGGATTTTATATCAAACCTAAATACACCTAACTTATTTTAATAATAATAATAATAATAATAATACTCTTAGGGTATAACTTAATTTTATCTATTTCTATTATATCATCAATTACTAAATAAATAATCATATGTATATCTTTTATTTTCATATAGCATCTTAATTTTGGAATAGATCAAAATCTTATAATTCAATAATCTGTGGCAATAAATAATATTGTACTCTTATATTATGCATTATAATTACTCTATGACCATTGTAATATAATGTAATAATGTCAATCAATTCTCATAAATGATAATCAGGAAAATATTATATTTATTTCTAAAATAATATTAATAAATTCACATTGTGCAAATATTATGTTTCTTCAAATTATCTGCTGTCAAATGCTGTGGTGCAAAATAATGAACTCGACACACTTTTAAAACAAATTAAACAAATTTATTTACATTAACTTCAACTAAGAATTTATTTACAATATTTACAGTTCAAATTAGGAAAACAAAAGAAAAATAAAAATAAGAAAATAATAATACAAAATGTTTACACTGTTATTAACTTATACTCTTAATAAATAATCTATACATTCTTTTAAAATGCTGTACTAATAACACTGAAGTATGTTTTCAAAACTTAGACTTTAAACAAGCATCAGTGAACTTCAATTATTACACAGAAAAATTTATGTAAACCATATTTATGTAGCATATGTAAACAATTAAACTTTACTAATTAAATTGCTACATCACTTAAGTATTACTGTTACTTATCTCATCATGTACTAGTATGTGTTCATTCTACTATTAGTATTACTCTAATAGCATAATATAGAAACTAATGCATCTTTATAATGTAATAACAAATAACTGATTATAATTTTATATTTCAGTTAATACAATTCATGCTACATGTTTTATCAAATATGCATTACATATATGTACTGTTAAATAATAATATCTAAATTATTCATTAATTTCAAATTCATAAAGTATAATATTAGATAAATTCTATGATTCTTTTCTATGTAAAATCATTACTTTACTTTATATGTTATTCTACTCCTTTTAAATAACTTTCTTTCTACAAAACATCCTCTAAAATTTACTTAAACTTTCCGGAAAAACAATCATCAATTTTAAATAAATACTAATTATCCATACTATTGATACTTCATCATCTATATTCGGTAAATCTCCAACTCAAATATAAACTTCTACATAAAACTTAACTTAATTTCTCGAATAAAACCAAATAAAATATAGACTTTTAAATCTCTTCCTAACTTGCAATAAAAATAATTACTTATGAATAACAAATATAATTCTAATACTGTAACATAAAACAAAATATCAAAATTTATTTACGAAAGAATCATATAATTATTTCTAAGCTTCTTATGTAATGTTGTATCATATTTATATCATAAATTCAAATTATGCATATTTAAATAAAACTGTTACTACCAATATAATATGTGTGTATTTTTAAAATATTCATACGTCCATTCAACAATAACATATCATTTGGTTGATCTAAAGAAAAAACATATTAAATACATCAAAATTATTATTATTATGATACAATTTTTACCATCAATAATGATTTAATGTACAGTCCATCTTCCAATATTCTTCGGAATTACAGCTTCATAAAATAATTCACATTTACACTCACAATCATTCTTCAACATATTACGTGTTATATTAATTATAAAATAAACTTATGTAATTAATTATTATATCATTTTTAGTTATTATTTTAAGAAATGTACCTATCTTATTTTTAATAGATTAATAATATTTAAATTTTATATTAGATAAATAAACAGAATTCATATTACGTAATTCCAGCGATGTTTTCTTTTCCATCATATAGTTCTTTAATCCTAGGCATAAATTCACTAAAACACCATTTCCTTTTCCGGTCTATCACGTGTTTTTTTAAAAGTTTATGAAAAATGAAAACATTCTTTTAAAACCAAAATAAAAGTTAATCAATTCTTCTATAAATATAATAAAATTAAAATAGTTTATCTGATCCGGATGCAGTTCTTTAAAGAATACTATTTAAAAGTTATTATTCTTGAATTAGTTTATAATTTATGAAAAATTATCATTTAATTATTTTAAATTAACTGGAATGTCCATGTATTACTTGCGCATTTCTTAACAAAATATCCAGGTAAGAATAAGTTTCTTCATCCAAACAACCAGCGTTTAGATTATTTCAATATAATAATTTTTTATTATCTTAAGACTTTTAGCTAATTATATTTTCAATTTATTTGCCTTTCAAAATTGTCAATATTCAGTCTTTTAAACATAAAGACTTAGCAAGGCAAGTATTTATAAAAACTACTTTTATTTTTAATATCTTTCCTTAAGATATATTTAAATTTATATCTTACAAAATACTTTCTTTATAAAGAAGTATTTTATTCTTTAAAGTATTTAATTTTCTAATAGTCAATAGCAATTAGCTTTTAAAATTATATACTGTCCAAAATATTACTTTTCTCCATCTCGTAATTATCCGAACTAATCCAGCGTTTGTCATACTTTTAGTATAAAGTTTCCGATATATTTTCACTATATATGATGTTCCCATGACTATTTGCTTGTAAATTGAGCTTAATATAGAGACGATCGATAGGGAAAATTAAATTAACACTGCATGTCTATCATTTAAAACTTTTATAACTTATTTACAAGACACTCTTATAATTTTGAAAAATGATTTTAAAAGCGTCTACAAAATTTACGTAGCTATTTTTAATAACACAATTAACTTGAAAAATCAATCACAGAGTCCTCTCCTAACAATTGAACTGAGCTTTTATACTGGAAGAAACTTCCCATTTGATTGGTACATTTAAACAATCAATTTGCTGGCTTATTTACATATTTACCAACAACACAAAATTAAAAATAAATAATGACTTATTTAATATTTAATATTTATTACATTATTAAATTTTTAAAATAATCCTTATCGTTTATTTAAATTTATTAAACACTTTTAAAATATACTCTTACTTGATTTTAATTTTAACTTTTATAAAATTATTTAAAATAAACTAAGTCTTTTTTTATACATTATATTTTTAAAACAATATTTTAAAATCAGATTTAATATTTTACATTGAATATCTTTATTTTTATCTCATGATAACTCACGTATTATTTATAAATTTTACAACATGATTTTTAAAATAGTTTTGCAACTTTGCTAAATAACTTCCAAGCATGTTTGTGTATATTTAACTAACATCTGTTTCTTCAACACAAGAAACGCTTGTTATAATCTAAAAATAACTAACAATTGCATTTTTAAAATAAATATTTTTAAAATAAATAAGATATTATAACAAATTTTTAAAATAATTATTTGATATCATTAAAATCAAATATTAATCTTCTATTTAAGTATTTATAATAATTAAAAATATTTATATTCTTTTATATCATTATTTTATCAACAATAAATATATGTATTTAATCTTACTTGTCTTTTAAACACTTTTAGCTCTAAATACCTATTTATTAAATATATTAATGCAGTATTGATTATGGCCATTTTTTCCAACTATATATTATAATCATCATCATTTAAAATGTCTCTCTCAATATCAGCACAATTTTACATACCAAAGACTCATAGATTGCTTTAATTAAACTTTTTGAAATATTACCATAAGCAAAATTAACATCACATATTCAAATATATCTTAAATTTAAAATTTTTAATAAATTAGCACAAAAATTAGATGGTGACCCATACAAAAGGGCACAATATATATATATATATATATATTTTATAAGAGACATTTAGTTCAGCTTCTCCATATATATATATATATATATAGTAAGTTTTTTTCAATTTACAATAAAACTAATTTCATTTTTGATTAAAAGTTTGAAACTGTCAATCTTTGTTAAGTTTGGAAATAAGCACTATTGTAAAAAATAGATGAGAGACCTCAATGAATCCCACTATTAAAAGTTCTTTAACAACAACAACAACAAAAAACAATCAGTATGATTTAATTTATTTCTGATATCAAGAATAAAAAAAAATTAAAAAAGACCACTTATTTTATCTTCTAAAATCAACTTGAAATCAAATAGTTGTAAAAGTGAAAAAAAATAAAAATAAAACAAATTCTTAATTCATCTATTCTGAATAAGCAATCTCGTTATTACTTAAATTCTAACTTATTGCCTGTGCTATAGATTCCTGGACATATTCTTTGACTAGATATTTAGCCAATGCTTACAATTGTAGATAGTTAATATTTGACCAATAATTAAAATTCCAACATTTTATTTTTATTATTAATAATTTAAAGCTAGGTAAAGGTGATTTATTGGTCAGTCTTGATGTCCCTTCTATATTTAGCAGTATTCCTGTTGAAGAACCTTAATCTGTAGTAGCTCAATACAATAATTTATATGTTTTTATTATTTCATTAGCAAAACAGTGCCTTGAAAATATATTTTTTATTTATCACTTTCAAAAGTCTAAACCAATTAAAAACTTTCTACGGGATCTCCACTGTCATCTATAATTGCTAGTCTTTACATGAATAATTTTGAAAATCATATATTAAATGTCATTAATTATTTGGCTCAGATATGTGGATGATATGTTGTTATATATTTCATGGCATTAATTCCTTGAATTCTTTTCTTCTTTTTCTTAATGAAAGGTATCTTAACATTAAGTTTATCATGGTCATTGAAAATAATATAATGCTTTTTTTCTTGATGTTTTAATCACTAGAAAATCTGATGACTCTTTATCAATATTTATTTATAGAAAAATGCATTAATACAAACAGATATATTAATTTTAATTTTTATTATCATCCTGCTCATATATTTTCTGTGTCAAAAATCTTTTGATGAGAGCATATGATTTGTCTGATAAAGATCATCATCCTAAAGAAATACAACTATTTAAAAATATTCTATTTTCTAATGATTACAATAGAAACATCATATATAAAGATTTACATACCATTGTTACTAAAAATGATAATATTGATAATTCACCTTGTTTTATCTTATATTAAAGGAATTACTGATAAGATGAGTTGACAACTATGTAATTTCAATATCAAGACTAGTTTTTCACTAGCAAAAAATGGTGATTTATTATCCATAAACATAAAAACCAAGTATTTATGGAATATTATGGTATTTATAAAATTTCATGTTCACAGTGCTCAAAAGCTATGGACATCAATCAAATAGATGAATTAATGTAAGAATGAGAGAGCACAAAAGTGTTTTCAATCCAAAGTTAAATACATCAGCTTCTTGCATTTTTTTTTTTAGAAATTGGTCACACTGTTGATTTTGATAATGCTTAAATACTTGCATATTTGGAAAAGTATGATTTGAGGACCATGGGAAAAATATATAAAAAAATTTAAAATATTAGGTCATTTACATAAATCTGATGAAGCACAATATATTCCAGCATAGGGGAGACCCCTTATTTTATCTTTTCTATAATAAATTTGAAATTAATTAATTGTAAAAATGAAAAAAAAAAGTTAATCCACCTATTCTGAAGAATGAACCATATATATATTTAATATTATTATTCAATGCCTGTATTTTTTAAAGCAATATACATAATTATATAATTGAACATTTGTAAATACAGTAATTAAATAATTAAAAATTTTATCCACATAGGAGCACTATCGATTATCTAACCAAAACTTTGAAAGGTTAACCTTCCCACAATTTTGCATCATATAATTGTGGGAAGATTAGTCTTTTGAAAGTGCTTCTAAGTGGATAAAATTATTAATTATTTAATTACTGTGGTCAGGAATTGTGGGAAGGTTAGCCGTTGAAAGTTTTAGTTGACAAAGATTACTAGGATAATCGAAAGTGTTCCTAATTGGATAAAAGATAAAAATTTTAATTATTTAATTACTGTATTTACATATATATATATATATATATATATATATATATATATATATATATATATATATATATATATATATATATATATATATATATATAAGAATGAGAGTTCTTTACTTCACACTCAATCTTGTTATTACATAAGACCTTAACCATAACACTGATGAATAACAACATGTCATGGAGCAAATTAGGAATTTAAATAAAATAATGGTCTAATTCAAAAATGCTTTGTATATATAGGTAAAGAGGAATAAGGAAATGTAAAACAGCTTTTAAATATCTTATTGCATAAGAATGCTTTTGAATAATTTTTTATAGATAAATACAAACAATAATGCAATACTCTTGAGGCTTGTAATAATTTATATGATAATTGGATTTCTATTATTGCTTTATTCTATAGTAAAAATGTCATAGACATGTGAATAATTAATTACAAACAATAAATCCTGATGTTTTTGACACTGAAATCCAAGTTACTAGAATAGAATTCGAATCCGGATCATAGAAAAGTAACAGATAGGTTTTCTTTGCTCCATCATTGTTAGTTTTTAAAATTAAAGTGATTATATCTATTATATATTTTTATTTCATTTTCTGACTATTAGATAACAAATCTTTTCCTTATTTTGTTTAAATTTATTTGTGAATTATCAAGTGATTCAAGGAAAAAAAAATTTTTTTTGTGAAAAATAAATTGCAGTATACGACAGTATTTATTTTCAGACTTATTGTCAGGAGTCAATAAAATTATTATAAATTAAGTTGTCTTTTCAACAATGAAAAAGCTTTCAGAAAGTTAAATTTTACAATTAATAGTCAGTTCCCTGAGAATGCATCCTTCTAATCTGATTGCATTTAGACTTTTCTATTCAGCATATGTTTTCCTTCATGTCAAGTTAGATTCAGTTTCTTTATAAAGAAAAATTACCTGCAATAGAAAAAAGAAATTCTGTCAAATTTTTTAAAAAAGGAGTGAAATGTCACAATTCTTGAGTACATATGGTTACAAGGTAACATTTTTAAATTCTGAAAAAAAAAAAAAAGATGTGAAGAGAAAATGCTTCTATAATAATAAAATTGATTTTAAAACTCAAATTGAGTAATAGCTTAACTCCAGCTGAGAAGAAAATTAAAGTTTAGAATAAAAAATGGTAGGTCTTCATCACTATCAGGTTAACAGACCAATGATTCTAACTAGAAAACCTGTTTAAAATTGTTAGAATATAGCATTTTTAAAATTTTATTTTCATATCAATTCCAAATTCATATAAAATTACATATTGATATCATTGATTTTTGAGACTATTATTCCACTTTTTATTATCACTATGATTTATTAACACAAACATATGTGAAAAGAAAAATAAACTCCATTATTATAAAATAGATTTTTTTAAAAAAAAAAAAAAGTTTTCTGTTTTAATCATATATATATATATAGTGTATATTCAAATTAATGATCCAGGTATTTAAAAAAAAAAATAAAGAAGTTTGTTGATCTTATTTGATTTTTCTTTTGCTTGATAGATAGATAATGGAAGATCTTGGAAATACAGATTTAAATTGATCACCATGGCAACCTAAAGCTTTTAAATATAATTGTTTACTGTTGATTCTAGCTTTAAAATAATAACTTCACTATAATCAAACTCAGGAAAAACATATAGGTAAATAAATACATTTTGAATACAATTCAGTACAATATAAGTTTACTTGAATAGGATCGATATTATTTTACATATTTCATGTACATTAATGCAGTCACCATAGTAACATTATTACATATAATTCAATGTTTTTGTGTTATGTATATTTGTTTATAAATTAATAAAAAAATATTATTATTAAAAACAAATATATATATATATATATGTATATATGTGTGTGTGTGTGTGTGTAAATTATTTGTGTTTATAAAGTGAATAAAGGTTGTTATATTAATTTTGTATTTTGATTTACAAATAATAAGAAAAATCTAATTGGATTTAATTTCCATGTATCCATTTTCTCCAAACTTACATCGTACTTGAATGCCAGGCAGGAAAATTTGCTCTGTTTTATCGTTTGGCATTGAGGTTTATTCAAGTAACATTCAGTGGTTGTTATGATACCAGAATGCCAGAAAGAGAACACATAAATAGCAGCCAACAGACTATACGAGAAGCTATCATCTTTTTGCAATTGCCATGGACTGACCTATTTTCTGTGTTTTTACAAATAAAAGTTTATCAATATTTTTTTTATGTTAAACCATAAAACATGAAAAAATAAGCTTAAATTATCTGCCCGTTCAATCAGTTGAAGGGGCAGTTGCGTAGGATTTCCAAGGTAACGATAACAAAATGAAAAAAAAGGAAACCTATAAAAAAAAATGCTTTACATAAAAATCGGCTATTTAATTTTAAAAACAAAGATATTTCTGTTTTAAAGTTTGGCATATAACTACCATTGGATTTGCGTAAACATCGTGTCATGAGCAAAGGAACACAGGATCAACTGGATTAATTCACATCTTAAAAAAAAAGGCTAATTAAATTGCACTCTCCTCTCTGGAAAAGAAAAAGGAGTGTTAGTGAAGCATTATAAAGTTCAAATTATTATTTCTGAGAAATAAAATTTCTCATTGCATCATAAAAACTGAAGTCAGTCAATGGACAAATAAATGGCGAATGGACAGACTCTTATATATATATATGGTATGATATTTTTTTTTATATAAAAATGTGCGCATAATAATTTTTTTTACATGTATTTAAAAAGGATGTGTATTTTATTTAAATTATCTTTAAGAGTAATATAATTTATTAAATGAAAATGATCAGAGAGATTCAAATATATCATATGATTTCATATTCATTTATCGGTTATTATTTTGATAAACAAATAAACTTCAATCTCATCCTAATTCATATCTTTGGTATCTGTTATATATAAATTTTTCAGTAAAATATCCAAAAGTCTCTCCATTCGTTCATTCATTTTTTTTTTTTTTTGTCGTTATTGTTGTCGCAACACATTTAGAGATACACATAGTAATTTTATCATTTTTATTTAGTCAATCAATCTGAAATATAAAGTAATTTCCGATGTATTTGATAATTAATCTTGCCAATTTTCTTTTATATATTCCAATAAATTGAGTTAATTTAAATACCAAGACTACGCTTAATTATTTTATTTTATTTGTATTGCATAAGATGATGTAGCTATTTAAATAACAAGGTTCAAATTCAGCTGGGTAAGTGAGCTAGAATATAAGATATGGTATGTTTTGCTTATTAGTATTTTATTTTATTCCCATATGAATTTTATATTTATATTTGCATTCGAATATTATATATATTATCATTTATCTTAGTTAATATTACAAAGTCAATCATTTCATGTTTGTCTGATTCCGTCATAAAAATCTAAATAGATCGTGCTTTATTGTTGGTTCAGAATAACTCGTCTTAGATATTTATATTAAACTTCTATAAAATGAAGAGAACAAACTTCATTGACCAGTTTAATTGAATATTGTTTTGATTTGTATAAATATCAATTATAATCATGTGTTTTAATCATTGCCAAACAATTTTATATTCGATTGTTTAAAGATTCAAATAAATAATATTAATACTCATAGGTAAATAAACATCCAATGGAAACTTAACATGTCTTTTATATAATATGATTGGACATTATAAAGATAGGAAACAAGCTAATGGAGTGTTGATAATAAATTCTAGTGAAGTATTCTATTTTAACATATAAACGAAGCAATAATTAAGTATCACTTTATTGGAAGATATGAATAAATTATTTATAAATTATTTTATAACTTCTTAGTAAAATAGACGTATATTAATTTGTTTAAACATTTAAATGAGTGCATAAATTTTCAAAGTGTTTATAAAATGATATTAAAACCAGTTGATGTCAATAGAAAATTATTAATTAAAGATTGGAGTAGAAAGAATTGTGTATCGCTTACTGACACGAATGTTTATACTTTCTATTTAGCGTTTATTAAACTAGATATATATTTGAGTCAAGTATTATTTTGTTTTGCTATTTAAATAGTGTCTACATGTAAAAATGTTTTGTAAAATACAATTATAGGTATTTAGAAGATTATCCGTTAAGATAAAATGCAGCATAATTAAATAATAAATTAGATCTGAATTATTACAATAATAATAGGTTAATAAAGTATATTGAAATCTGCTTTAGTTATTAATTGGATTTGATTTTCATTAGATTGCTAATCAAGTAGTTAGCCTAATCATATACTATTATTGTTTAGGGAGATGATATGCTAGTGCATTGCTCAGTGCAGTGTACTTTGTAATGTGATGGATTTGTTGATGTCTGGAGCAGATAATCTCATTATTCTTTCGTTTGACATATAGCTTAAATAAATTAGACTTTAAGAGAGATTATTTGTGCTTTATGATGGTTTATTACATAATGGCGACCCGATTGAGCTAGACTAGATTAATTTAAATTAGATTTTAGATTTTTCAACAGATCAGATTGATTATCCTAACCATCACCCAGCATTCATAAATTCAACAGTTACAAAATGGCACCAACATTTGGAGCCATCTTTCTTCAATTTAAATGGAATACAGCATTCAACAATTCCATCGGTTACAATATATATATATATATATATATATATATATATATATATATATATATATATATATATATATATATATATATTAGGGATACAGAAAGGAGTTTTGCTATTAACTGAAAGGAGACCCTTTGATTCCTCTTGGAGGCCTTAAAGGAACCGAGCAGGGCAAATTCCTAATGTCCACTCCATACGTTCTTTTTGCAGCTGTTATTACTATGTGATTATTCATATAGTATATGAACATGGATGGGCTGCTCACCAACATGCATTAGCCAGCATGGTGAGTTTATTGGCTTTTTACCTCTGAGTTTAAGATCAAGAAACACCATGGTCTTTCTTCTCAGTGCCTGATAAGGCAGAATGAATGTTTGTGTAAAGGATAAATATTTTCCCAATACATATATACAATTATGACAGACAAAAATAAAGCATGGCCCTTATTCCCAGGAGGCTGTAAAGTCACCAACCAAGGCAGCGGTTGGTGGCCAAAGGCAGAGGGTGCTAAGAATCCCCTGATTGCGGACCCAGGCTGCCATTTGATGATGACTTTTTATTTAGGTACTTACAACTGCAGATCACTTTCAAGTGAAGGAAGATTGCAAGAATTAGAAGAAGAACTCTCTTATATTAAATGGGACATTATTGGACTTTGTGAAGTTAGAAGAAAAGGTGAAGAGACAATTGATTTAAAAAGTGGACATATACTCTATTATAAAGGCACAAATATTGGAAATACAAGTGGAGTAGGATTCATTATAAATAAAAAGTGGAAGAACAATATTGTGGAGATTGATGGTGTATCGGACAGAGTGGCAAGATTAGTTATACAACTTAATAGCAGATACCAAATGCAGATAATTCAGGTTTATACCCCAACAAGTTCTCATAGTGATGAAGTAGTAGAAGATTTTTATATGGATGTACAAAAGGCTTTTGATCAGAGTAAACACCATTTTAAAATTGTTATGGGAGACTTTAATGCTAGAATTGGTAAAAAAATGAAAGATGAAAGTGCTGTGGGTAATTTTGGTTATGGTAATAGAAATGAGAGAGGACATAGACTTGTGGAGTTTGCAGAAAAAGAAAAACTTTATATTATGAATTCTTTTTTTGAGAAAAATGTTAAAAGGAAATGGACATGGAAGCATCCAAATGAAGGTACAGCAGAATTGGATTATATTTTGACTAACAGGAAATACATATTTCAAGATTGTAATGTTCTTAATAAATTTAACACAGGAAGTGATCATTGATTAGTAAGGTGTAAGATACGTGTTAATGTAAAACTAGAGAGTAAAAATTATTAAGAAAAACAATATTTACAGTTGATATTCCCAATCTTTAGAAACATTTTAATGAATTTAAATTAGAACTTACAAATCGGTTTCAAGTATTAGTAGATTTTGAACATGATTCAGATTTGAATGAAATTAATATGAAAATAACTGATACACTTTTGAAAACTGCAACAAAGATAGCTGGTAGAAAGAAACAGCAATTGACTAATAAAATTTCTACTGAGACTAGAGAATTTATGAAGAAAAGAAGGAATATGAAGATATACAAAAATGATACATTAAAAAGAATTGAATATCTCAAATTTTGTAAAATGGTGCAGAAAAGAGTTGAAAATGATATAAGAAAGTATAACTGTGAACTAGCAAGGAAAGCTGTAGAAGAAAATAAAAGTCTTAAGAATGTAAAACAACATTTTGGTATTGGTAGAAAATTTATATCTGCAATAAGAAAAAAAGATGGAATTATTACTAAAAGAAGAGATGACATCATGAAATTGGTAGAAGATTTTTATCAAGAACTATATAGTAATAAAGAACAAGTACCTCCTATATCTATTACATCTTTCAAATTGCCCAGAATTTTAAATGAAGAAGTGAGACATGCAATTAAATGTATGAAGAAAGGAAAGGTTCCAGGTAATGATGGAATTATAATTGATATATTAAAAGAAGCAGGTGAAGAAATAGAAAATTTTTTAGCAAAGTTATATACCAAATGTCTAAATGATAAAGATGTACCGGATGATTGGAAGAATGCAGTAATAATATTAATATTTAAAAAAGGTGATAAAGAAGATATTAGAAATTACAGACCTATCAGCCTTTTATCAGTTTTATATAAATTTTTTACCAAGATAATTACTACTCGTCTACAGAAAACATTGGATTTCCACCAACCAAGAGAACAAGCCGGATTTAAAAGTGGTTTTAGTACAGTAGATCATATCCAGGTATTGAGAGAAGTTATAGAAAAGACAAATGAATATGAGTTGCCATTATGCTTAGGATTTGTAGATTATGAAAAGGCATTTGATTCTATAAACATTTCTTCAGTGATTAAAGCATTAGATCATCAAGGTATAGATCCAGGATATTGTCATATTTTAAAGAATATTTATAAAAATGCAACAGCAACAATTAGATTACATAATGACACTGGGAAAGTCAATGTTGAGAAAGGTGTAAGACAAGGTGACTCCATATCTCCAAAACTTTTTACAGCAGTGCTGCATGAAGTATTTTGTGGATTAAATTGGGAAACTAAAGGAGTGAATGTAAATGGTGATTATTTAAGTCATTTAGATTTTGTAGATGATGAAGTTGTTTTTGCAAATAATGCTTCAGATCTTCAGGAAATATTGCAGGAATTATCAGGTGAAAGTAGGAAAGTAGGACTAAAGATAAATGTTAAAAAGACTAAAGTAATGTTTAATCGATTTGCTCAAAATATGAAAATAAAGATTGATTATGATGAATTAGAAGAAGTTAACAGTTAAAAATACCTTGGTCAGATTATTAATACAGATGGAAACATAATGGAGGAAATTAATCATAGAATTAAACTTGGTTGGAGTGCTTTTGGTAGAAATAACTTGATACTAAAAAGAAATATGCCTATGTGTTTGAAAAGGAAGGTTTTTAACAAATGTGTTTTACCAGTTCTTACTTATGGATCTGAGACTTGGACACTTAATAGAAGAGCAATTCAGAGACTTCAAACCACTCAAAGAAGTATGGAAAGATGTATGTTGGGAGTAACAAGAAGAGATCATAAACACAATGTATGGGTAAGAGAACAAACAGGTGTCACTGACCTCATTGAAAAAATTAAAAGATTGAAGTGGAGTTGGGCTGGACATATTGTTAGAAGAGATGATAATAGATGGACAATTGAAATTTTAAACTGGATTCCAAGAGATTGTAAAAGACCCAGAAAGAGACCACATGTGAGATGGATGGATGAAATAGGAAAGTGTGTAGGGGTGATGTGGAGAAGAGAAGCTAAAGATCGGAGAAGATGGATTAATCTTGGAGAGACCTTCATCCTGCAGTGGATTGATAATGGTTGATAATGATGATGATATATATATATGTATATATATTTATATATATATATATATATATATATTGATAATGATGATGATATATATATACATATATATTAATTGAAGTGATATTAAATTTTTTAAAACATCATCTATCATATGTTTATATTAATCTATAGTTTGCAACAAAATGAAATATGAACTATTCATCTCAGGATATGGTTTTTAAGTAACTGCTCTCATGACTTGCTTTTGAAAATGATCGACATTCTCTTCAATTTTATCCTCAGCATTCTCATTAAAATTCCACTAATATAATCAATTTGGCATTGAAGTTGGAACAATGTTAAACTTCAGATATATTACTTAAATCAAACCTATATAGAAGCGATACTGTGGATTATTTATTTATTTATTTATTTTTGCATAAAAGTCCTATCTATAATAATAATTTTATAGTATGCATGCTTAAAAGAGCTTATATTATTGGTAAGTTATTACATAGTCTATTATAATAAAATTATACTCTCAATTAATTGGATATATAAAATGAATGAACAAAATTTGCAATAAAGTGTTTTATGGTAAGTATAAATATAAAATTATTGAAGAGATAGACTCAATTCAGAAACTTACATTTAGAATAGTGTTAATGTATTTAAAAATAAATTATTTCTTCTGAAAAAAATAAAAGACATTATTGCAAAGTATTAAATAAAAAGTAATGGACCAGCATGATCACTTATATGTGGATATACTTATCATTTACTAACATATAATAATAATCATCATGCTTATCTATTATCAATCCATTGCAGGATGAAGATCATCATTACTAGTTCAATTCATCTTGTACAATGTCTAGCTTCTTTTTTCCATAACACCACATCACAGTTCTTTATTTTATCCATTCATCTCACATGTGATAACTTTGGAATCCACTTAATATTTTAACTGTCTATTTATTTTTATGTCTTTAACAATATGTCAAACAACTCACTTTTGTTACTTAATTTTTTCAATGATATCAGCAACTTCTGTTTGTTTTCTCACCTTTGAGCTCTTTTTGTTAATCCTAATAAACATCTGTCCACATTTCAGTGAGTGGTCAGAGTTCTCAGTATTACACTAAAGTAAGTGTCCTAATATGAGATCCATAACTAAGAGCTTGTAAAACACAGTTATTAAAAACTTTTCTTTTTAAAGACATAGACATATTCCTTTTTAATATTAAGTTATTTCTATTTAAAATTCTGCAACTAAGTTTAATCCAGTGTTCAATTTCATTGTAGTAGCAGTAATTTGATGATGTTTTTGAAGTTGTTAACTTTTAACTCATCATTATTAATCTTTTTTTTTCTTTTGAGAAAATCTGTTGAACATTAAATTAGTTTTTTTTTTTTTTTTACATTTAATCCTATTTTATAACTTTCATCTGACAACTGTTACAATATTTTCTAAAGATCTAAAGCATTATTTGCAAAAGCAATTACATCATCTGCAAAATCTAGATGATTTAAATAATCTTCATTTAGTTTTACTTTTTTTGCTTCACATTGTAATCCACAATTTTTTTCCTGAAAAACTGCTGTCAAAACCTTGAAGATATGGAGTTATGCTGTCATACATTCTTTTCAGTGTTAATCTGATTATTGATGTTACATATTTACAAATATTTTTCAGAATATGATAATATACTGGATCTACGTTTTGGTGATTCAATGCATTAATCACTAAAGAAATGCATATATAATCACATACTGTTCATAATCTACAAATCCAAAGCATAATGATTATATTCATTACTCCATTCTAGAACTTCTCTAAAAATTAAATAATATTCACTGTATTAAAACCACTTTTAGATTCAGATTGCTTCTTTAGTTGATTAAAATCCAAAGTTAGCCATAATAGTATTGTTATTACTTTGGAAAAAAAAATACACAGAACTGATGAAGGTCTGATAGGTGTACAATTTCTAATATCTTCTTGATCATCTTTATCATTTAGAAATTTGGTATATATTTTTGCATTTTTAAAAAAAAAATCATCTGAATACTTTAAGATATTGATTATGGTTTCATCATTATCTGGAAGGTTTTCCTTCTTCATAAATTTAATTATAAGTCTCACTTCTTCATTTAATATGGTGAGCATTCAGAAGAGTGGTTTTTAGAGATACATATCCTTGTCCTTTATTGCTATATAATTCTTATCAAACATGTTCTATACAGTTCAAGATGTCATTACTGTTTTAGTAATACTTACAACTTTTTGTTTCTTATTGCAGAAATAATTTTTCAGACAATAGCAATATAGTTTTAAGACTATGATTCTATTCCATAGCTTCTTTTGCAACTTCAGAATTATCATTGTCTAACCTTTTCCACACCATTTTACAATTTTCTATATATTCAATTGCAATTAATGCATTATTTTTATATATTTTTTTCTTCATAAATTATCTTGTCTCAGTAAAAATATTACTGGTCAATATTCAAATATAAATCATGTTCCAAATCTGTTAATATTTGAAAAATAATTTGCAAGTGCTAATTCAAATTCATTGAAATATTTCTGAATAGTAAAAATATCAATTGTAAATATTGTTTTCCATAATAATTTTTATCTCTTGAGTTTTGCATTCACACTAATCAATAATCACTTCCTGTGTTGAATTTATTAAGGACATTAAAATTCTTCTGCACCTACATTTAGATGTTTTCATATTAATTTCTGTTTAGCATTTCTCCTAGAAATAATTCATAATATTTTTTTTTTCTGCAAGGTCCCCAAGTCTATCACC
The DNA here is from genome assembly GCA_028023455.1 of Epiperipatus broadwayi. Lineage (NCBI taxonomy): Eukaryota > Metazoa > Onychophora > Udeonychophora > Euonychophora > Peripatidae > Epiperipatus > Epiperipatus broadwayi. Next base: position 1,907,012 of record JAQFVV010000185.1, read on the forward strand.
ATAAACAAATTTACTATAACTTCTCTAAAAAAATATTAATCATATCGGACTCATATTCCTATTCAATTTATAAATATTTGTGTGTTATCACAAACATAATGCAACAACAAAACATTTTATTGCAGCATGCTATAGTGCTGATTTAAAATCTAAATTTTAACTACAGATAAAATACTGGAATGTTTTATTGCATTCTTAAGTATGCTAATAATAATAATCATAGTATCTTAATCTTTTATTATAGGTACCAGACTTATTGCTTAACTCTTTCATGAATGTATAAAGCATTTACCCGACTCATATTATTATATTTAAAATATATAACTTTAGTGAGCCCTGGCCATCCCAAGTAATTGTGGTCTCATATAATATACTTTTGAAGTTTATATTAGAGCTAAAACCTTAACAGAATATTGTTAGGAGTCAAATACAACTAAACAATAATATTTGTGATTAGCAGTTTTCCAAGGATAATTCAATATGCCATATACTCCCCTTAATTCCCATGAATATCTCTTTGGCAAAATAAGAAAAGTTAGCACATAATTGTTTATTCTAGATACCTTTTATTATAGAAACACCTGAGGTTAATTTAAGGAATTAATAAAACATATGAGAGTTTAAGAATCGTTAAAGTGCTGTAGCATATTTACATTAGCTTAGAGTTTAATACAACTGATCTCCAATACATAATAGAATTATAAACATACACTTTTATCTGATTTCCCTAATAAATATAATGTATTACCTGTATCTTCCTGATAATATTTTCTTCCTGGAAAACTTTTATTACACAACAACAACAACAACAATAATAATAATAATAATAATAATAATAATAATAATAATAATAATAATAATAATAATAATAATAATAATAATAATAATAATAATAATAATAATAATAATAATAATAATAATAATAATAATAATAATAATAATAATAATAATTATTATTATTATTATTATTTTAAAATATTATAATATTTAAATCCAAGATGATCCCTCAACATACTGTAATTAAAAAAAGCTAAACAAATTTTGATATGTGGTTGTATTTATAAGTTACTACCGGGTGATTAGAGATTTCATAATTTTGTACCCACAATTCTTCATGTTTTAGATTTATACAGAAATATTCAGCTCTTGTTGCTACAAAATGATTGGAAGTAGGCAAGTTTGAGAAAGTTTCAAAATTGCAAAGCACCAAATTTGAGACAGAAATATTTAAAATGAGAGTTAAATATTATCTTGAAAATCATACTATATCAATTAATAATACAAAATTAAATGTTCAATAGTTCATTTTACAAATAAATGGTTTACATTATTAAAATATTAAACTAAATGATTTCTGATTTATTTATTTTAAAGTTCACATATAATAATAAATCCATTTTATTTAATACTAAACATAAATTCATTTAAGCATTTTAAAAATTAAATCTTGTCTAATTGATTACATTTTAAAATAAACTTTTATGCATGCACACACACATGTTTAAACAATGTTAAATTTTGTTATTATTGTTGGGTATATTATTGTTAGCCTGGCTATCATAATCAAATTAAGATTGTGTTAATATTATTTTAAATACTTTTTTTTTGTAGTGTAGTATTTTTTTACTCTGTGTATTTTCCCCTCTAACATCAATTTTATGTGCTTTTTTATTTTTCATTCAATATTAACCACACTTTTAAAAAATGACATGTATATTTTTGGGATGCTGTAATTGATTAAAATTTGTATGGGTAACATCTTGGATAATTTTATCAATCTATTCTAATAGGTAGTAATATATGATAAAATATGGAAGTCACTTCCAAATCTTATTATTTACTACAATAAGTAATAAACAGTAATTTTTACACTATTTGATAAGCCAATAACATTTTTTAGTTTATACTCATGATTATTTGTTTAGACACACACACACACACATATATATATATATATATATATATATATATTAAATTTAATGTTTTCATGGTTATATGATGTAAATCGAATACTTTTTGGGTTCATCCGAGGGTTAGTTTTCATTTTTCCTAATATTTTGACAAAACAACATCCACCATTGTCAAGATTAACGGTTCAAAGAAAAAACTATTAGATCTCAAATAGTATTGAGAGTGAATGTGAGGTAAAGAATGAGATTAAGTGTGAAGTAGTGGAGTATTTAGAATAACTATAGAAATAAAATAAATGGTCTCCATAAGACTGGAATATATTGTGCTTCATCAGCTCTATTTAAACCACTTGGTATTTTTAATATTTCAACTGACTCTCTCATTATTCTCAATTCATACTTTTCCAAATTAGCAAGTATTTTGTCATTTATCAAAATCAGGTTTTAGAAATGGACACAAGCCTGATTTTGTTTATGCCAAAATACTTGATAATTTGGAAAAGTATGAATTCAGAATCATGAGGGAATCAATTGTAATATTAAAAAGACCAACTATAGAGCCCATTTATTTTATCTATTTCTTCTATTATAAACTTGTATACAATGAATGGTGAAACTGAAGAAAATAAACATTTGTTAACTCACATATTCTGAATTCTCAGCTACTTCAATATCAATCCACCCCAACTCAATCTCATTACTATTTGAAATCTAATGGTTATTCTTTGAAAAGTTAACCTTGACAATGACAGATGCTATTTCATTGACATGTTAAAAATTAATCAAAACTAACATACAATTTAAACCAAAAGCTCTTGTGTGAAGACATTACATATCTAAAAGATTCACGCTTGCAAGCTGAATAGAAACTGTTTCATAAACATTCAGAGTTTGTGTGTAGATCTATTTTCTTATTCCTGTCTTTCACTGACGATAGCAAATAGCTTGAAATCATGATCTGAAGGTGGAAATTAAAGTTAGAGATAGTGAATGCTTGCTCTGACGTTTATGTAAACAAACTATGCTTGACAGTGTTTTTGGTAGAACACCATCTATTGTCATAAATACAAGCATTAGCAAGTTTTAACTTGTGATTTTTTGTTTTTCATAAATATACCTTTGAGGTCTTTCTTGCAATAATATATATTGCAGAGGCTTCTACTATGTGGTGATGCTGAACTGAGATCAGACCCATGTATTATCTGGCTTGCTATGCTGAGTTTGAAGACATTACATGTCTAAAAGATTCACACTCGCAAGCTGAATAGAAACTGTTTCATATACGCTCAGCGTTTGTGTTTAGATCTATTTTCTTATTCCTGTCCTTCACTGATGATAGCAAATAGCTTGAAATCATGATCTGAAGGTGGAAATTAAAGTTAGAGATAGTGAATGCTTGCTCTGATGTTTATGTAAACAAACTATGCTTGATGGTGTTTTTAGTAGAATGCCATCTATTGTCATAAATACAAGCGTTAGCAAGTTTTAACTTGTGTTTTTTTGTTTTTCATAAATGTACCTTTGAGGTCTTTCTTGCTATGATATGTATTGCAAAGGCTTCTACTATGTGGTGATGCTGAACTGAGAACAGACCCATGTAGCTATCTGGCTTGCTATTCTGAGTTTGAAGACATTACACGTCTAAAAGATTCATGCTTGCAAGCTGAATAGAAATTGTTTCATAAACGCTCAGAGTTTGTGTTTAAATCTATATTCTTATTCCTGTCCTTCACTGATGATAGCAAATAGCTTGAAATCATGATCTGAAGGTGGAAATTAAAGTTAGAGATAATGAATGCTTGCTCTGACGTTTATGTAAACAAATTACGTTTGACGGTGTTTTTGGTAGAACGCCATCTATTGTCATAAATACAAGCATTATCAAGTTTTAACTTGTGTTTTTTTGTTTTTCATATATGTCAGTACATTGCTCTCAAATGAAAATATAAAAAAAGTTCAATAAATAAAATTTATTAAAATTGATTTTAAAAAAATACACAGATATATAAAATCATGGTGAACTGATTAAATAATTATTTAAAGTTAAAAGTGATAACAAATATTATTTTAAGGTAAATAAAAAATAATAAAAAAATATTTTCTTTTTTAAAGTTATTTTTAAACTATAATAGGATGAAAAATATTTTCAATAGAAATGCAATGGCAAACAGATCCTTGGGTTTTTAACAGATTGTAAGTCAGATAAGAGAAATTAAAATTACTAGTGATAAGAAAATATTGGTGTTTCCTGCTATAAAGCAAATTAACCAGTAAAAATGTGTATAAACACACAGTCCAGAGAGAAAAATCATCATCACCAATGTGAATCATGCTAGCCATAATATATTGATCCTGGAAGTTGATGATGAAAGATATGAGATGAATTAAATTACTTTTCAGTATGATTTGATTATTTGTTTAAAATATTTTGTACCTGTATTGTCAACCTCCACAATGTAGGTGTCACAGTAGATTTCATTCTGACAGTTGTGCTGACTGAGGCAGTCTCCTGAGTAGCAGTTCTTGAAGAATAACAAAAGTGGATTTTTCTCCAATAGAAAAGATCTAATACTCACTGATGGACAAAGCTTTGAACTGGACATGTAGTACATCAATGACCACAAAAATGTATTTCAATAAACGTGCAGAAATCTGGAGGATTCATAGAATTACCATGAAAAGTATAATTTTGTTAAAAAGTGAGATTTGAACTTTTAATTATCTAAAATACAAACTTTAAATTATTAAACCTGAACATTAGTTCTCCTACAGCAAATCTCTTATCTGACAATTAAATTAGATTCTAAATTATTTATTAAATATTTTATGTATAACATGTTTGCTATTGCCATTTCTATCTTTGTTAAATTACATTAATGAATTTACAGTTGGGTGTAAATGGCTGCTTAGATTCATTAATATTTTGTTGGGTTAGGTAGTTTGGGCTAATTGTTTTGTAGTTGAATTGATGCTGATGAAGGTATGTATGGGTGTATTTATCAATGCAAACTGGGGCGGTAAATTGGATTCTTATTCTCTTGTGTTACATTAGCATATAGGGTATATCTCTCAATTGAATGCATGGCCCAATAATGGAAACCATTTCATTGCAAATGGTAGTAGAAATATTTCCTACACCATTGTTATTTTAACATGTAGTATAGGGACTATAATTCAGCGAAGATGGCTCTCCCTTCTGTATGGAGCACTTCTTTCCAAGTATATTCATGTGATTCCTTCACCAGACAGATGCACATTCCTATAATTGACAAGGGTCATTATGTTTCTTTAATAATATCAAGTTTTAGATATAAATTCCTGTAAGTATGATTGTTTTATGCTAATATTCTTAGTTTGTATTGATCACATCAGTATATCTATAAACTAGCATTGATTTGGATGCAAACTTTTGGCCTAGAATTAAATGGTTTGAGTCTTTTAAATGCATATTCAATGCACTATATTTACACTAAGCAAAGATGTTAAAATATATTGGTCATCCACCTGTGCATATAACATGAATGACATGAATTACATCTATTTATAAATAAATATTAAAGAATTAAATCTTCAAATTTTGTTTTGACATTGTATGTAATAAGTGATTTGTCTCGTTAGTTCTGGTAGTTTTATGTTTATCTAATCTATTTTGAAATCAATGATTAAAAAAATTAAGTTTGAAATGTTATACTTTAAAACTTAGCTTCTCAATAAACCAGGGACTAGGGCTATTGGTCAAATAAATGGTGAACTTCACCCATATGTATCTGACTACTTTATATATTTTTCTAGGTTCAAATAGACTAATAGTACCCTAGTAAGGCAGATAGAGGTAGAGAGGTCACTGACCATTAAAATGTCATCCAATGTGAGCATTTATGAGTCATAATAGCAACCCAGATCATGAGATAAGAGTAGGTAATGGTAAAAGAATAAAAATTGAAATGTAAAACTTGTTTCAAAATTTTAAAAAAATGTCATAAAAGTAGGTAGAAAAAGGGTAGACAAATTGATGGCAAAAATTAGCGGAAGGAAAAGCAACAACAGGGGAAAGAACTTCAGAAGATGTGTTAGTAAAATAAAAATAATAATAAAAAACTAAGTAAGATATATGAAATAAAAAGAAGATATAAATTTGATAAAAATATAAGTGTATGAAATTAAGAAGTGGAAAAAATAAGACCATGTAAGAAGAGAAAAATGAAGAGTTAAAAGATATGAGTCATTCATAAGATAAATATAAATAGGGCTGATGGCAGAATTTAAAGAAGTAATAAAAGAGATCAAAGGTGAAGTCAGAGCAGAATTTAAAGAATTGAGAGAAGAGTTAGGAAAGGTTGTAAACAAGAAGATAATAAACAAACACAGAGTATAGAATTGAGAGAAATAGAAGCAGACAAGCAAGAAAGTCCAGATATAAAGGTGGTAGAAAGTAAGGAAAAGGCACTTAGAATAGTTAACCCAATTTTAAAAATAAAAATGATTGTAGGCAAGGTGTAAATTCACCAATGAACCACCTAAATAGACTCAAATATATTTCACAATTAATGTGATGTCCATAGATGTCAAATTGATGGTGACCATAAATCATTTATAGGGTGCGGTACAAGTATAGTGAGAACCCCTATTCACAAGCCAAAGGATTTTATGCAAGATAGTCAAGTGTTAGTGAAAGCCTACTGGAATGAGGACTACCAAGTGTCAGTCTAAAACAGGGTAGTGAAGGAAAATATAATGAAGAGGAACAATGTGTAGAAAGAGGTGGCACAGCCAATGGTGCTGATGGCATGTTAAATGATGGTAAAACAAATTGTCAAGATTGTCATCACAATTTTCCCCAACACAGTGTGATACCCGTTGATCAGCATGAGAAGTGGGATGATCAAACAGATGGTAGAAATACTAAGTGCATTCAGCAGCAACAAAGATGGCGCTGAGGAAAAGGTAAAATGTGGGAACAAAATATTGAACTAAATGGGTGAACACTATGGTGTTTTTCTGAAGGTTTGTGATGATTGTGTTCCAGCTGTATTTTTATATTGGACTATTTCTATCATCTAATATGTGTGTTGAATGTCTTTAGAAAAGTTTAATTTTAGTTAAATATTCCAAATGCATTCAACTGTTAGTAATATCACAGCAAACAGGTTAGTATATGCACCAACTTTTAGTAATATCACAGCAAACAAATGTTAGTAATATCACAGCAAGCTGGTTAGTATATGCACTAACTGTTAGTAATATCACAGCAAACAGGTTAATATATGCACAATGTTCAAGAGGTATTTTCTCTCCTCTTCTTCAGGTGTTGCTGGCCTGACCAGTGACAGTACTAGCATGGGATTCAAACCTGGGTCCTTATATTCTTGACTATTGAAATTTAAAGTAAGGACCCAGGTTCAAATCCCATGCTAGTACTGTCACTGGTCAGGCCAGCACCACCTGAAAAAGAGGGGTAAAAATATCTCTCGAAACATTGTGCATATACTAACCTGTTTGTTGTGATATTACTAACAGTTAGTGTATATACTAACCTGTTTGCAGTGAATTTGGTGCATATACTAACCTGTTTGCTGTGATATTACTAACAGTTGAATGCATTTGGAATATTTAACTAAAATTAAACTTTTCTAAAGACATTCAACACACATATTAGATGATGAAAATAGTCCAATATAAAAATACAGCTGAACACTATGGTGTTTACAGATAATTCAGAAAATAAGGAGTCCCATTCTAAAAATAGAAAGAAAAAAATGCATGCAAGATCTTCATTACCAGGATAAAACTTTAAAAACTAAAATAAATACAAGGTGAAAGATCATGATGTAAAGTGGAAAGACTGGTGCAACCAGCATAGAGAAACAGTTCAATTCCCATCACCTCAACTATCTTCAGCATATACAAAGAAATAGCAGTAGACCAGAAACCAGATGAGTTTAAACCCTGCAGGCCATTGACATGGTTTAATGATAAATGAGATCAGATGGGGATAAGATAAAATTAATTTGGAAAAATAAGCTGAGAATCAGTGGTGATTGGGAGGTGCATATGAAAGTAAGATTAAAGCATAGCACAGAAATCCATACACCTCCTGAAGTATAGTGGGATCATCATCAAATTCCCATTAGTCTAATAGTAGCAGGATCCCAGAAAAATAGGGGCACACCAAATCACCACAAGCAGACCAGCCTCAAAATGGACAAGCAATGCTCCAAGGTAGTTAGATTTGTTTTCCTAACTGTACATTTATATGAATATTGTATGAATACCATGATCATGGAAATACTCATTATTTGATGCATATTGTAAAACCCCTAAAATGTGAGTTTCATAGCGATACACCATGCAGGACAGTCAGCCATTAGATAAATAGGGGAAGGGGTAAACTGAGAAGTTAAAGTTAAAGCCTATTAAGAATAAAAACAATGTTAAATACTTCATTTTATTCTTGTCCCTGCCCATAAAGATATTGAACCACATTTGTTTTGGCACAAGTTTTGCACTGGCAATTTAAAATTTTAAATCAAATCCCCCTCCCCCCCCAAAAAAAAAATTTCATTTAAAATATCATCTGATTATATTTTTTAGACAATATAAGTTATATATTTTTTTAAGTTAAGGAGATTAAAAAAGTAATAAAGAGAATAATCAAACCTTACTTTAATTTATGCTAAGATATGGATATAAATTCTTATCACAAATTAATTAGCAGCACTTAAAAGCTAAAGTCATAACATTTCTTCACTGTCATTAAAGATGGCCAACAAAGGGGAAAATATGACTTTGTAAACAAAAATATTTTAAATTTGTCAAAGTTAAAAAGTATCAACAGGATTGTGTGGCTGACTAAAATCAGGGAGGAGTATAAAAAAGCTAATGTGCAGTGCATCTGGACCCTTTTCTAGATTTTTTGTGATTTTCTTATAAGTTATGTGTGACCTCTAAAAACAGTTTTCTATAAAATTGATCTTTATACAAGATCCTATAAAAATGTATCAAGCTACTCTTGCCACTGAATCATAATATGTGTGAGTAGAGGAGAGTTTATTTGTTGATGTTTTTTGCCTTCTGATGTTGTAAAATTCTGAGCATGACACCATCACCCGCATGAACATTCAAACCCAGTTTACCTACAAGCTGCGATAAGTCCAGGACAAACAAAAACAATGTATGGTAATCTACACAGTATTATAATTGAACAATTTAAGTCATTGTTAAGAGACTTTATTTTGCAACTTAAAAGTGATTACTTTCTTGAATTATAATTATATCAAATGCTGAGTTGAATCAGACTATATAAAAAAGAATCTGAATCTTAGAAAACAGTAATTTTTAATAACCATTTAAGTTTATTTTTTTTAATACTTTTATTATCTATTTAACTTAATAAATCATATGAAGATAATTTGCATTGTTTTCTATTTATGTTTGTTATTAATAGAATAATATTTAAAATCTACCATTGTTACTCTGCCAAATAAATTGCTGATGCCCTTTTAAAAATACATTATTCCAGGGTATAGCAAATGATTATATAATATAATTAATAAAGATAGATGGAGTAGCCAGTGGGTTCAGATGGAGAATCCTGGGCTCTTTCAAATAAATTAAAAGCTGGATTTGTTTTCAACTATAATTCAAGTTTATTGATGTTAGGCAGGGTTGTGTGATCAGGAAAAATAATCACATTCACTAAAATTACTTGACATTTTCTAATGATGGAATTATCAAAGTGAACATAATTTGGTCACTAAATACATCAAGAATATAAATTGTATAAACCCTAAAATAACCAGGAATGGTAATATATATATATATATATATATATATATATATATATATATATATATATATATATATATATATATATATATATATATATATATATATATATTTATCAAAACAAAAACAATTATATATTTTATTATAATTAATACAACATTATTAAAATTTACACACACACACACACACACACACACAATATATATATATATATATATATATATATATATATATATATATATATATATATATATTGAGCCCTTTGGTTTATTTCATCTATAAAACAAATGTAATAAAAGGAAATAATTGTGGGAAAAATTTTTTTGTTTGAATATAAGAAAAGTTAAAAGTTTTATTTGAGAAATCAATAGCTATAAAGCTCAAAAGTAACATATATAGAGACAGTTTGTGTTTGTATAAAATGTAGTTGCATTATTTAATGCAGGGGAAATGATTGATTCTTTTTGTATGCTGCTATAATAATTTACCACTATAATAATTGAGAAATAGATATTTATATGACTAGGATAAAGTCTTGTGAATTTTGATATCTATTACTAAAGAGTTGATGAGAATTAAAATTGAATTGATTGTCAGTAGCTTTGTTTAACAGTCTTTTAGGAGAATAAGTTTAAAGTTATAGGAAATTATAGTGAATATTTATGTTTATGATTATCAGAAATTATAATTGCTATTATGCTTGTAATTATAAAAAATTATGATGGATATTTTGGTTCATATAATCTGAATGATAAGTTTTCTGTTTCATGTTCTGCACATGTATGTGTGTGTAATACAAATATATGAGTTGGATTTTTTTTCTTTCCTTTACAGAAATTGACATAATTTTCTATATTATTAAAAACGTAAATCTAAATAAGAAATTATTTAGATAAGGAAAAAAAAAGAGAGAATGAATGTAACCTTTGTTTGACCAAAAAAGTGTTAGTAAGCTTATGTTTTTGATTAGATCTTCTTTGACTACTTTTCCATAAATTAATCGCTAATGTGTTAACTAAAGAGATATGTTTTAAGATGAGGAAAAGAATGTTGTCAAAATTAACAACTAGTAAAGAGTCAGTTGTTCATTATGAGTGGAAGTTTTTTAATTAGATTTTAAAAAAAAACCACCTGTGGGGAGGGGGGATTAACATGGGTTTTTTTCTCCTTCACCCTATAAAAGTGGCTGGGAAAAGTGAATAGGGGGGACTTTTGCTAAAATTAATTTATCTCTGAAGGTTTTTTTTTCTCCAAGTTTTTTTTTAAATTTTCTTTCTCAAAATTTAATAATGTATTTAAGTTTTATAGTATACCAAAAGATGAATTTCTAATTCATATATAAGTGGTGCATATTTTTTTTCTCACATCAATTATGAGGAAATCAACTTTTAATAAGACATTTTATACTAAATGCTACAACTTATCCATTCTGCTTATTAAAAATTCACTGAAGGAGAGAACTGTCAAACTTTTGTATGAAATTGAAAGAAAAACAATTATTTGGCTGGTTAAAATTCATTTGAAGAACTGCAGCAAACTTCTGTATAATATTTAAAAAAAGTTAATTCATGTTTATGTATCAGAAACTGCTTGTTGTCTATAATTTGAGCCTCCAAAATGGAAAGGCAGAAGAAAAGAAACAAATCAATTCAAACCAGGAAGAAACTCATCAAGTTGGAAGGTAATCAACAGACTTTTTAAAATTTATTAATTATCTTGTAGCTAAATCTTGATTTAAAATATCTGTTTTTATCTATCTTGATTCAAATGTCTGTCTGTGTTTTTATACACATTTAATTAAAAATAACTATCTGATGTGCCTTTACATAGCTATCTCACAATAAAATGAACTGAATACATTAATTGATTGATGGACAGTTGAAGGAAAAGACATTGGAAAGAGACTATCATAATGTTGATATTTATTCCTTATTTTATTTCGTTTATATAATATGTCTTTTTTTTTTTCTTAATTTCATTTTTGTTTATATAATATGTCACACTCTAAATCACTAGATTATCTTAATTTAATAGTTTTTTTTAATATTATTTATGTTTGAAATGTTTGGGGGAAAGAAAGGAAAATGATTTTGATACCATTTAAGTATAGATGCTCATGTAAATTTAAATTTAAAAGAGAGAAATGATATTTTTTTTTTCCATTCTTAACAAAATTTTAATTTGTACTTAAAATTAAATATGAAGAGTGGGTGGATGGTCATCTGAAAACCCATTATTATGTTATAAGTGTTGATTTGTTATTAATAGAAATATTGTATGTATGTTGTTGGCTTGACTGTTTAAAATTCAAATAATTCATATATGTTTTGATTCAGGATCTGGTTAGTCTCTGTCATTTATCTGGACTGTAATCAATGTATGTGTGGGCATATATAAAGCTATAAATGTTTGTCATTACTAATGTAAAGTTATCCTACCACCCAATAGATGGGAAATAGCTGTCTCATGAATTATTTACCATGGCAGTCGGAGATGACTGAGTTTCACTCCATTTATTTTGTTGAGATAGGGAATTATTAATAAAGTTATTGTTTAATTGTAGAAAATGTTTTGCATGCCAATATAGAGAGTAGGTGTCTAGGCAGGAGCTCTTTACATGACTCTAGATCTTAAGAAAAGATCTCTCTCTGGCTCAAGCAAACAGTTCACGTTAGTTGTTGTCGTCGTTTTTTTTTAATTTCCCTTACCAAGATGCTGCTGTGTGCACATTATAAATACTGCATGGTGATGTGGGATATGAAGAGAGTTTTTCTTATGTGGGACCAAATAAAGTTGCCCTGACAGGATAAGGATTAAGTTAGATATATATGTATGATGGGGTCTGACAAAGATTTTTATTAATAAACCGATCTGTGTTGATTTTTTGTGAATGATGGTAAATTGAGGTCATCAAGCTGAATAGACATACTGACCTATTAAGATATATAACAGTCAAAAAAAAAGTAAAGATCTGACAGGCATGAATGTAAAGTGTGGGTTTTGAATTTAAACCTGTTTGCAAGATCAGTAGGGGATTTTTTATGGCATATCATTCTTCTTCATTAGAAATGTGAAAATTATTGCTTGATAAAATGATTTAGAAATTTACGATTATTTCACATTGCTAGTTAGAATAATTGAAATGAATATATTATTTTGGAATAGTCCAATGGACAATGTTTACAATAAAGGGGCGGGGAGTAGAAATTTATAGGTTTTTTTCTCTTTCAAGATATAAGTTTTCTTAAAGCTAAAATATACGGAATTTTGATTCCGTGTGTAAGCGTTTGTGTTTATTATTATTATTATTATTATTAATTATTTATTTGATAAATAAATGGGTCAAAACAATAAATAAGTCATCCAGAAAAGTAGTTACTTTAAGCATGTATTCGAACCATAGTCTTTAATAGATCTGAATCATATATTTGAGTGTAACAATATTATAATTTAGTGTGTTTTTATTTAATTTTATCATTATTGTTAATGTAATAAAATTTTATTATTGTTATAAGATTACATTGTGTTTTGTGTTTTGATGTTTAAAATATCTCCAGAATCTATATATCCAGCACCTATAGTTAAAGTAATATTAGTTCATACTTAAATTTAATTATTCATTTTTATATTGATAATTTATTTCCAAGATCGATTTGCAGTAGTCATTATTATATTGTTTCCATATTCAATTCACATAGTTAATTTTATATTGATAATTTATTTCCATGATTGAATTACAGTATTGATTTTATCTTGATTATTTCTATATTCGATTAACATAAATCATGTTATATAAGTCACTTTTATAAACTTCATTTTCACATAATTTATTTTTATAATTAATTTGCATAATCTGATTTTATGATTTATTTCCATAATTTACTTTCATAAGTAAATTTTGATTGATTTATCTGACTAATGTCCATGGTTTACTTCCATAGTTTACTCTAGCAAAATATGATAGGTTTAAGTTAGTAATTGAAATTTGGTCAATAGATTAGAAATAATATAATAAAATGACAGTGAATAGTTGGGTTAAGTTTAAGAAATTTAATCTTTTGGTTCATTGTAAGGTTGTGAATATTGGGAGCAGACATAAAATCCCTTTCCTGCTCTTCGTGTTTAGAGTGATTCCCACTATTGAACTTGTATTAAAATTTATTTTAGCATATATGGGATCATATCCATTACAGTGTAATCACTTATAAGTACACCTCTTGACAGATCTAGACCTTGAGAAAGAGCAGTTCGAATATTAATCTAAGAGCTAGTTTGGAAGTCAAGTAGCATATTATAATAAAATTATTATACTATTATTAAAATAGGGATCATGAAATGATAGTTGATCGAAAGATATATGTGTGTTAAAGAAATAAGATTAGGGATTCTCAGATTAGAGAACATAACACAGACATTCCGTGTTATATAATTGTGGCTATTGAAAGTGATAGATGCTGAGAACAAAAAATAAAGTAATAGAATTAAATGGGGAGGATTTATTTGTGATAATTTTATCTAATATTAAATTAAATAATATTTTTATATTATGAACAGTGATTATGAGTTCTCTGCATTAATTACGGAGTTATTTCCAGTCAGATATAAATGAGAACTGTATATAGTATTTTCTGTAGTTACCACTCGAGATCAGATATTTATAATAAAGTTGTGGAAGAAAGTTGTCTCATTATTATGAATTTTATAATAAATATATCATGACATATTTGCATGACTAATGCTAGGTTTGAAATTAAGACCACATAGATTGAATGGTTTTATCAATATTATTATTATTATTATTATTATTATTATTATTATTATTATTATTATTATTATTATTATTATTATTATTATTATTATTATTATTATTATTATTTTTGACAGACAATTTAATTACTTTCTCCAGTATCTTCTATAGTCCTAAATATGGCTAATGATGATGATCTCTGATGGGCATTACAATTTATAGCTGCAATTTGGCACCCCTGGTATATTTGATCCTAAAGTTAGTATAAAATTCAATTGACTAGCTACTAGAAATAAATGAGAGTTTATTGAGGTTGAATAAGTGAAAGATTGTGCGGAGAAAGTTGAGGTTACAATATATATATATATATATATATATATATATATATATATATATATATATATATATATAATTGAAATAATATTTTAATCGGTTTACAACACACACACACACACACACACATATATATATATATATATATATATAGCATTAGACTAGAAAGTTTATACAATAAACTTGATCAAGGATATGAAGAAAGCAAAGACTTCAAGGTCTTAGATATTATTAAGCTGACACTTGATAAATAATTAATTTTTGTAGGATGCTTTTTATGTGTATATATTGTGTGTAAGTTTACTTGTGAGATACACTAATGCTCTTATAAATTAATGTCACTAATATTAGGAATAGAATGCTATAATGGAATAAATATTTATTTATTTTTTTATCTAGTTAATATTAAAATGTATTAACAACAGAATCCTTATCTGAAATTTAATAATGTAAAATCAAAAATAAAGTATAACAGATGATTTTCTTTTGGTAGAAACTTGAAAATAAAATTATTGATTAGAATAACTTAATAAGGAAAAAAACAAAATTATTCCTTTTAGTAAGAATTAAAAATGTGAGCTATTGTCTGTAATTATACTTAATTCTATGCCTAAATAAAAAAAATGATTTGCAGTATACTAATCATATTTATGACAAAAAGTAGTGAAAGAGGGGTTTCTACAATATCCAGACATGTTTAGTTTTACCAGAAGCAATTATCTTTTTTGAAATTTCTTCCAATTATTTTATATAAAAGTTATTATTATTACATCAATGTCTAAAAAGGTTTTGGTTATATATAACTTTTTTCTTGATAAAAAGTAATCAGGACTGTATAAGAGAGAAAAAATCACCCTTGAGCATTGTGCTGGAAAAAGGATGTAATGCTTTTTTTATTCATATTTGTTTAACTGCAATACTACTAAAAACTAGTAAATTTCCAAAATTCTAAATCTCAAGAAGACAGATTGGATCAAAGTATAAAATTACATAAAATAAATTATATTATTCATGAATTCATGAATAAAAAAAATTGCAAAGTGTATTACTGCTGTAAAATCATTTGTAGAAATTATCATGCATATCACTATTTCCATTCTTGAAAGAAAGATCATTAGAACACAGATTATCAGAAATGACACTTAACATTGAATAGAGTGGTTGCTTGTAATCTATTTTTATTTGTTTCTTCTTCTTTAGACACAACATCTAAGCAATTCCTTTTTAAGACAAAATTTTTACATTACATTAAATTTAATGATTTATTAAAAAAATACAATCAGACAAATGCTCTAGGAAATAATTTTTATCACATTCCCTTATGGAATTTGAACATATTTGAAATATTTTCATATATAATTTACATGACATGTAATTAATTAGTTACCATAAAAGTTTATATGTACTGCATAGATAAAAAAAATAATGAAAAAAAGTTAAATTTACTGAAAAATAAATTATAATGTAATAGTTAATATGCAGCTTGCCCTTTTGTATAGCTTATAATTTTTCTGTATTTGGTCATTACATTAAAAAGGAGAAATGTAAATCTTTTTTTTTGATATTTTCATGATTGATATTTCAATTTAATTGCAATTATTTAAATTAAAACTTTTAATATTTTTTCTATCAGTTCAGTATATGTGTTGCCAATTGGGCCAGTCAAAATTTTTGAAAAGTCAGCTAGTTAAGTTTAATATGCAATGCTTTATCACATTAAAATGTAATTTATTTGCCTTTTCATTTAAAAGAATGTTAGAATTAAAAATATTAATTGTGTATTTGTTAGTATAAAGAGAGGACAAATTATATAATTAACAATCATTTACTATAATAAAATATGCATAAATAAACATAATAACGAATTTCATCAAACTTCAAAAAAACATCATGGCTCTTAACTCTGCATATTTGGAATTGTTTATTTAATATTGGAATTATAGAAGTTAAATGTTAGAAGAAACAATATTATTATTAATTTTGTTCAAGATGGAATATAATTTTGCCAATTGTTTTATTATGGAAATTTCGTAATACGATTACTTTTACATTTTATTTTTACTTTTAAAGAAAATAAGTATTGCTAAGCATAAATTTTTTGATAATTCTATGATACCTAAATATTCTTTAAGGATCATTTGAAAGGAATGCCCATACAGATAGATGCACAGTACTGAATTAGAACACAATATAATTCAAAGAATTAAAAAAAGCTAATATATATATTTTTTTTATTATTTAGAAAAACAATACGCATAAAATATTATTAAGATCATGTAAAACTAATTATTATATAGGTATAGTAATTATATCTGTTTTTTTTTTTTTTTAAATATGCCAGTGAACTGTATTTTATATTTATATACTGATATGCTATTATTAGAAAATATAGTTTCTAGATTAGATATTAATTTTACCTAATATATATAATACATATTGTAATTTTTAAATACATATCTTTAAGATTTGCTTTAAATTTGTTTAAAAGTTAAACTCTTAAATATGGCGTTTCTAAACGTTTATTGATTAAAACGAAGAATGACTTAATATTTATACTTTATAGATATAGAATTAAAAAGCAATAATGATTTTTAAGTTAAAATAGAAAGAATGACTGTTTTAAAATTTAATTGATCGATAAATTTCAATAGTTATAAAGTTTAATCTCTTAAGTGTGTAAAATCATTAGTAAAATTACATATGTTAAACATAACATATACATGAGCATTGTGAAGTGTGTGTATATATATATATTAAATAAAACAAAATAAATGTCCGCTAATATCAATAATACAATAACGAAACTTAAATATATTCCAAACAACGGTAAACAATTTATAATACAATATAAATAAAAACTCAATAAAAACTCATAAGGAAATATTTTCAATTATATTCATAATCATTTTCAACTCAACTTTCAAAACGGAATCATCTATTACCAACCGGAAACACATGTCGAATTAAATATCCCACAATTCATTAATCCTAACATTTGCTGACTGTCTGTTTATTATCGTATTTTTATACCTACTAATAAAAACTGCCTCTTTAATTTTTCTTTTTTCATTATCTCTCTCTTGGCCTAAAATTTTTATTTTATTTATATCAAAATTAAACTTAAAATTACAATTTCTATCATGATCATAAAAAACAGATTCAGTATATAACTTGACTTCATTACTATTATCATTACATATCTGTTCATTTTTCAAAACTCTTTTATACAACAATTTATGTTCTTTAATTCTTTTCTCCATATTACATCTAGATTCCCCTACATATGATAAGTTACACCCACAAAAAATTCTATAAATTATATTACTCCTATTATTTTTTTCTAACTTATCTTTTGAATTATTAACCATTCTATTTAAATTACCTGATCCATAAAATGAAACATTATATATACCATTATAAACTTTTTTCATAAATTTTACTTGATTATTATTATAAAAAGGCAAAGAAATCCACTTCTTACTCTTAATTTCTTCATCACCAGTATTTCTATTAATTTTCTTACTAAATTGACAAACCACTTGATAAATTTCTTTTATATTATAATCTACACTTAATAATTCACTTACATAATTTTCAATATTTTTCTTTTTATCACATGGATATTTACACAAAATATTATTTCTATACAAAAAAGACCTAAAACCAGCCATTTTATAATTATGTGGCACTTTAGATAAGTAGGGGATATACCCTCTAGTTCCAATAGGTTTAATAAACAATTTATAGTCCTTGAAATTATCAAATCTAAATATTTAATACTGTTATTATATTCTTTCTCCATAGTCCAGATAAGACCTTTTAATTTATTATATTCATCAAAAATTTTATCAATCATTTCTGAAGAAGCACATATAAAAACATCATCCACATATCTCATATATATCTTAATATTTCCCATAAATATAAATTTGTTTAAAATCTTCTCTTCATAATATGTTAAAACAAAACTGCGTAACTGTGCCACCATTGGTAATCCCATTGGCCAGCCTTTACTCATCTTATAAAATTTACCATTAAAGGATGCAACAATATTTTGTTCAATAAAATTTAAAGCCTTCATCAGAAAACATATTAATTGATTATCCACTTTCTTTTCCAATAAAGCTTGATGAACAGGATGTAATTGAAGCTATACATAAATAAACTCTTCAAAATACATATGATATCATCTGTTTTTTTTTGTAATTGTTGTTATATATAATTAGTTCATTCATATAGTTTTAAATGAGGGAGTAGAATTTGATCTATTGCTTGTATATATTTATAAAATAAATGATAAGAATCACCATTTAAATATTTAGGGTATCCGAGGAGAGCTTTAGTTAATCAACTTTCAAGCACAAAATGAAAATACTATTTTAATATCTGTAAATAATAAATAACTCAGTTTATATGTAATTGAGTAGGAAGTAACTGTAACTTTCCATGATTTATATACACTTAAATAAACTCTTCAAAAACAAATGATACCTTCTGTTCTTTTAGCATTTGTTGTTATATATACATAGTTTATTTGATTACATATAATGTGAGTTTTGTATAATTTATATATTTATATATTCGATCTTTTCATTGTTTTTTGATGTTATGTAACTCAACAAGAAGTAGTTACTTCCACTTTAAAATTACAGATATATAATGGGATAGTGGATCAGGTGACCATTTCTGGATAAAGGAAAAATTGTCATCAACCTGAGTTCAAAATATAAATATAAAATTTTCAAAAAAGTATAATATTTAAGGTATAAAAGATGTAAAAGTAAAATATTATAAAGTAAGTGATATTATTCAAAAATATATAAGAAATTTTCTATATTAAACAAGAGCATGAGATCAAGAGATCTCTGAGAGATTTTGAAAATCTATCTGAGATCAGCTCAGTTAACTCTTTAGATCAAATATATCAGTAAGTAAACATAAGACATTTATAAGTACAACTCAAGTAATAGCCATTCATCATCATGGATGATCAATAATCAAAATAAATCAACAGTCAATCTTGTGACTGAACCAGAAGTGAGTCTACTGTAGACTAAGCTAACTACTGAACATTTGTCATCTTGCAACAATTATTTAAACATTAATCTGGATGCAAAATCTTACGTGCTAATCCATAAGAAATATATAACTATAAAATAATGTTGGTATATTAAAACATGCTGATCATCATAAATGCTCTGGACACTTAATATATTAATGTACTGGACAACTATAAACTTAATTTTTAATAAGACTAAACTAAAATTAAATGTAATGTGTGAACTTTGAAGAAAATAATTTTCATTGCCAAAACCAGGACAATGTCAAACTGGAATACCCCTGCATTAAAAATACTTCCCCTTTCATATACTATACTGTTATGCATGAATGTAGCTCAGAGAACATAAATACTATCACTGTATTGAGACCAAGGGGTGATTCAAACATACAATATTCTAAAAACATGAGAATTAAGTCAATGAAATAATTTTAACAATAGAATACAAGTTTATTAATAACAATAACAAAAAATGATGTTAATGTCTTTAGAATAAGGCTATGCACATATCGATTAAGCCTTATGATTTTGATTAACATGCAATTGTGATTTACATGATTGATTTACAAAATTACAGTTACTATTATGGTTTACATATAAGTTCGAATAGGTTTGTTTAAAACTCAGTCAGCACACAGACAGGTGGTTTAATATAAAATGAACATGTTTGATTTGACACTTAATAATAAAAATGATTAAAACTTACATATGTGTTATACTTGATAACCCTCAATATATATACACACTTACATGTGTGTGCATGTTTTTTCTGAACATATTTGACTTGTTACAAAATAAACATTTTTATTGCTACTTTTAACTGAGATAAAGTACCACAATGGGTTTTCATAAAACATATTTATATAATTGGTATATATATAAAATTCATTTTTTATCATATTTGATATTTTTCATAATTAATTTCATTTGGAAAATATACATAAAATTCATACATACATGTGTGTATCAAAAAAGTAATATGAATTAAAATTATTAGTTTTTCTTTTTATAGGAAAACAAAGTATTTCTTTTTTCATCTTCATCATTAAAAGAACATAAACATCACTATTTTAATAATAAACATTTTACTTTCTTTTAAATTATAAAATTAGTCCTGACAGGTTACTTATTGTATATACATGTATTGGTGCTTTTTTTGATATAGATACATCAGCATATGCATAACTAATCCTTCAGAAAGCTGAGAAATTATTTTGGAGAGCTAGACTTAGTGATACTGGTTTATAGTCATCATCAGGAAAAGTATAATTAGGTAATTTTGGGTTCCACGGACTTCAGGTAAGTAAACTGTCTCTTCTAGAACACATTTTGGGCTATGATCCTAGAAGTTGACCCATTTTCCTACAAATAAATTCAAACTCCACTATTGTGAGCTATAGAGTAGATTCTGGAATTATCCTCTTTGCATTTTTACATCTGCATGGGAGCTCTGTCTAACTCTCCAAATCCAAACTCTTCTAGCCAGATATATCTAATAACTAACTCTAGCTAACTACACCACAAAAATTTTATAAACCAAACATTTTTTTTCAAAAACTACTACTGCTTTATATTCACCCTTTTTATATTAGGGTGACCAAAACACATTAATTAAAAACTTTTTCCTGATCTCTTTATCTTTTTGAATGCAAGTTTGACATTTTTATCAAACTGTTATATTCAAAGATTTTTAAAAATAGATAATAGAGATTTTTATAACTATCAGATCTATTATCATAATTCATGCTTGTTTTTTAATATCAAAATCAGAATTTAATAAAATATTTATTAGTCTTTTTAACTGGTTACTTTACAAAAAAATCTATTTTAAATCCGACATTATTTAATGTTTTTCTATGATTATTTTTACTCCAGGAAATGTAAAAAAATATTGACATTTTTTTAAAAATCATACTATTAAATATTTTATATGGTTATTTGGCAATAAATGAAGAACAATAAACTGATAAATTGCAATGTAAAGTAAGAAAGAAAAATAGTTTGTCATGCACAAGAAATTTGAATTGCATCATTATAAAAATCTAAAGCATTTTGTACCTTTTCTCATTTACTTTTTTCTGAATGGTCTTTAGTTAAATAACTTGATAATTACTAAAGTAAATATAATGGAAAATCTAAAAATTATATTTAAAATTATGTGTTAGTGAAAATAAGAAAGTTGTAAATAAAATCAGCAACATTTATTCCCTTTCGTTCTATCACTAACTAATGTAAAAAAAGAGATTTTTCATTTATGTATTAAATTATAATACAATATATGTTTTTTTGTTTTCATAATATGTTGTGAAAAGAATACAGAAAATATTTTCAAAAACATGTTGCAAAGAAACAGTTGACAAATCTTGTAACTAGTTGGTGACAAATCCATTGGTTGAAAAACACATTGTTGAACAACATCAGATAGGGAAAATAAGTCTGAGACAAACAACTCAGAGCATTATAGTCCAGTGAGATAGTCCAATTTTCTCTAGTCTATTTCATGCTGAGGAGAAAAACAGCTGATTAAAACTGTTACCCAATGTAACATAGAAAGGCATATATCTTGTTACCTGTCTTATTTTTAACAGTAAATATGATGACTAAAGCATTAGTATATGTGACTAAATAACCAAAAGTCACACCATCCAAAATACCTGGAAATGGAATAGGATCGAGAAAAAATGCTAAAGTTTGCTGAAATCATCCACAGCCTGCTTTCAAAATGCCTTGAAAAAAGAAGCAGAATGACCCAAGACCTACTCTTACTCTCCTTTATATTTTATCATTAATTCTACTATATTTTCCATCTAACTACCATATTTGATAAAACTAATGAAGATATCTATAAATATATTAAAGGAATAATATTAACAGAAAACAATGGTTTGAAACCTTTAAAATTTTACATGGTAAGATCTTATTATTACATATATTATAAACCCTTAAATTAAACATACATTTTATTATTTATTATATTTAATATTTTGTATATGTATTAATAGTTATGAATATATACACAACCATTTTAAACACGCAATGTTAATAGAGTTTTTTTTATTATTATTCCATTTAGTTTGGTTTTTATTAAATACAATACAAACATTGTCCTTTTAGCATGCAATGTGTTAATAATAGCAACACCTCTGAGAAATCAAAAAATCACCAGGGCATATGCCAGTGTGGTGGTAATAATTTATAAATAATGATGATGAGGTGTAAATAAATTTTCCAATAGTAAACTTTCAATTCCAAAAGATTAGTACCTTAAAGCTTCATTTTTTATGTTTGAAACTAAAAAAACAATTAAAAATAATTTTGGGAAAACTTGTACTTAATTTAAATTTTTCATGCTAGGTATTAAAACATTATCATTATCTTAGATGTTTGGTCACTATATATATATATATATATATATATATATATATATATATATATATATATATATATATATATATATATATATATATATATATATTATATATATATATATATATATTGTACTGGTCAAAAATGTTTTCCATCTAACATGAGCTGGAACCCACAAAAATGTATTTCAAACCCAGTCAAGCCTGAGATTTAGGTCAGGACCAATCTGAATTCAAATCTATTACATGAGCCCCAGATCAAACAACTAATGAACAACATATAATAATGGTACATGATAATATGCACACCACAAACTAGCTCACTAGATACCATTACTACTGAGACTAATCTCCAATTTCAAGATAACGAATGATATGAGTATTTACCTATCTTTCTAAATAAGTCAATACATATATGTATGGGTTGCCAAAATACAGTAAACATTAAGATTTACACTAATTAATGAATAATAAAGAATTAACACTAAGTACATTATATATATTGAGACAGATATGCTGTCCCTCATATAAATATTCATAAGATCCCCCCCATTCAAAAATATCTAGCGTGATTCAGTCTAATTGGAAACGCAATAAAGTTGTGATTCGTTAAAAATGAAAAATAAAATCATATTTTTGGTTTTTAATATTGATGGATTTGAATAAAATGTTATATCGTCTTATTTTTTTTTTTTTATCTGTCTCAATAAAAAAAAAGAAATTAATTATCCAATCATTAAAAAGAAAGAAAAAAGATACTTGAGTTAAATTGAGGCAGTATTCAAATTAGACATGTCGTGGGAAGAAAATAACCTTTTTTTTTCTCTCTTGTCTTACACAGAGAGGCAGAATATATTAAATCTTTTTTTTTAAAAAAAAAGGTGTATTACTTAATTCTTTTGACTCATTAAAATGGAAAAAGAAAGTATTCATAGAGGAATTATAATGTCAATGGGCTAATTTATCAGCTTCAATCTCTCCACGCTGTGCCATGACTTTCCATCGATGAAATAACCCACATTCTTTTGAATAAAATGGACTGCAAAACTGGAAGGTAATTTTTATAAAATACTAAAACATATTTATCATACGTTATAAAGTGGAATTATGAAATAATTACATAGAATTTGTTTTGTAAAATATTAAAACATGTTTATCATACGTAATAAAATGAAGTTATGAAATAGTTATACACAAATTTATTTATAAAAATATTTGAACGTATGTACTATATGGATTAGAAATACTTTAATTACTAAATGATAAGTGCTCCACAAGCCAAACAGAATTTATGTATAAGAATATACTTTTATATTTGACTAAATTATGAATGCTTTAATTATCAAATGATAAATGATCTCCAAACCAAGAATTGCTGAGTTCAAATGTCTACCAATCGGTAATAATTCATAAAATGATGAAATGCTCTATAAATCATAAATACTTAACACCTTCTAAGCTTCTTATAATGTAACAGAATTTATGTGTAAGAATATACTTCTATATTTGGCTAAATTATAAATGCCTCAATTATCAAATGATAAATGCTCTACAAACCAAGAATTGTTGAGTTCAAATATTTACCAATCAGTAATAATTCATAAAATTATGAAATGCTATATAAATCATAAATACTTGACTGCTTCTAAGCTTCTTATAATGTAACAGAGTTTATGTATAAGAATATACTTTTATATTTGACTAAATTATAAATGCTTTAATTACCAAATGATGAATGCTCCACAAACCAAGAATTGCTGAACTTAAATGTTTACCAATCAGTAATAATTCATAAAATAATGAAATGTTGTATAAATCATAAATGCTTGACTGTTCCCAAGCTTCTTCACATAAATGAATTTAAGATGAATTATTGTATAAATCATAAATGCTTTACTGCTTCTAAGCTTCTTCTCTTAAATGAATTCAAAATGAACTATTAAATGAATTCGAAATGAACTATTGTTGAATCAGAATAATCCCAAGCTTCTTCTCATAAAGGAATTAATGAACTATTGTTGAATTAGAATATTCACAAGCTTCTTCCCATAAATAAATTCAAAATGAACTATTATTGAATTATAATGTTTCCAAGCTTATTCTCATAGAGGAATTAATGAACTATTGTTGAAATTGCAAATTAATTGTTATTTAATAAATTTTTTTTGTTACTAAAAATTAAATTGGTTGTCCAGTTATCCAATTCTGTTTTGTTTTAATGCATCACTCATCAGTTATAGCACTGGTTCATGAGAATCTCATGTTCTCTGAGCTACGTCTGACATAACTTGACCTAGGCCAGTCAGGTTGTAGTGAGATGGAACTCTAATGGCGCTTTTTGAGAAACCAAACATAGAAATATTTAGATGTTTCCAGTCTCTATAAAACTACATCCTCTGATGAGCAGGAAATATTGTTGTAGGAGGCATTAACATCTGCATTAGGAATGTCAATTGATAGTTCTTTCCTACAGCATGCTCATCAGAAAATTGTTACAACTGACGTAATAAAAGGGTTGTATGGTGGTCTGGTTACATTTGGCGCCCAACATGGGGCTTTATCCAGCTAGCCTAACCATAGGCACCTATTAATTTGCCACCTTACTGTGAGGCCTTATCTAGCTAGCCTACTCATATGCATAAGCAGATCACGATTCTGTGATATGAACAGTGCATATGATGTAGTGATTTAATTTGTTCAGGAAGGATGGAAAAATAAAAGTTTAAAAGAAACAACACAAAAATGAATGGCATAAAGAATGAAACAGGCATTTCAAAGAAGATGGAGTAAGGTCATGGTGTGGATGGAGAGAGAAGCTTACTGATTCAGAAAACAAAGGAAAAATAGTAAACATGGAGGCTCAGAAAACAGAAAAGATAGCTATGATAGCTCAGATAATAGAAATTATAAAAGCAGACCAAAAGAAAAGAGACAAACAACGAGAATAAGATAACAAAAAGAGATGAACAAAGAGAAGAAGACAACCAAAAATGGGATAAACAAAGAGAAGAAGATATTAAACAAAGAGAAGAAGATATCAAACAAAGAGAAGAATATAACCAAAAATGGGATAAACAAAGAGAAGAAGATAACCGAAAATGGGATAAACAAAGAGAAAAAGATATCAAACAAAGAGAAGAATATAACCAAAAATGGGATAAACAAAGAGAAGAATATAACAAGCAAGCAATAGAAGCAAACCAAAGAATAGAAAAACGAATTAAAGAAGCATTCAAAAATCAGAATGAAAAGTTAAACCAGTTGATAAAGGAATAATTCAACCTAAAAAATTGGATGAGGAGGAAATTTTGGAATTTCCAACCAAAGATATTTTAAAGTAATCACAAATTGAATATCCTATTACTTATGAAGCAAAATTTGAGATTGTTAAAAAGGAAGAAATTGAAATTACAAAGAGTGATCTTGAAATTGTCAGTCTACCTTCAGGAAAACTTCTGATTGTGGAATGTACCTCTAAAATTGAAAATAAAGAAACAGTATATACAGAAGCTGAGAATGAAATTATATCAAATACAGTAAAAGAGTTTCAAATGGATGAAAATGAATCTAATAAAGCAAAATTAAAATCTTCTGATCTTCAAGAAGATGAAAAACGTGAAAATGAACATAATCAAAATATAACAAAGGGACTATCCAATATAGAAGAAAATATTTCAGAAAAATTGTCTGATATATGCTATGAAATAGCAACAGAGATAGAGAAAGAAACCATAAATTGGAAAGAAAAGTGTGTTAGTCCTCAGCCATATATAAAAATTATAAACAAAAGCTTAATAAACTCAAATCAAAAATTGAGTATAAAAAAAAATATATAAAGACAGTTATTAAAAATATAGTTGCTTACGCAGGAAAAGACGCCAAAAAGGAATCTGAAAACTCGGGATTTATCAGTGTGAAAGAAATTAAACAACAAGAAACCTTTACAAATACCAAAAAAATAATTACTATGGCAGAAGAACCATTTAAAAGGAAACTTTTATGTAAAAATGAAGTACCACCATGGAAGAGGAAAAAGAGAAAATTCACTGATGGTATTCATGGTCCATATCAGACGCGTATAATTAGAAGATCAAACAGTAACAATGATCTCCAAAGAAAATACAGAAGTGAAGAAGCAAGACATCACAGTAATGTTAAACATGATAAATTTTCAACAAAGAGACGATCCAGAAGTATGTCACTTCATAATACAAAAGAGGACTATAGGAGAACTGATCATGATCCTCAGTCTCCCAAAACAGGTTGCAGTTATGATTCAGAATAAAATAGAGATAGCTGATGGAAAAAGTTTGTGAGTGTAATGTAGTGATGCATGAACTTGCGTTTTTCATGTTGAGATGGTGGATGATTGAGCAGAGCTGCTTGGATGCATTGTGTTATGATGCTCTGAAGTATATGCTCGGCACTATCCAGACCTGGATGTTGTGCTTCAAGAGTAGTCCAGCAGTGTGTATATATAGGTCTCATGTATAGGCCTTGGTCTCATGGATAGGCCAAATGATAGCCCCTAAGACTCACCGAAGCTGAGCAGGGTTGGCTGAATGCCAAATTGATTTTTTTTCTCTGGCTCCTATTCTTGGTTGGATGATACTTCTAGGTACAAGAGAGGTAGTGCTTAAAAATGAGATATTTTCTCGTGACGTTATGAGGCGGTGTGTACTGGTAGTTTGTGCTTGGCCATCTATTTGTCCCGGAATTGGAGGCTATGGTTCATGTATTCACTTTTCCAGCTCATCTTACCCATTCATCAGCATATCTAAAACCAGGCAGTACTGAGAAATAATGTGTATAGTATATGGAATGAAATCGTACTTCCAGGCGATTTCATCCCAAAATTTGGTGAGGGGTAATGAGACAGATATGCTGTCCCTCATATAAATATTCATAAGATCCCCCCCATTCAAAAATATCTAGCGTGATTCAGTCTAATTGGAAACGCAATAAAGTTGTGATTCGTTAAAAATGAAAAATAAAATCATATTTTTGGTTTTTAATATTGATGGATTTGAATAAAATGTTATATCGTCTTATTTTATTTTTTTATCTGTCTCAATAAAAAAAAGAGAAATTAATTATCCAATCATTAAAAAGAAAGAAAAAAGATACTTGAGTTAAACTGAGGCAGTATTCAAATTAGACACGTCGTGGGAAGAAAAGAACCTTTTTTTTCTCTCTCGTCTTACACAGAGAGGCAGAATATATTAAATCTTTTTTTTTTAAAAAAAAAGGTGTATTACTTAATTCTTTTGACTCATTAAAATGGAAAAAGAAAGTATTCATAGAGGAATTATAATGTCAATGGGCTAATTTAACAGCTTCAATCTCTCCACGCTGTGCCATGACTTTCCATCGATGAAATAACCCGCATTCTTTTGAATAAAATGGACTGCAAAACTGGAAGGTAATTTTTATAAAATACTAAAACATATTTATCATACGTTATAAAGTGGAATTATGAAATAATTACATAGAATTTGTTTTGTAAAATATTAAAACATGTTTATCATACGTAATAAAATGAAGTTATGAAATAGTTATACGCAAATTTATTTATAAAAATATTTGAACGTATGTACTATATGGATTAGAAATACTTTAATTACTAAATGATAAGTGCTCCACAAGCCAAACAGAATTTATGTATAAGAATATACTTTTATATTTGACTAAATTATGAATGCTTTAATTATCAAATGATAAATGCTCTCCAAACCAAGAATTGCTGAGTTCAAATGTCTACCAATCGGTAATAATTCATAAAATGATGAAATGCTCTATAAATCATAAATACTTAACAGCTTCTAAGCTTCTTATAATGTAACAGAATTTATGTGTAAGAATATACTTCTATATTTGGCTAAATTATAAATGCCTCAATTATCAAATGATAAATGCTCTACAAACCAAGAATTGTTGAGTTCAAATATTTACCAATCAGTAATAATTCATAAAATTATGAAATGCTGTATAAATCATAAATACTTGACTGCTTCTAAGCTTCTTATAATGTAACAGAGTTTATGTATAAGAATATACTTTTATATTTGACTAAATTATAAATGCTTTAATTACCAAATGATGAATGCTCCACAAACCAAGAATTGCTGAACTTAAATGTTTACCAATCAGTAATAATTCATAAAATAATGAAATGTATAAATCATAAATGCTTGACTGTTCCCAAGCTTCTTCACATAAATGAATTTAAGATGAATTATTGTATAAATCATAAATGCTTTACTGCTTCTAAGCTTCTTCTCTTAAATGAATTCAAAATGAACTATTAAATGAATTCGAAATGAACTATTGTTGAATCAGAATAATCCCAAGCTTCTTCTCATAAAGGAATTAATGAACTATTGTTGAATTAAAATATTCACAAGCTTCTTCCCATAAATGAATTCAAAATGAACTATTATTGAATTAGAATGTTTCCAAGCTTATTCTCATAGAGGAATTAATGAACTATTTTTGAAATTGCAAATTAATTGTTATTTAATAATTTTTTTTTGTTACTAAAAATTAAATTGGTTGTCCAGTTATCCAATTCTGTTTTGTTTTAATGCATCACTCATCAGTTATTGCACTGGTTCATGAGAATCTCATGTTCTCTGAGCTACGTCTGACATAACTTGACCTAGGCCAGTCAGGTTGTAGTGAGATGGAACTCTAATGGCACTTTTTGGGAAACCAAACATAGAAATATTTAGATGTTTCCAGTCTCTATAAAACTACATCCTCTGATGAGCAGGAAATATTGTTGTAGGAGGCATTAACATCTGCATTAGGAATGTCAATTGATAGTTCTTTCCTACAGCATGCTCATCAGAAAATTGTTACAACTGACATAATAGAAGGGTTGTATGGTGGTCCAGTTACAATATATATATATATAAAATATGTAATAACAAGCAAATAATTTTCATATGATCATAATGATTACCATAAATTATCTCTAGTCTTAGAAGAAAGAAACTACAATGTACGATACAATGGCAGTTGTAATCATTTGCCAATAATTAATATGTAAGTATTTAAGAAATATATGTATTATCTATGCCTGACAAAACAGATATGTGTGATTAAAGGTAGGTCTGGCATATATGCCAAATGACTTACATACATTATTCATTAAATGATATTTTATTTGTAAAAGAAAATACACTTCCAATTTCTTATGACAGTGAGGTAAAATGTATCTTCCACCCATCCATAAATTAGTTCTTGGATGGCATGAGTAAATATAAAAGGTATGACTTCAAATACTTAGCAAAGCAAATTATTTTAATCGTCTATAAATATAAAATGATTTGGTTTTAACAGGTCAATTTGTCATGACTTATAAAGCAAAGAGTGGTCTTTATTGGAAGTAAGAAGTGAAACAGTACTAATGCTTTACAAGCAATGAAACACATATGAAACAAATGATTTTGTTAATGATTTATGAAGATTAAGGGTGGCTTGTATTCAACAAGTTTGTTTTTGCCCTATGAAGGATCAAGGGAACAAAAGACAGCCAAGTAGGAACTCAGCCACAAACCTTTGGTGTTCCAATAAAGTGACAAACAAATGAGGAAGTAATATCTTCCTATATTTTAAAATATCAATAACATGTCTAGAATAACAAAACCCAAGGGACCAAAAGGATGGCTCGTGTTGGCAATGTTCTGAATGGTAATGATATAATAATCATAATATTTAATTAAAAGCCTTAAGTTGCATAATATAAGTGCTTAGCATAATTAAAACCAAACTTATTATGAGCAAATTTAAATATTTTAAATAAATGCTTAACATGAAAAAACACCTTTAACTAATTAAAAAAAAATAAATCTAAAAAACCAAATGATATAGTATTTGTATAAAAAAAAAAAAAATTTATTTTTTTTTTATAAAAAAAAAATATTTTTTTGTTGTTTTAAGTAAATATATATTTAATAATAATATCATAGCAGCGTGTTGTGCAATTAGATTAAAAGGATGTGATTCTATATAATTAAAAATAATGGGAAGAGGGTTATAAAATAAATGCTTAACATGATTATGTAATGATAATAATAACACCCTTTATATCATGCCTTCCCCGAACACAAATGTCAGATATGAGATCTGAATTAGAAAATATCTATTTTCATTTCCTTATTAATATTCATAAAACATTTATAAAAATAATTAAATAAGTGGTCAAGAGTATAGTGGCTATAAATTAAGCTAATAACACTTATTAGCTCTTGGAAAAATAATATCAAGCAACTAAATAAATATTCCAACCCGATAATTAGTAGAACCGTTATTAATTTCATTCTAACAGGAAAATCATTAGGCTATAAAATTAATATAACACTTTTTTCTTAGGATCAGTTTAAATGAAGGATATTGGAGTTGCAAGTTTTATTGGCATATAATATCGCAAATATATAATATTAACAAAATGAACAAGAATTAATTAAAATGAACCACCATAAAAGGAGAAAGAAAATTACTAAGATATTAGTTTAAGACTAGAGATATAATGAAATACAGAATTACTGTAACAAAATTTTAAAGCATTTTAACATGAGTGGAAAAACTTAAGGCAATTGTTACTTTTAAATATGAGTTGAATATAGTTTATGAACAGACCAAAAAATTGCAGTTTTAAAATAAAAAGGTTACCAGTTCTTCCATAGATCGCTCATTGATTCATAATGACAGAATCCGGTTGGATTTAGAAGACAATGTAGATGTGCACTTAATTCATGTAGACTTTATTTATGGATTTGTTTCCTTTTGGATTTTACACAGCATATGATTGGTATTGAAGAGTTCTATTTTAGCAACATTTGAAGATTTGTTGAAGAACTTCAGAATCCAGTAATCATATCCCCAGAGCTAGCTGCATGCCATACTGTGAACACTCTTAAAATTCAAAATTAAAACTGATATAGTTTCCGGTGGCAACTCTTGTTAAATTTGTAGTAATGACTCCTTTTAGAAACTTTTCCAGGGTTTTTGTTTTCTTGTCTATGGTTTCCCACCCATTATTATCTATATACCTTAAGGCTAAAGCTTTTACATTATTAATAAATTACATTCAAATATTAGCCTTTCAAGCCAATTGTACATGTGCTTTGCGAGTGTTAATAATAAATGAATACTTCCCTTCCCAACACAAGATATAGTATTTATGCAGGAATAAAATGAATCCACTTATTCCTACAACTCAAATGCTTATATATGAGCAAATCTGAAGTACTGGCAAGGAAAGTGTGAGGATAGACTACTCACTTTAAAATACTATTTACGATGTCTGAATAAATGACGTTGGTGAAATTGTCTAGAATTTACTAAACATCACTCTATCTGAAACATAATCATATGTTAATAAAACAAATTTTCTCTAAATGATTTTCGATCTATTACTTCGATAAGACTTTTAAATCCATTGTCTGAATTCATTGTCTATTTAGAAAATGAATTCGTAAAATTTAAACAAACGATTTTAATTTGGAACCATCCTTAAAGTTTTAACTTATTATTTTAACTAATTGATAAAAAAATTCTCTATTGTCTTTAGGAAAGGACAATTTGAAAACTTATCAAAAAAATGTAACTTTTAGTCGTAAAAAATTAGATCAAAATTGTAAAATATAAAATAAAACATTTCGATATAATGAAACTTTATAACGCACATATATTTAACTATTTACAAATATATACACCTAATCTAAATAACTAAATACTCTTTAAATAGCATTATTTTAATAATTAACCATGAGTTAATTAATAATATTAACAAATTAAACCTAAGATAATTAGTTTCAATAAATCTTTAAATAATAACCTCAGTTTTAACTGATATTAATGTATATTGAAGATGGTCTAAACTTTCATTACAAGATTCAGAAATATTCATTGTTCATTACTGGGTTTGCACTAGGTTAATAAGTGGAATCTCATGAAGCTCGGATCGAACTTAGATCCGACTGCTTCAATATATATATATATATATATGATCATTTTTATTCAAATTTTCTCAATAATTTAACTTTCATCTAATAAAATATTTATTTGGAATCAAAGTTTACTGTTACATAAGTAAATCTTTATTTAAATCTGAATTACCATTACAATATATTGAACCATTATACTTTGATATTTGAATTAATAAGCATAGCTATAATATACAAAACCATATTGGCTTATTAAATAAAATCAATTTCCATTTCTATTAATATATTATTGCAATCAATAAAAAATTAAGAACTGATACTTATATGTTTCTTATAATACTACCTAATATAATAGATAAATAATATTATTCAACATGTCTCCTGGACGGACTTTATTGATTATAGTGTACTGGAATATGTGCACCTTATTTTTTTCAAAAGCACAGTCAATGTATTCCCTGTTTCTATTTACCCAATAAATATTGATCTGCTTATGTGAATACTAGACAATATATTAAAGTACTCTTGTGGCATTGATAATCATAAACATTATTAGTTAGGTGAGGCAGACTTCTAATGATAGCTGAAGTTTTAAATAAAATATAATTTAGCAAACATATTAAGGTATAATTGTCAGATCTTTTTGAGTTATATATTTGAATGATAACAGTACTATAAGTTGGGTAGAGTACTGTGTTTTCACCTAAAAGGATTAAGCAATAATTCTTATACCAATAATGACAGGTTTGTTGTTACTTGAATTATTATTTGTTTAAGCACATAAGATGCAATAAAAATATTATCATGCCTCATCTATTAACATTAAGATTTTGGAAGAATATTATACAAACTTCTCCAATAGTTTGATTTGTTGTTTGCACCACTTCATTTGATAACACATAGGCATTTGCCACTCAGATTTAAAAAAAAAACATTTAGTAGATAGAACAGTGCAATATAATTTGAAATAAGTAGAAAACTTATTATTGTTATAATTACATCTATTATTGAATATTTTATTATATGACTGTTTTATAATTAATATATTAATTGTTATATTTTATTATATAGTTGTTTGTGGTTTATTGAAAGTTATCTTCTTCATCTACAGGGTTTTTTTTTCTAAATGGATATGGTCATATTAATCTGTATGTAAAATATAATATTCTTGATGGGATTTATCTACACTATTTCCCATTTTATTTCTTTTTGATAATAATGGATTTATTGAGATATGATGGGATACAATAAAATTCATTTTGCTATCTTTATCATATCATGGACATATCATTCTTCAAATTACAAGTCACAATTTTGTCTGCAACAGTTATTTACAAATTTTATTAACAACCCTAAGATAACTAACTGAGGTAAAATATGTATAACTTAGTATAAAATAACTTGGTAACAATCTTAAGTACAAAGCATAAAATTTTATGAGAAGCATTACACACCCTTTCTACATAAAGCTATATACATTTAGTGAATTATTAAAAAAACATTGAGAATAAATTATTAAAGAATTTAAAAATAACCTGAGATATTATTGATAGTAGTACAAGTAGATTTACATATAGATTAAAAATAGTATAGTAGTTATTAATTATTATTAGTAAAGTGGATGTGGTAATAAATTCAAATTAGATTATTTTAGATGGAAAAGTCTCTACTGCACATTTACTCTAGCACTTGCTCATTTTCAACTGCCTCTCTACATGCATCTCATTAAAGATATCAGTTCAGTATATATTATAAAACTATATAAAAACATAATAATCAAAATACTCTGGAATAAACTCTATAATATTCAATATACTGATATATAAAAAATCAACAATAGTAGCCAACTTATGCCAGTGTAAATTCTATTTAGGATAGTGTAATTTTCCATAAGCTGTCTACTTTTATTAATGCCTTTTTTTGATATTGGCATATTAAATATTATGGAGTTTATTCCGGCGTATATATATATATATATATATATATATATATATATATATATATATATATATATATATATATATATATATATATATATATATATATATATATATATATATATATATATATAATGGTTTCACAGTTACATGATGTAAATTGGTTACAACCTGATTTTGATAATGCTAAAATACTTGCTAATTTGGAAAAATATGATTTGAGAACCATGAGGAAGTCAATTGAAATATTAAAAATACCAACTGATTTAAATCAAGTTGATGAAAAACAATGTATTCCAGTCTTATGGAGACTACTTATTTTATCTCTTTTATTTAATATACATTTGAAACAATTAATGATGAAACTGAATAAAATAAATATTTTGTTAATCCACATATTCTGAATGCTTAACTACTTCATGATCAATCTCATTCTTTATCTTACACTCAATCTGGTTATTATTTGAGATCTAATGGTTTTTTTTTTTTTTTTTTGAAAAGTTAGGTTTGACAATGGCGATTGCAATTTTGTCAAAACATTGTGAAGTAATCAAAAGTAAAACATGGTTTAATACAAAAGCTATTATATATATATATAATTATAATTGAAATAATATTTTTAAACGGTTTATAAACAATTCAAACAATCTTTAAATCCACAGAAGTACTTTCGGTTACTTTCAAACCTGCCTCAACTGCTATTAAATTTAATAGCAGTTGAGGCAGGTTTGAAAGTAACCGAAAGTACTTCTGCGGATTTAAAGATTGTTTGAATTGTTTATAAACCGTTTAAAAATATTATTTCAATTATAATTACAATATTATTTTTAATTAACGGATATTTTTATTTATTTTATATATATATATATATATAATATTTTTAATGGATGTTTTAGATAGAAATATTTAATGTGTAGACTTATCCACTTATAGTTATTTAGTTAAAAATCACTTGCCTGAGAACAATGGCTAATGGAAATCAACTTCTTTGAGCCAAGAGTTAAAGTAAAAACTAAAACAATCAAGCCTTTCAGATTTTAATTTAATACTTGGTTTAGGGCAGTTAGTTAACATTAGTCATTGTAAGATTTTAAATACAGACATTCTTATACCTGGAACTTAATTATAAATAGAGGGAATTTGATTTCAGACTTTCAAGCAACTCTCAACCATCCCCACTATCTCATACTACT
This sequence comes from Epiperipatus broadwayi, assembly GCA_028023455.1. NCBI lineage: Eukaryota > Metazoa > Onychophora > Udeonychophora > Euonychophora > Peripatidae > Epiperipatus > Epiperipatus broadwayi. The sequence continues at coordinate 1,943,294 of JAQFVV010000185.1, forward strand.
GATACACATGTCCACACACATGTACTAAGTTAAGTGTTTTTTATAAATGAATATTTACACAAATTAAATATTTTCGTATATATATATATATTCTAACCCAATATATTTTTATTATTAGTTTATTTGCACTTGTGACACTAATTTTTCAGGTTGTGATTAAGGCAACCAAAATAAAAGCAACATATCCATTAATTTTCCAATATGATCTAAAATACTTTTCATATAATACAATTGTACATTCAATTCTCTATAAGCCATGCCACGATTGTAATAACAACAATAATTGATCAATTATTAATTCAAAGAATAATTATAATAATATTAATCTCAGGGTTCTTTGTTTCATGTAAGGAAATGCTCGTCAGTATTGTGTTGTCGCATATGACTGGCATTCTGGTTGGCTATAGGAAACATTTATTTTACTTAAATTCAATGTGTCTTCATCTCTCATATCAACTGCTATATTATTTAAAGAGATGATAATTCTATTCAATAATGACGTATAATTTTGAATAACACAGCCTTTTTTTTTTTTCTTTTTTTTTAGAATCTCAGTCAGAATAATAAAAAGACAAGGGTGCTTTTTGTGTCCTTCCATCATCCATGACAACACAATAATATAACTAAGATTTATTACTTAGACAATTTAACTAAATGGGAATGGAATAATGTGCAACCAAAGTTAATGGTTTGGGAATAAATTCATTTTTTTTTTTTTTATACAAAGGTGAATGTTTAGTCTTAAGTTTTCAACTCCATAAATAATTATTATTAAACTAAAATATAATGACATATTCCGATCTGCTTAACTTTATTTATCTGGTATATTAAGTTTTTAAGAATTTGGAATGATTTCTGACTCAAGAAAAGGTTTTGCAAATATTGTGCAAACACTTATATTTAGCATATAAAAACAAAAAAAAAAAGAATCTACAACAAATTTTAACACGACTATAATTTATTATTATCACAAAAAAAATATATGAACATTTATTCAATAATCCCATAGTAATACAAAAATATAAAATATAACTGACATTAATCTGTATACTCTTTTGGTTATGGACTAGAGGTTACTACTTCTCCTGTATGCAATCATATGGATTGACTAACTAAAGTACATTTCATTACCAATACATTGTTTACTAAATTTTGGTAACCTTGTAGAAGCTTTTATTCAAAATTATTGACTAACTATTTTTTTTTTTTTTTAAATGATTAATCCAATCATATGCAATACGCAAAATATTAAATTTATTTATAATACATTTACTTTATTTATGGTCTTTAATGGGATAACCTATTCTAATTATAGGCCAGTTATCAGAAGTTACACTTACCATCTTACATTTAACTTAATGCTAACTTAAGTTATGATACAAATTTTATTCATACGTATAATTTTTAAATATGAGTTTTATTTAATTACTAACCAGAATTAAATATTGCATTTGAATATTCCTTCAGTAAATAAGCGTTTTAACTTACGCAATTTTAATTACTTTCTCCATTGATTTACTTGTCAAATACTAGCAATATTTAGCAGCACAATACAGATATTGATCCTAGTTACCAACGCACTATTTATACTAAAGTGGATCTTGAAGAACTAACACCTCCAATATAACCTTTATCTTGCCCGAGATTTCAAAATTAAGCACAATAATCAACACCTTCCATGGTGCAGCTATCTCTATTTTCACATGAGGAATATGGAATAACAACGAAGGTCTGTAAAGTAATCTACTACATTAAAATATTTTGGTGGTTTCTTGCCTCTTACTTGGGCATACAACGAACACACACCAAATACAATCCTCTCCTGGGATTTAAATGAATGAAGCATACTAAATGCTAGATAAATTCTTGATCGTCCTATCTATGAGAATCGATCACTTGGGCTATAAACATACCTGAACATTATATTTAAAATCTTCCTCTCATCGAAAACTAAACTTTTGGGGAGATCATTTTTCATCCCACAAAATAAATACATTATAATTATTACCTATGCGAATATTAAGCATATACCAATGCTATATCTGGGCAGGATAAGTAAATACACTGATTATAATAAACTTATGTTACCGGGTATACTTTGATCAACATCTGAAATCAATGGACATCATAGAATAAAAGTATAATAATTTTAATTTTAATAAAGGAACATTCAAAAATAGTTGGTAGCATACTATCTTAAACTAAATAAAGTGGATGTGTTATTTAAGAATAATTAGGAATAAATTCCTCAATTAATACAGTATAAATTCCTTTCAAAACTTTAACAATAAATATTTTGTTATAGCATTTTTTTTTTTTTTTTAGTTACTTCTGATAATTTTCAATATTTATTTTACCTCTTACATATCTAAATATTTTTCTTTTATGTATCTAACATACAAAACTTCTACCTACAATTGTATGTAATAATTAAAACATATTTTATAGATTTTTTTTTTTTTCGTCTTAAATATCAACTTAACCTATAATAATTATATTAAAACATACCTTTGTCATTACAAGGCTATTAAATATCACTTGACCATACAGACTTTAACCTATGTGATATAACAAAAAATACATATCATTTATAACTTAGTTTTAAACAATCATTAATTAACAAGTGCATATTCTCTCATTAGAAAATGTTTTTCTGTTGAGCAATTAGTCCAGGTGAAGAGCTTTATCCAGTCGTATTTCATGAAGCAAGTTTAAAAACAATAAACGCATGATATTATTTCCTTTAAATAAAAGTTTTCTCTTATTTTGTGCATTTAATAAATTAGGTAAAGAAACATATAGCAGAATTGAAGATTAATTCTTACTTGAATTAAACTACTACAATTCTGGGATCCAAGAAAAAAAATAGACTTCTAACATAGACAAATATTTGACTATAGACGATAAATATACACAATATTTTTTTTTTATTGACGATACGTATACTTATTAGCTAGCTTACTTATGGACGAAAATGCACAATTTTTCCATAATTATTCTGATAATAACTGCAGCTGATTTACATGTATAGGAAGTTTTAATAACTCCAACTGATGTGTAATATAATATATCATTTATTTTTATCATTAAGTCACTAAGATATTTGGTTTTGTTCATACTTTAGGAATTATAAATTTTTTTAACGGTAACTTCTCCGTAAGAATGCCCCTATATGGCTTTTCCTATATTTACTCTGAGAAAGTTTATATATATATATATATATATATATATAAACTTTTTATATATATATATATATATATATATATATATATATATTTAAAAAATATACAGGTGCATAATTTAATCTTATTTATCATTATTATTATTTCCAGACAATTCTTGGTGAATAAAACATATTTTAACGTATGTAAATACATTACTTGTAAAGGCAGACAATATTGAGAAAGAGCGCGAAAATGTTTCTAGTTGATTTTCCTTGGTTTCAAAATATTTCCTTCAATTATTTTTTTTTTCTTTCTAGAACAAGAAAATATCAATAAATGACATAAAGTTAATAAATAATTATTTCTCACTTGGAAATCATTTATCTTCCTTAATTTAGACATAATAACACTTTTCGTGATTCCCTTAGTTAATTCTGTCATTTTTAACTTTAGCGTGAGACAATAAATTTTTAAGTATAAAAGGTCTTTAAATAGGTAGATGGCAAAAAAAATTAGGATATCTTATCAAAAAAATTTAGCCACACATTATATTATTAAAATTTTGCTTTGATTACATTTATTTCTGCAAAATAAAATGAAAAAAATGAGTTACCAAATTTCAGCACTGTTTCTTCCTTGAAAACTAAAAGCAGACTATAATTTCAAAAAAAAAAAAATTTTGATTATGAAATTGGTTGTTTCGTTTTTTTTTTTTTTACTTTAGCGACCTCTTCCAGAAAAATAATCATTTGATTATAACATAAACAAAAGAAAGGAAAAACCTATTACAATCATATAGTTTTAGTATTATTTACCTGGATTACAAAGTAATTTGACAATATAAAAAAAATAATAATAAATACATTAAATTAACAATCAGTGATGTATAATTCTTTAAACATTATTATTATTTTTTTTTCTTTTTTTTTTTTTTTACAAAAAGAAATTACCAGAAGTTATTGTGCTTTATGATAAGACACTCATCCACTCTCCTCTCTACCTATCCAAAATCAATTACTGTTTAGCTTTTATACCATATTAATTTGCTCTAATTATTAATATCTCAATTAAATTATTCATGTTCTCTCTTTAAAATGACATTGAGTTATTAAATCTATTAGTTATTCACCCAAAACATGCCAAAGTGAGTGAATAGCATACTTTATTAATCAATTATTACTATTGTTATTTTATCTTTTATTTCTTTAAAGAATAGCATTGTTTTCCTGCAGAAATAATGCCAAGTAAACCAAGTGTCAATAATACTAGTTTACAATATATATATATATATATATATATATATATATATATATATATATATATATATATATATATATATATATATATATATATATATATATATATATATATATATATATATATTATTTTTAAATACCCTTAAATGGTTAATCTTATTAGTGAAAATCATGTTCCTAAATGCATGATGTCTTTTTTTTAAATTATGAAGGGAAAAAAGTAAAACATTCTATAATATGTGAGAAAATATTATGCTGCATTGGATTATTATGTAGTCAGGAACATTTGATACTTTAATTGAGAGTCTGAGCTCTGCTCTCATTTAATGATTAGGATGATTAAAATGGGGAAAGCATGTATTTCCATTTTGTAAAATAAAATCTACATCAATTTATAAATAATTATATAAGGGTACAATTAATTGTTGCATTATCTATTAGCTTCATTTTATTATAGGATATGTAAAATATATTCCTGGACCATCTTTTTTTAAAGAATACTGCATATGATAAAGTAGTACTCTCTTATCATAATACTTAAATCATTCCCTATTAATATTTATTAATATTGTTTTCAACCAAGAACAGAGAATATATAGGAATACAAGCTATGTAAGTGTGCAATGAGTCAATACTCAATAAAAATGGCACATACACTATTAAAAATTATTCATGAGTGTATGCACAGAGATATAGTAAAAACATAATAAAGAACTGATGTGTCAGTAAAATATTTGTATAAGGTTTTTAATTAAGAGAGAGAGAGAGAGAGAATGGTAATTTATCAATAACTGCTACATCTAACCCTTTTTAACCATTTCCCCCTGATATATCCTGTTATCATACAATTTTTATTACTTAATATTTATCACATATACATATACTTAATAGTAATTCAAAGGAGTATAACATAACCTCCCAAATAAAAGCAAACTCCAAGTATATATCACATAGTAAGGTGAGAAAACAAATATAATTTCTAATAATATATATTAGTTTACTAAATATTAAAAGTGAAATGAATAAAAATTATTCTAAAAAATACTATTTAAAAAAATATGCCTAAATACATTTAGTTATTAAATCCATAAAAAATCTTATTATGAATTTAACCATTAATAAGCTTATTATTCTAATTCTTTTCTAAAGCTATAGATTCAGCTAATGTATTATAGTTTTTTAATTTGTATTTATAATATTTTTGGTGCTTTACCAGTCACTACTTAGTAGTAATCTCCAACTATGATCATCTTAATCCATTATACTTTATACTGTTTCTTTTTACAAGCTAATGCAACTTTAAAAACATGATAGGCATAAAGAATATCCATTACATCAAAACCATATTCAGGTTTCTAATTAGGAGGTATAAGCATGTTTTCATTAGTAAGAAATTTCATTTTGGAAAAATGCATAGTACACTTTTGTTTTATTATATAAATATTGTTGAAAGCCATCTTCATAAAAATGTCTATAGTGAATTGGAATAAAATTAATGCTAATAATTATTTTCTATTATGATTTTTTTATATAGATAGTTTTTCTTCTACTGGTAAAATCTTACTTATACACTTAATAAGCATTAGTGAGCATTCTGATTGACAATATTTACCAGTTTTTGAAGTGAGTTTTGAATCAATCTGTTCCATCACTAAGTGTTTGAGTTTGAATATTCTCATTATTTTTAAGGCATATTTATCATCAATTTTATTTTGTTGAATATCTCCAGATTGCAAAAAAAGATCTGATCATGTGAAATAAGGTTTCATTCTTATGTGATATTTTCATTAACCTTGTTTTATGTGTTGATAATCATAATTGACATGAGATAATAAATTACATAAATCAATGATTTTTTTATCTTGCTTTTATTTCAGCTAACATATTATCATTTTTTATCTTAAAACTTTATATCACTTTTCCAGAAGGATGGATGATAACATACTCAAATGAATTCCTACATACATTCCAGTTAGAATTATTAGTTTTTTTAGTCATATATACTATGCAATTGTTATTATAGTTAGAATTCTTTTATTCAAAATAATCCTTACATAAAAATACAAAATAAATACTATTTACTATCATAACAAATGAAGATGGAAAGTATCTTCCTATATTTATTCACTCTTTTTTTTCACTTAATGATATTTATCTCTTTTACACTCAATAAATGACATAGCTGATGATTGTGTATCTAAAACAAAAGTCATAAACAATGTTAAGTAACTTTAAGATTTACTTGTCTTACAAGCCTAACTTGAAATTATTCAAAGTTCTGTCATAATTAATTATTAATCATTTATGTTTCATATATATATATATATATATATATATATATATATATATATATATATATATATATATATATATATATATATTTAAGAAAAGAGTTAAAATATAAATGTTCACAAATAAAAGTTATTAAATAAAAGTTAGAATTAACAATTGAAAAGTAAAAGTTTGCAAAAACATATATATATATATATAAATCGCACAGATGAAAAATTATTAAAAGAATACTTTATTAAAAAAAAAAATAAAACTCAATTTTAAGTAAAAACTTAAAGATTTAAAGATAAAGAATGTACAGTAATTAAATTACTGTCCATTGTGTTAAAACACAAAATGGAAATGATTGTTGGTTTTAATTAATTCAAAGTAAACGAGCCTTTGGAGCAAATTTATAATTAAAGGTAAGATAAAAGATATAAATTTTTTTAAAAAAAAGATTGTGTTACCCACTTGTGGAAAGTCAACCAACACTTGGACCCTAATAAAAAACACCGGAACAGGAAACCATGGTCAGTGAAACTGAAGGGTTAGTATAAAAAGAAAAAAAAATTCAAATGAAGAACAGTTTCAGCTTGATTTTTTGAGTAGGAGGGAGAAAAGATGCATTTTTTACCCTCCTGCTATTTTCAAATGAAGAGGCTGTTGAACTATAAATGATACTATTGCAGACCCTGAATCATATGGTTACTGCAATAAAATAGTTCCAGGATCAAACTAGCTAAGGCTACCTCCGGATTGATACTACAGCATGAACAGAAAGTATAAATAATAAAAGAATTCATGGAATTCGGCACAAAGAATGGGGAGCTCTTCTAATGTAACATATGAACTATAAATTATGAACTGTAATCATTATAAAATTTTATTAAATGAACTTTCATTTCTTAAATAATTAAGGCCTAATCAAGTTTAAATCATAAAATTTTATCTGACCAACATGGAAGGTTAAATTAGTTATTAATATTTATTTTTTTGCCAATTCAATTATTTTCATTTTTTTATTAATATTTATTAACAAAATAAAAAAAAAATATTAAATTTTAAATTAGGTAGATAGCTGCATAGATTCATTATGTTGATTATGTCTTAATATTTTTATACATGAAAATATATGACACCTCATGCTGAGTGTCTAAACATATTTACTGGTATATATTTTAAGTTGTTGTTGTCAATGTGGCACCTTATGATGAAAGCCATTGGGTTTACTTTATTATAAATTTTCCTCAGCAATTTTCAGTTTAATAACCTTATATTTAAATTTGTTTATGTTTATTATAAAAGAGGTTTGATTTCAGGCTATTTGTTTCATAGATGGGTTAATGATGGTGGAGAAATATATGGGTGTTTATATCAATGCAATGTGAGGAATGTTTAGCATACAGGGAAAAGCCCAATGAATGCATGACCCAAAGGTGTAGTTGATGCATTACAATCAATGTGGATGTATTTACCACACCATTGTTTTCGTTTTTACTCTGGGTATCAGTAGTAAGACAGTCAAAACAACAATTCACCATTTCAGAGAATTTTTAATATATTTCCCAAATGATTTTCTTCTCCAGACAGATGGTCATTTGTATTCTGAGTGAGGATCATTTATCTTTAAATAATACCATGCTGCAGACACACTGTCCTGTCAGTGTGGTTTTATGCTAGCATCTTCATATTGCATTAGTTGCATCTGTATATGAGGTAGCAGGTATTGGTTTGGATACAAACTTTTAGTCTGAGGTTGAATGATTGTTTTTGAAAAGTTTTTAACTGAGTAATCTATGTAGCTCATCTATACTCAACATTATAAAACAAACTTCTATCAATTATCCACTTGTACATGATTTTATCTAAAGCATAAAATAATATTTTAACTGTAATCATAAACCAGTCATTTTTATTAATTTATTTCTTCTAATTAAAGCTATAATTGTTCGTTAAAGTAAGTGATGTCATGTGTTATGTATATGTATATGTGCGCAAACCTCTATACTCAGCTTCTATCGGTAAATATGATACCTTAATGTATTTGCCTAATCCTCTCCTATAAGTTCATTATTTGTGAATGTGATACCTCATGATGAGTGTTTGAAGGAACTCAAGAAGAGTATAATCTTTTTTATACATTCCAGTTAATAATAATTAAACTGATGGTTGTGTTGCGTATAATATATATATATATATATATATATATATATATATATATATATATATATATATATATATATATATCTTATTAATCTTCCTCCTGATCATTGGATAGCTTAGGCCCACCCATTTCTGGGTGCCATAATCCCATATAACCTAGCTACATCTTTAATCAATCATTTAAGCCACTACTTTGCACCATAATCTCAACTGTAACCTCACTGGTTTAACTGGTTACAAACAAATCATGCCGCATGTTTTAGTGACTAAATTCTTCTATGCAACTTATTATACTCTTATTATGAAGAATATAAGCATACAGTAAAAATGTAAAACTAATGAAATGATTCCGGTCTTGAATAAAACTAGCATGAAACTATAGATCTGAAGGAGATCACAAGATGATTAATCAAGATAATAACTTCTGGTCAAACTAGCTTTGAAATTCACACAAACAAAAAAATGAGATGAGTTAAATTTGATATTCAACAAACTAATAAATAACTAATAATTATATCTCTAGAATAATCACAAAATTAAACCTATAAATGAAATAATGAGTAAATTATGACGTAAATGACTAAATGATGGAAAGAAGGAATAATTAATTAGTGGAATGAAATGAGTCTAAAAATGAAGAGAAAGATGTAAGAAAATAAGAAGTGATTGAGATAATGATAGAATATAAGTTAATGAATAGTTAAGATGATAAATAAATAAAAGTTAATGTATTATTAATCAATTATGATAATGATTTAATGTTAAATGAGAATGAATAAGTACAAGTACGATCAAGATGAGATTGAAGAATAATGTTAATGATGGAGATTGAAATCTTAAACTATGACTTAATATGGTAATAATAGTAAAAAGATAAGCTAAATAAAACTGGGGATTTCAAGCTTGACACAACCAAAATATATATCCTGAAGTTAAAACAAATTATACATTTGAGGCTAAAATAACTAAATTACTTTAAAGTTTGGTTAACTTTCATAAAACAGTGAAAATAATCTATTTCCAAGTCCAACTATAATAACTGACTAGCAATAAAATTTACTACAAATTTAAATTCTATCTTGAAACTTAACAATTAAGTCTTCCCAGGGTTCAAACTCTATAAATTGTTATACAACATCTATTTGGGTTAGTAAGAGGGATTTTACCACTACACATACATAATGAACAAAACAGCTCTTAATATAAACTTATATTAAGAACTATATTTAGCAGTTACTCATAAACTTTCTAACTAATATAAACTTTAAAATTTATGATTGGGAATGACTTTTTAATAAATAAATACAATAACTTACCAAATTCCTTTTATTAGATAATGACAAACCATGTGATCAAAATCAGTGAATGATAGCTCTATGGATTTAACTAAATCAATTAAATCAATAATATGTTTAGTGTTTAATATATTACTTAAAGCAATCTGTACTCCAAGTTATTAACATTTTAATTATTGTGTGATGATCTATCAGATGTACCAATAAATTACAAGACCTACCAAAACTATTATGATATAGCATAATATAGCCAACAGTACTACACCAGTTGATGATAATTTCAATTTATAATCTTCTGATAGTTTGATAGCAATAACTATAATAGTGTATATATATGTGGTAATTAGCAATAATATTACATGCAACTAAATAAAATTTTCAACACAACAAACTTTATTTACAATAGGTACACATTTTTAATTCACAAATATGGCTTAAAATAAAACTAATATATTAAAAGAACTTATGGATGGGACAAATACTTAGTATTACCTTGACCATATACTCAGCAAATGATACAACCTGCTTAGAAAATAATATTCAAAATATCATTTGTTACTCTTTGGCATATTTTTACGAATAATATACTAAAACTTATTTAAGCTGATGAGCACTTACATTTATAACGCACAGTATACCTAGAACTTTAGGACATGCACTAAATATAAATTTAGAATTCAGAAATTTTTTTAAAAATATTGCATTATCCTAAAACCCTTTTTTTTTATTAGAATATGATAAGGGCAATTATCATATTCTGTGTAATTACTAATTTATTTAAATTTGAAATGAATAAGTTTAGTGCATTAAATAAAGACTAGACATTAAAAGTCAAATACACATAGATCTCATTAAGCATTACCTATGTCCACAGCTCAACCCTTGAATATGTAACTGATCTTACAATTCTATTGTCACATCATTATTTGATGAAGGTGAATCCACACTACCAATGTGCATCTCTTACTTGTACATCTAAAATTCTACAATTACAAATAGATCTTGGTTTGGTCTGTCTGTACTAATGATGATCCTTCAACATCATAAACACAATTTCAATTAAGAAAACACTATGCTAGATCAGTGTTTCTAACTTTAACATTGTTTTTATACTTGCTATATGATTTTGACCTATTATACCTCACCACACATGATGGAAAAACTAATTCTAGATCATCATGAGGAATTTTACAATAAAGAGGGAGGCTTTATAAAAAACAACATGACAGTTGCATAATAATATGGCTGATCCTATGACATCTCTATGGGTATACTCATGTGTGGGCTTTTGCTTCATCACAGGAAAAAAAATAGAATTCAAATCATGGGTATCCTTTCTTTCTAGGATTATTCATGCTTATAAGCATTAATTACTATTTTGCCTCTACCGAAACTTTCCTCTCATGAAATCAGCAATAGGTGACACTCTATCAGCCTATGCTCCATATTAATATATGGGATGCCATTCTATTGGAACATCCTATCAGCTAAAAACTGTCACTAATCATTATCAAATTATAGCAAGACAAAAACAATACTAACAATAACAGTGGAGATATACATACTCCATTTTACACTAGGACCCTTAATGTATCAACAGCCAAACCAAAATACCTATGTCCAATGATCGTTAATCCTTTTAGAATGACAACTATACTTTTATTAAAGAGAGCGCAACAGATTTAAGCAATTAAGATCAAACCTGCATTTGTATTCAAAGTGGACAAGTTCATTTCTATACAAAATTACGAAATAAAAAAGGTTTATATCAAATTTTCTTTTATATAAGAAAATAATTCGGTCATTCTAATATATATATATATATATATTTGATAAAATGTCTACATATTTGTTTGTTTACCTTTAATTAAAATACACCAAACTCAGTTTTAAACTATAAGAGATAGATATTTTTCTTTCTCTTTAGATCAATGACATTAAAATTATGTTTTTTCCTACTTGTGAAGATAACAAAAATGTGTGCACTAATATATGTATGTGTCATTATACATTTTTATATCCCTTTGACTAAATATATTTATATACCATGTACCACAATAAAGCATATATGTTTAAAAAATAAGATTCCCAAATAACACATTACGTAAGTGATACATACAACATAGCAATTATATAAACAAAATAAATGTACATTTTTATCCATTAAATTTTTATCTTATTCGTTCAAATTATTCCATCGTTGGAAGTTAAAATAAGAATTAATATTGTGATTATAAAACATTCCAGATAACACATATATATTTTATTTCTGTTGGATGTACAATGAGCAACATTCAATACTTATTCAAAAGCAAAACTATTTGATAGTTTACGTACTGATAATTAACGAGACAATTAAAATTCACGTTTCCAATTGTAGCAGATTTAAAAAGATAAATTTATCTACTTTGCTCTAGATAATTCAAAACAAACTTCAAAACAAACTTATTAAAATCTTTGTTGATTTATTCTGTAAGCATTTCAAATGAAGTATAACAAGAATCATTTATTTATGTTTTAAATGAAGATAAATTTTCCTTGAAAAATTAGTGGAATTTCATTACACTTAGCATATTTATGTTTCTTCTTTTTACAACTCTTTGTCAATTTTATTCTTTCCCTCACATAATATATATGTGTAGCAATGTTTAAACAGTCAGGGTATATTCCAATATTGCAAAACCTTATTATAGCAGCGTAATACGGCATATATTTCTAAATAAAAATTTAACCATAAATATTTATTTCATTCTATTCTTATTGGTAAAGAATGATGTGATTGTCAAAATTAGAAAGAATTTATTCAATTATCTTTAGCATTTTAATTAATTGGTACTTAATTATTTTTCATTACATAAGTTCCCGCTTATCAAATTTAGCAGACAATAGAGAATAAAATCGCAAATATTTTCATGTTTACTTTATTAAAAGTTAGATGATTAAAAAATGACTTTGTAACTTATTTGCTATATCTTTCATATATAACACTTGTTTTTTAATATTATCTCCAATTATTATAATTTTTTTCTCTTGATATTTTAATTTACAAGCACATACATCGTTCTGCTATATAATAAGAAGGCACGAAATTCAAACACAATCAACTTCTTAGTTTACAATAAATAATTTGTGTGTTATTTTTAAAAATAATAATTTACATGTATAAATACAATAAAAGCAAATGCTTACTTCTTCTTGAATTTTCCTGGGTTTGAAATAAGATTTAGGAGAAATAGTTAGGATGCCTTAGGTTTCCATTCCTTCTTCTGTGTAACTTCTTAGAACTATCAATCAATAGAAGAATGGTGTTTTAATGACTGCAAGATTTTTAGATTTTCTATTTAGACATCTTTAGATAACAAGTTCTTATACTTTCCTTCAATTAAATTTCAGAATTTTCTAATATTTGTTTTTTTTTCTCCTTATTTTATATCAGAATGGACTTCTGTAGTTACTTGGTTCTTGTTTTCTTAATTAGTCCCCCCCCCCCCTACAGCTGGGTTAGACAATATATAGCTGGTTTTTCTGATGCATTCTTGGAGTGAATTAGCCAATGATTTTGGTGTGCATAATTAGTATTACCCCCTCTGGCTTCATTTTTAATAATTACCCATTATTATTTAAGACAGCTTTGTGTTTAGTACTAAAAAAATATGCTTAAGTAATTTACTATAATAATTGATTTTACAAGATTTATAAATTTGATTTAATTATTATTTTTTTTTTCCATTGCTATTCAAAACTAATAAAATAGTAATATATTTTTCTCTCAATTAATAACAATATTTTTAAATTGTTGTTTTATCTCTGATTTCAAAGCCTAGACTGGGTTTGAAATCTCATCTCCACTTAAGCAAATTTCCCAGTATATTCAAAACAATCTATTGAAAAACACTTTAGTAAGAATTTAATACCAAATATATTATCATTTAAAATTTTGGAATTATTAACTACAGGGACCTAAATAAAAGGTCACAATATATATATATGTACATGCTCATTTGGTTTTTAAAAATATTAAAGCTTAAATTTTAAACTTAGATGTAGATAGCTGCACGGATTCATAAGTTTTATGTGTGTAATCTATGTAGCATATTTATGTCTATCGAAAGATTAAAATGTATAAACAAGAATTTCCATTTGTGCAGACTAAATAATTTAAATATGATAAATATACAAACTAAACTAAAGTAATAATGTTTATTTCTCCAATTCAATTTTATATATGTGTGATAATAAATGTTTTTTATGTAATATTACTGGCAGTAGTTTATTAATTTTTTATTTTTTTTATCTTTTCATTCTTATGTATGTATATTAAGAATTTATATTATAAATCTCAGCTATTCCTTGAGCTAGTGACATGGGCTAATGGTCTATAAAAATAAAATTGGATCTTAATAGTAAGTATCTGCCTACTATAAAAATTTTCTAGGTTCGAATGACCTGGTGGTGCTTTTGTATGGCAGATACAGTAAGATTCAAATACAACCCGACCATTATAATATATATATATATATTCTATTTTGGTGAGAAGCAAACAAACTCAAGATTGACTCTTTCACTTTGAGAAATTATTAGTTAACTGATGATGTGAGAGATAATGCAGGATGCAAATATGTTCAGCATGCATATTCACCCTCTTTATTCAGATATTTTATATTGATTAGAACTCTGATGTTTAAGCTATTTACTTAAATGACATTATATGTATATAAATCATTTTACTTTTTAAATTCATAATTCTAATATAGATCTCTATCACCTTAGCTCCTTATTCTCTTTATTATAAAAATCATAGTAAAACAATCTTATATTAATTTCATGTTATTTTCTTATACATGTATTTATGTCAAATCCCATTTTTCATATTAACTCATCCTTAAACTTATTCAGTAAATACATTCAAAAGTACATATTACATCCTATTACATAGATATTATGGGTATGGGTGTAATACATGCTATTTTCTAAATGTATTATATTATACCAGTAGCCCAATATATATTTATTTTACTTTTCCCTCTGGATATTCATTTTAGCCTATTATTTTGATAAATTATTTGTAAACTGGTTTTGATATTTTATCCTGATTATATATTTTTCCAAATTATTAAATGAAATGCACGAATAAATTCACTATAATTATATGTACATACGCATTTCCTTTTTTCTAATTATTAAGCATTTATACATTCTTCTTTTCTTCATTTATTTTAGATATTAAACTTATGTATTTATATAGATATTTATTCAAAACTTTATACTTTTCTTTACCAGCTAAAATATAAAGAATTAAAAGTTTAATCATTTTTACTATAACTTACTCCACACATAATATTGGCAAAAAGCATTATTTTGATACTAATTGTACTACGTTTCTTTCTCTCTATTTATTCACATTATTATATCTTTCTTTTCTTAAAATAAAATTTATAATATTATTAAAATGTTTTTTGTTGCACATATTTTTTTAAATAATATTTAGAAAAGCTACTTTTTAAAAAAAAAAAATTCATTTTTATTATCTTAATTGCTAAAAATTTGTGCTAATTTTATTTATCAATGCATTGTTTTTTTTATTAAATTCTTTGCTTATTTAATCATTTCACGTGCAGATTGAATGTTTTGTTTAATATTATTTCTTATTTAATTTTTTTATTGTATTAAAATATTGTATTTACTCATTTTACTTGCAGATTGTATATTTTGTTTAAAATTATTTTTTGCTTGAATTCAAAGTTTTAATTTTTCATTTTTTATATATTATCAAATAGTTTTTTGTATATGTGTGTGTGCATGTTCTTTTTTTTTTTTGCATTTTCATACAAATTACCTTTTTTAAAAGATAACTGAATAAAACAAATATGTTTCAAAGTTTTCAATGCATTACTCTTTTTAACTAAAAAAATATTTATGTTTTACTTCTGTTGCAACCCTTTTATATCAGTTATGTGATTTGTGTTTTTAAAAAAAAAGACACCAAAGTTAAATATATCATAGTTATAAAGAACTATGCTACTCATAGCCTAAAAATGCGTAAGAGCATCCAAGTTAAATACATCCCTAACTTCAATTATCTATCTAAAAAATTAAAAAACAAAATTGAACAAACAAACCTTACTATTAACGGACGCATAGCTATAAAAATTAAAATGTATATAGAGATGAGTAATACAAACAAAAATGGGTGTTAACTTTTTCACACTAAAACTCAAATAATACAAACAATATTATTATGAACCCACTGAAGTGTCTGACCATCATTAATTGTGATTTGCGATTATTTCCCACTATTCTAAAAAAAATCTTAAGAAATAAGTAACTTCTAAGAGATATTTATTTAAAAATTATGATTATTTATTTCCACATAATAATATATGATATTTATATAGCACATAACAGTTAATTAGTAATTAAGTATTTGAAAATAAGAGTATCATTGAAATTATTATGTTGTGTATATGAAAGAAATGAATATTTTTGCTTAAATTGTTATTTACTAGTATATGCTGACAAAACCATACATAGATAAATTAGCAGAACTTTAGTGCAGTAGTAAAGTAATGACTTATCAGATAAAATTTTCTGTATTACAACTTATTTAGTAATTTCTTTACTGAGATGTCACATGCTTCTTGAATTAAAAAGCAACTGAATTATTTTAGTCTTTAGAGGTCGATTTAACATTTCATCACAAAGTTAACAAAACTGAAAATAGCAATTCTAGTCACTAAGATGATTATTAACTAATTGATTTTGATTTTTTTTTTTTTTTGTTTTTTTCTTTTTTTATATAGTAACAAATTTCTTCATACAATATTGCTACTGTTGCAAGCAAATCCATATCTAGTGTGTGTTCATCCAATATTCGTAAACTAGTTTTGAATATATGGCTTTCATCAGTGAAAAGCTTTGGATCTGAGAGAATTGCACCTAAATTTGTGGATCTAAAGTATTTGTCCAATAGACACTTTGATTATTTTAGTGAACTGCAAAATTGTGAATACAAACTGAAAACAATAATGTTTTCAAGCCAAGCTATTATGCTTGGTTAGTCACATAGATCTGAAAGTATTTCAATATCTCTATATTTTAATACTTTTGAGGTATTAATAACCATAGTTACCAAATTAGTCACTCAAATTGTTAATATCACAAACCACAATTTCTTATTCTTACACAATCTGATAATACACTTTTAACTTACTCCATACAATAATGCCATCTTATATAAGCCATAGTAACCAATGAAATGCTAGAAGGTTAGGTGCATCTAAATCCCTATCTATCTCCAACTCATTCAATACCCACAAATTAGTTTCTAGCTTATGGTTTTTATTAATGAGAAGCCTTGGATATGACTACACTGAGCAAGATATTTGGATCTAAATCATCCTTCTATCAGCCACCTTATATCTTTTTAGTTAACTATAAATATATGAGCTAAAATGGTTGAAGTCTGGGGATATAGAACATGTAAGCACTAGATAAAGATTTTGATGTACTAACCTTTTAGCATTATTGATTACTATGGCTTCCACTAGGTGTCAATATTGTATGTAGAAATTTGCTGTTGTGTTAATAGAGTGTATAAGCATACAAATGATAATCATGTGATATTATAGTGGTTTAATGGCAAAACTAGACAACGAATATTGATGACTATGGTTGTTAAAAAACAAAGATATCAACATATATAGATATTAAACTGTGATAATATCTGTATTATTATTATACAAACACACTATCTTGGATTGAAACAATTATTGTGTGTTCTGTTTAAGTTCAGAATTTCATAATTAATTAAAATGATAAAAAAAGGTAGCTTCTGAATGGTTGCATTAGATTCAAAATCTAGATATGGTGTTCTCAGATCATTTAAATTTTGCTGCACTAACCTCCTAGCATCATTGATTATTATGGCTTGCACTAAGTGGCAATATTATATGGAAAAAAATGCTCCTATGTTAACAGATTATGGTAGCATAAGAAATGGTGGTTAGGCAATGCTACACTGGTTTACTCTTTTAAATATTTAACAGTTA
This sequence comes from Epiperipatus broadwayi, assembly GCA_028023455.1. Classification (NCBI taxonomy): domain Eukaryota; kingdom Metazoa; phylum Onychophora; class Udeonychophora; order Euonychophora; family Peripatidae; genus Epiperipatus; species Epiperipatus broadwayi. The sequence continues at coordinate 1,961,494 of JAQFVV010000185.1, forward strand.
TATTGGAAGTCTTGGTGGTTTAGATATGAAATGGATATGCTTAAAAATCTGGACTTAATAAGAATAAATTTAATTGTTTAAAATATCTGGAGTTTCTCCTATTCTTGAATTTTAATTTACATTGTTGTTTTTTTAATAAATCCCATGAGTTAATAATTTAATCAAAAATTTAAAGCAATTTGAATTGAAATCATAAATAAATTATATGAAAACCAATCCACAAATAATTTGTTGCACTAACCTTATATAATCATTGATTATTATGGCATGCTATTTGGAAAATGTTGCTGATGTATTAGTAAACTATGTAAGAATAAGGAATGGTGGTAATGTGATGTTATATTGTTTTTCCCTTTCAAATATTTAGCAATTATATTGGGTAGCTTGATGATGTAGACATGATATATATATATATATATATATATATATATATATATATATATATATATATATATATATATATATATATATATATATATATATATATATATATATATATATATAAAAATTTGGGGTTTGATAATAATTTAATTGTTTAAAATATATGGGTTTCTTCTAGTCTTGAAATTTAATTTACACTGTGCTTTTCTAAATAAAAATCCCAAGTTACTAATTTAACCAAAAATTTAAAACAATTGCAAATATCACAACTGTGACAAAAGTACCACACAACTTAAATCTCTTCTTCTTAAAAATATCCTCAAAGACTGTAAGAAGGCTTTATAAAACAATCAATGCCACTTTCATAAGTTCCAAGCTATATTGGATACTCCCTATAAAATGGTAGATAAATGCTGATTCCATGTTCTATAGCTACAAGTGAAATATGACAAGTAAATATACTTTCTTAGTAGTCAGTCATAACTTCATTCCTTAACAAACTGATCTGGTTGTTAACATTTTTAATCTTGAACCTTGATTCATTTCAGGCATCTGGTAGAATCCAGTCAGACAGTCAGCTGCAGAAATTGAAACAACTTTCAATGACAAGCATTAGTAAAACACCATTATTGGACAAAGTGTGCAAATTTCCACTTCAAGTGTTCCTTGTCTAAAAATAGGGAGTGGTCTAAAAGAATTGCTACCAACAAACAATAGTTTTTGACTACAATATCACATTCACCAAAAGAAGATAAACACTATTGTTTTGTGTTACTTTCCAAACAGCATTTTGTCTCTAAAGTAGCCTCTAAGATTCATAATTTTAAACTTAAATCAACACTGTCTCACAACATCCAAACACAAAAAGAAAAATTTATCTCCACCATCCCCCATAAATTCTTCAATAAAGCTTTCCTCAAATAAGAATATTACAGCATTTATCCCTCAGCTACCACTTTTCTCAGACTATTTTCCATCATCAAGCTACACAAAGATGGCCACTCTCTTCAGATAATAATACATTTTGGCAACATATATTATTATAAAGCTACAAAGATGATCAGTCAATGGCTTCTTAATCCATTCAATTTCAGCAAATATACTGAAATCTTCATTCAAGTGTGCTGATTTAATCAAAAATTCTAGTTTCAATCATTACACTCTCCTCACATCACTTAACATTACTGAACTCTTTGGCTCAATTCCTGGACAGCATTCATTCATGCAATCAAGCATGTATTAAAGTGTGAAGAATATTATCCCCACAAAACAGACTTCATTATTACTGAATGCCTAAATTGGATTTAAAATGACATCATGGCTTCATTTGACCAGATGGTACTGTAAAATGAAAGATGGCTGGCCCATGGGTCTCCCCATAATTAGAATTATCTTAAGTATTTTCCTCAATCCCTTCAAAGAAAGGATACTACCCACATATAGTAGCTTACAACCCACTCCATTGTGTGTGCACTATGTAAATGACAATTTTATTTGCACCACACACTCCTCCTTGATTCACCAAATTTATCAGGACCTTACTCACATAACATTTTTCATATAAACTATAGAAACTGCGGATAATCATAACAATATTAAGTTCTTCAATCTCTACGTACAGCATGACCACTTTTGTCTCAATTACAAAATGCTCACAAAACCTTAAGATATATATCGCTTTGTCCACCCAAAATCATTCACACCAAGTGCTCATAAACTAGCTGGACTTAAAGCATTCCTACACTGTAACTTACATCTTTTTAAATTTGAAAATGGACAGAAAGAACAGCATCAGCATATACATTTCACTATTATGCAATATTGGCTACAAAAATTCAGCTTTACTTCAAACGATTAAAAATTTCTACAACAGAAAGTGACCTGCCCCCACTTATGAAAATACTTGTATTTCCTTTTCATACATACCCAGCATTACCTTCCACATCACCAAAGTCATAACAACCACACACTAAGTTGAATTTTGCTCATCATATCTGTTGAATCATCTACTCAACAATTTGAAGGACAGAAAACCTGTGGAGCTGCACTCTTAAATAGTCTACAAAACTAAATGCCAAAATTCAGCCTGCCCTGCATTTAATACAATAGATCTCTGGCCAACTTATCAACCCATATTGCTCAGTACTTATATCTTTATAATAAAGTCAAAGCACATGCAGATACTGGATATATCTTCTTTGACCACTTCCCCACAACTGGTCATTTTTGTGAGTCCACCCACTTCAATTCCATCTGCACAGAGCCCAATAATGCCAAATGTCACATTTCAAGGCACAAATAGACCATTAGCCAAAGAAAGCCATGCACCCCTCTTTCCAAAAAAGTGGGTTATTCAACCTACATAATCTTAAATGCAATTATTATCTATATTAGCCTGCATACAATATATATATATATATATATATATATATATATATATATATATATATATATATATATATATATATATATATATATATATACCCTACACTTTCATCACAATTACTGCTACATTTATGACTTTCCAAGTCGAAAGCATGCTAAGCACATCATGCTTAATTAACATTATTAAAGCTTTGCTCTATACACATATTTGTTTATTACATTTCTTTAGAAATAAAGTATTAGAAGTTATAATTGCAATGAACTATAAGAGAAAAAAAATCTACAAATAAAAACCGGCAAACATTTGAAAATTATCTAAAATATATTGTTTGGCGTTTTTTTTTTTTTTTTTTTAACATTTTTGCTTTATTAATGTAAAATAAATTATCACCAATTCACTATAATTCATTAAACACTATTTTTTATTAATTATGTAAAAATTTTCATTATAAATCTTCAATCTCATCTTAACCCTATGCTAAGATTTTTTACCCTCTTCTTATTACTTCAGAAATTTTAATCTTATTTTTTTTTTTTGATTTTCAAAAGCTTTTTAAAACTTTTTTTTTTGTACAGAAATCAAAGTTTTATGTAGTGCTAATGAATATTTAAAGGCAACGATAAATCTGAAAAAAAAAAAAAAAAAGACAAATAAAAAGAGAATGAATATAAAGAAATACAATAGTATTCAAACTGAATGTACTTCATTATTTCAAATACTAAGAATGATTTCAAAAAATATAAACTGATAGTGTTCTCAGAATAATAAAGTAATACTGAATATTGAAATCTATTTTTTGTTCTAAATGTATAAAATATTTATTTAGTGTGTGTGTGTGTGTGTTTACTTTTTGAATGTTTGTCTGTTTAATAATACTTTATAGACTTTTATTTCAAATACCAAAATATCTGGATTTACTACCATTAAACTCATTAATTTCTTATTCCCATTCATATATATATATATTGATACGAAGATTTTCACGGGTTGCATATATAAAAGACATATTTTTCAGGTTTATCCGTGTTAAATATTTTAAGTATTGATATACTGACGTATCGACTTGGTAACACAAGTCATCCATTGAGTGATAAAAAGTAGAAATAGGGTTGTAGAGGCGCTACAATCACTGATTTGAAAAAACGTTAAAGTTCCACCAATCACAAAAATGTTAAATTAAGAATGTTTTTTTAAAAAAATCTTTCCGAATAGGAGGAAGTTTGCTTGTATCATCTCACCTATTGATACAATCTGGTCTTTTAAGTATCTCAATGGCTTCTCTAATTTTGCACTGGTATAGAATATCACATCTGGATATGATCCTGGTACTAGAAAAAATAATTTTATGACCTGAATCTGTAGTATGGAGTGAGAGTGCTAATGATAATGAATGTTGTTTAACTGCATTAGCATGCTCATCTCTCCTAACACTGATATGACAATTAATCATATCTATGTAAGAAGCCTTATATATATATATATATATATATAGTGACCTTCTCTTGGATCAACAACTAATATAAACTCATGTTTGTGGCTATAATCCGCCTTTGTGTTCTTCTCTTTGAATGCTGGAATCATATACAAATCTGGCCACACATTTCATAGCATCAAATCTGCCCTTTGTAACCTTCACTACCGGAATAATTAAAAATATAATCATAAAGAAATAAAAATGTTAAACTAACAAGATGATTCCTTTATTAAACAAAGTTATCATGAAACTATAGATCTAAAGAAGATCACAAGGTGATTAATAAAGATAATAACTTCTGGTCAAACAAGCTTTAAAATATATGCAACAAACAAACAAAACAAATATGATGAAATAAATTTAATCTTCATTAAACCAATAAATAACTAATAATTAAATAGAAAAATGAAATGAGTCTAAGAATGAAGAGAAAAGAAGGAAGATGTATGAGAATAATTAATGATTAAGGTAATGATAGAATAAGAGTTAACAAACAGTTAAGATGATAAAAGAATAAAAGTTAATGAATGATTAATCAATTATGATAATGAATTAATGTCAAATGAGAATGAATAAATAAAAGAATGACCAAGATGAAATTGAAGAACAATGTTGATGATGGAGACCGAAATCTTAAAATATAAACTAATATTGTATTAAATGGTAAGAAGATAAGCTAAATAAAAATAGGGATTCCAAGCTTGACAAAACCAGAATATTTATCATAAAGTCAAAACAAGCTATACATTTTATGACAAAAGAAGTAATTTAAAACTTAAAGTTTGGTTGACTTTCATAAAACAGTGAAAGAAATAAAATTCAAATCAAACTATAATAAATAACTAGCTATAAAATTTACTACAAATTCAAATTCTACCTTGAAAATTAATAACTAATTCTTCTCAGAGTTCAAACAACTCAAAGATTGTTATACAATATATACTTGGTTCAGTGAGAGGGATTTTGCCACTACCATAATATAATGCCCAAACAGCTTTTAATATAAACTCAAATTAACAACTATATTTAGCAGTTCCACAGAAACTTTATAAACTCATTAACTATTATGAAGTTTAAAATTTAAGAAATAGGAATACTGTTTTAATAACTAAACACAATATCTTACCAAATTCCTTTTCTCAAATAGTTCTACACCATGTGATCAAGATCAGTGAACGATCACTCTACAGGTTCAACTAAACTGATTAAACCAATATTAAGTGTTTATCTTTTAGTATATTACTTAAAATAATATGTACTCTAGGTTGATACCATTTTGATTCTTAAGTGATGATGCCTTAGATGTACTCATAAATTATACAGCTTAACAAAATTATTATGATATACCAACATATAGTTAATTTTACTATATTGGTCAATGATGATTTCAATATATAATCATCTGATATGTTGATAGCAATAACAATAATAGTGTGTATGGTGATTAGTAATAAGACTACAGGCAACTAAATCAATTTTTAAACATGACAAGCTTTATTTACAATATTTACAAAATTTATTTCAGACACATTGTCTGAAATAAAACCAATACATTAAATTACACTCAGGAATGGAAAATACTTGATATTCCATTGGTTATACACTCAGAAAATGAGCCAAACTAATACAGTGATGTTTATAGTATCACTATTATTATTGGCTAAGTTTCTATTATTATTCTATCTTATAAAATAAAATATTTAAACTTTATTGAAGCTACATTAGCATTTATATTATAAACAAAATGTATTTATGTCTTTGAGATATACACAACCTTTTACATCTAAAAACTTGAAGTTATGATTTAGTGTATTAAACTGTAGCTATTTGATTTGTTGGAATATGATAAGGGTAATTATCATATGCAGCACAATTAATAATTTATTATCTTTTAATATGAAAAGATTCATTGTATTGATGTGGGGACAGACATCATAAATCAAATGCAACCATACACTCACCACATTGTCTATGTCCACAACCTAATCATTGAATATTTAACTGATCTTACCGATCCATTGGTGAATCCCTACAGGACGAAGATAAATCCACACTGCCCACATGCATTTCTTGCTCTTTCATCTAGAAGTTCTACAATCACTAGTAGGTTTTGGTTTGTTTTGTCTATAAATGATAAAGATCCTACAACATCATAGGACACTATTCCCATTAGGCAAACACTATAGATAGACCAGTGTCCCTTAATCTAACTTTATCTTATCTTTGCAATTTGACTTTGAAATACTAAACTTCACCATACACAGTGGAAAACTAACTCTATAACTTCATGAGGGATCAAATAATAAAGGGAGGCTCTACAAAACAACATGATAGTTGTTTAATAATATGGCTAATTCTAATACCCCTCTATAGGTATATGAGTGTGGGCTTGACCTCATCACGGAAAAATAGAATTCAAACCATGGATATCCTCTCTCTTAGGATTAATTATGCTAAGTAAGTATTAATTATTACTCAGCCTTGACTATATCATCCTCTCATGAAATCAACAATGGGTTATTCTCCATCAGCCCATGCTGAAAATTAATATTAATATTATTCTATTTGATGCCATTATATGTGTCACATACTTATCAGCTAAAAGCGGTCACAAATCTTTATCAATACCATATCAAGGTAAAATAACACTAACAATAAAAGTGGAAACATAAATATTCAATTTCACAATGCAGAAACTATTAATGTATTAATAGTCAAACCACCAAAATATATTTCAAATGATCATTAAATATTTTGAAATAACAATTATACTAAAACTATATGATTGTAATAGGTTTATCCTTTCTTTTGTTTATGTTATAATCAAATGATTACTTTTTTGGAAGAGGTCGCTAAAGTAAAAAAAAAAAAAAAGATAGTCTGCTTTTAGTTTTCAAGGAAGGAAGAGTGCTGAAATTTGGTAACTCAATTTTTTCATTTTATTTTGCAGAAATAAATGTAATCAAAGTAAAATTTTAATAATATAATGTGTGGCTAAATTTTGTTGATAAGATATCCTGATTTTCTTTGCCATCTACCTATTTAAAGACCTTTTATACTTAAAAGTTTATTGTCTCGCGCTAAAGTTCAAAAATGACAGATGTAACTAAAAGAGTCACGAAAAATTATATTATATCTAAATTAAGGAAAAGAAGTGATTTCCAAGAAAAGATTAATTATTTATTAACTTTATGTCATTTATTGATATTTTCTTGGTATAGAAAAAAAAAAAAATAATTGAAAGAAATATTTTGAAACCAAGGAAAATCAACTAGAAACATTTTCGCGCTCTTTCTCAATATTGTCTGCCTTTACAAGTAATGTAGTTACATATGTTAAAATATGTTTTAATCACCAATAATTGTCTGGAAATAATAATAATGATGAATAAGATTAAATTATGCACCTGTATATTTTTTTAAAAAAAAATAAAAAAAAAAATATAAACTTTCTCAGAGTAAATATAGGAAAAGTTATATAGGGGAATTCTTACGGAGAAGTTACCGTTAAAAAAAAAATTTATAATTACTAAAGTAAGAACAAAACCAAATATCTTAGTGACTTAATGATAAAAATAAATGATATATTATATTATACATCAGTTGGAATTATTAAAACTTCATGTACATGTAAATTGACTGCAGTTATTATCATAATAATCTCTCAGAAAATTGCGCATTTTCGTCCATAAGTAAGCTAGCTAATAAGTATACGTATCGTCAATAAAAAAAAATATTGTGTATGTTTATCGTCTATAGTCAAATATTCGTCTATGTTAGAAGTCTATTTTTTTTTCTTGGATCCCAAAATTGTAGTAGTTTAATTCAAGTAAAAAGTAATCTTCAATTCTGCTATATTTTTCTTTACCTAATTTATTAAACGCACAAAATAAGAGAAAGCTTTTATTTAAAGGAAATAATACCATGCGTTTATTGTTTTTAAACTTTCTTCATGAAATACGACTGGATAAAGCTCTTCACCTGGACCAATTGCTCAACAGAAAAACATTTTCTAATGAGAGAGTATGCACTTGTTAATTAATGATTGTTTAAAACTAAGTTATAAATGATATGTATTTTTTTGTTATATCACATAGGTTAAAGTCTGTATGGTCAAGTGATATTTAATAGCCTTGTAATGACAAAGGTATGTTTTAATATAATTATTATAGGTTAAGTTGATATTTAACACACAAAAAAAAAAATCTATAAAATATGTTTTAAATAGTACATATAATTGTAGGTAGAAATTCTGTATGTTAGATACGTAAAAGAAAAATATTTAGATATTTAAGGGGTAAAATAAATATTGAAAATTATCAGAAGTAACTAAAAAAAAAAAAATGCTATAACAAAATATTTCTTGTTAACGTTTTGAAACAAATTTATACTGTATTAATTGAGGAATTTATTCCTAATTATTCTTAAATAACACATCCACTTTAAGTAGTTTAAGATAGTATGCTACCAATTATTTTGAATGTTCCTTTATTAAAATTAAAATTATTATACTTCTTTCTATGATGTCCATTGATTTCAGATGTTGATCAAAGTATACCCGGTAACATATGTTTATTATAATCAGTGTATTTCCTTATCCTGCCCAGATATAGCATTGGTATATGCTTAATATTCGCATAGGTAATAATTATAATGTATTTATTTTGTGGGATGAAAAATGATCACCCCAAAAGCTATGTTTTCCATGAGAGGAAGATTTTAAATATAATGTTCGGGAATGTTTATAGCCCAAGTCATCGATTCTCATAGATAGGACGATCAAGAATTTATCTAGCATTTAGTATGCTTCATTCGTTTAAATCCCAGGAGAGGATTGTATTTGGTGTGTGTTCATTGTATGCCCAAGTCAGAGGCAAGAAACCACAAAAATATTTTAATGTAGTAGATTACTTTACAGACCTTCGTGGTTATTCCATATTCCTCATGTGAAAATAAAGATAGCTCCACCATGGAAGGTGTTGATTATTGTGCTTAATTTTGAAAGTTCGGGCAAGATAAAGGCTATATTGGAGGTGTTAGTTCCTCAAGATCCACTTAGTATAAATAGTGCGTTAGTAACTAGGATCGATATCTGTATTGTGCTGCTAAATATTGCTAGTATTTGACAAGTAAATCAATGGAGAAAGTAATTAAAATTGCGTAGTTTTAAAAGGCTTATTTACTGAAGGAATATTCAAATGCAATATTTAATTCTGGTTAGTAATTAAATAATACTCATATTTAAAATTATACGTATGAATAAAATTTGTATCATAACTTAAGTTAGCATTAAGTTTAATGTAAGATCGTAAGTGTAACTTCTGATAACTGGCCTATAATTAGAATAGGTTATCCCATTAAAGACCATAAATAAAGTAAATGTATTAGAAATAAATTTAATATTTTCCGTATTGCATATGATTGGATTAATCATTTAAAAAAAAAATAGTTAGTCAATAATTTTGAATAAAAGCTTCTACAAGGTTACCAAAATGTAATCAACAATGTATTGGTAATGAAATGTACTTTTTGTTAATCAATCCATATGACTGCATACAGGAGAATTAGTAACCTCTAGTCCATAACCACAAGAGTATACAGATTAAAGTCAGTTATATTTTATATTTTTGTATTACTATGGGATTATTGAATATATGTTCATATATTTTTTTTTTTGTGATAATAATAAACTATAGTCTTGTTAAAATTTGTTGTAGATTCATTTTTTTTGTTTTTATATGCTAAATATAAGTGTTTGCACAATATTTGCAAAACCTTTTCTTGAGTCTGAAATCATTCCAAATTCTTAAAAACTTAATATACCAGATAAATAAAGTTAAGCAGATCGGAATATGTCATTATATTTTAGTTTAATGATAATTATTTATGGAGTTGAAAACTTAAGACTAAACATTCACCTTTGTATAAAAAAAAAAAAAAATGAATTTCTTCCCAAACCATTAACTTTGGTTGCACATTATTCCATTCCCATTTAGTTAAATTGTCTAAGTAATAAATCTTAGTTATATTATTGTGTTGTTATGGATGATGGAAGGACACAAAAAGCACCCTTGTCTTTTTATTATTCTGACTGAGATTCTAAAAAAAAAAAAAGGTCTGTGTTATTTAAAATTATACGTCATTATTGAATAGAATTATCATCTTTTTAAATAAAATAGCAGTGGATATGAGAGATGAAGACACATTGAATTTAAGTAAAATAAATGTTTCCTATAGCCGACCAGAATGCCAGTCATATGCGACAACACAATACTGCCGAGCATTTCCTTACATGAAACAAAGAACCGTGAGATTAATATTATTATAATTATTCTTTAAATTAATAAGTGATCAATTATTGTTGTTATTACAATCATGGCATGGCTTAAGAGAATTGAATGTACAATTGTATTATATGAAAGGTATTTTAGAACATATTGGAAAATTAATGGATATGTTTCTTTATTTTGGTTGCCTTAACAACAACCAGAAAAATTAGTGTCCTGGGTGCAAATAAAACAAATAAATAAACTAATAAAAAAATATTGGGTTAAAATAAAATAAATAAAGTAATAATAAAATTTACTGGGTTAGAAATGGCTGCCCAACTACAGGGGCCTTCGATGGCTATAGCTGGCCACGAGGAATTTAGTAGACTTTTCTTGAAGTCAATATTAATATTGTTTGCACTTGAATGGATTAGTTATTCATTGATTAAAAATATTTGCCAATAATGAATTGTTTTAGCCATAAGATATTATGTGAATATCTATTATATGATCTAATCTTTTGCCACTGAAAAATAAATAATTAAGTTGTCAGTTTAGGATGTTGTGGTCTGTAGGCAATTCCATAAAACACTGTAATGATTTTATAATTTATGATGATCTGTTTGTCTGGTCTTGTGATTGGCACTTATGCTATATTACATAATATCTAATGATATTTATATGGACCAAGAAGCATGTGAAAAAAAAAGCATATTTACTAGTTAATGTTGGAGCTTTAGGGATATTAAATGTCAGAGCATAGTTTTTGGTGTAGATTGTTTTTGGTAGGAGAGGCATGGAGGCAGGATGTCTTGTCAATCATTTCTTATCGACAAATTTATTAATAGTTCATTGCTAATATTTCAGTACTGTTAAATACTAAAAGAGTTAAAATTTTAATATGAGTGAAAACAAAGATAATCATAGTATTTCTGAGGATTTGGGAGGATCCCAAGAGTTACAATCCCCTGATACACAGACTCCATATTTTAGTGTACAATTAAAAGAGGAAGGGGAAGATTTGGATAGAACTAACCCAGAAGAAGCCACAATAATAAAGGGAAAACATGAAAATGAGCCAGATCAATTAATGAGAAATACATTGGAGGAATTCTTGAAAAAAATAGAAAAATCAAATAGTGAATTGAAAAGTGAATTAAAAAAGTCAGATCCAAAACTCAAATAGTAAATTAGAACAATCAAATAGTGAATTAAAAAGTGAGATACAAAACTCAAATAGTGAATTAAAAAGTGAATTAAAAAGTCAGATCCAAAACTCAAATAGTAAATTAGAACAATCAAATAGTGAACTGAAAAGTCAGATACAAAATTTAAATATTAAATTAGAGAATCCAATGCAGGAGATCAAAGAGACATCTCAAAATCAAGTACAGGAGATAAAGGACTTAAGGGAAGATTTGAGAAATCATGTAGAAGAATCAAAATTGGCCTCTGAAAAGCTGGAAATAAGAATAAGGAAAGAGATCGAAACAAATTCTGAAAGGGCAAAAAATATGATTGAGGCTATCCAGCAGGACTTTAAAAGTCAATATATTGTATTAAACAATGAAGTACAGGAAATAAGAAATTATCAAAAGGAAACAGTAGTATTTCAAAGAGAAGTTCAGGATAGAGTTGAATCTATTAAGGGAGAATTAGACAGTGCTAGAAGTGAAGTTAGTAATTTGAAAGAGGAAGTTAAAAATATAACTCTAGCACCGGACAATGTAGTGAAAGGATATCAGAGATAGATTACCAGATTAATAGCTAAACTAGAAACTCAAGAGTTAACCCAATGTGAGATTAATCAAAATCTAGAAAGTGAGCTAAGTCAAGTTATGGGAAGAGTAGAAAATTTTAATGATATAATAAAGAGTAACGCACAGCTATTACATAATAATCTCCAAGATGAAATAGGGGAATTAATGACTCAGTGTGAGAGTAAAGTCTATCAAAGGTTAGAAGATAAATTCGGGATAGATAAAGATGAAACTATTAACCAATTGGAACAACAGATTAAACACTTAAATGTAGGCCTAAAAGATAGTTCAAAGAGAATAGACTGTGAATGGCAGAACTATAAGTTAGAATTAGAGAGTCGAATGCAAGCTATAGACTATAATAGGGATAATTTTACAAAAAGTAAAAAAGTTGTTCAAAGTAAAGGTTTATCTGAAACTCAAGTAAAGGAAACAAATAATGGTCATAATAACCAAGGAATATCTGAGTTACATACGGTAATTAGTCCAGTAAAATCAATATATGATCCATTAAAAGAGGCTAGAAGTAATGTCATGCTAGAGCCAGAAAGTAATAGCTCCATGGCCTTAAAATTCTTAAAAATAAAATTTTTTAGAGATGAATATCTGGAGAATCCACATGAGTATCTCCAGAATCTGGAGGAGTTATTCACCTTATGTCATTTATCTGAGATAGAAAAGATTGCTATTGCCGCTAACCATTTGTATGCAGAATCTAAAGACTGGTGGCAATCATTATTTATTAAACCAGAAACATATGGAGACTTCAAATATCTTATGTTAGCCAGTTTTTGGGGGGAAGACAACCAAGATAACCTGAGATATCAGATATCTCTGGAAAGATATAATGTAAATAAGGGTAGTTATACTCAGTTTTTCAGGAGTCAGGCCGTCAAATTGAAAACCTTGACAGCTTATCCTTTATCTGAGACACAAATTGTGCGAATAATTTGCCATAATCTGCCAAGGCACATAGAGCAGATCTTGATTGCTTCTGACAGACATACCATAGAAGAGGTAGTAGAAATTTTAGATTCGTCAGAGACCAGCGATAGGAATATTGAGAATAGAATTAGGGTAAATAGAGACACCCATCCGATGGTGAGTAATATCAATTTCGCAGATAGGTCACATATGGGAAGGAGGAAGTTAGTTAGAGAAAAAGGATATTATAGGATCCCTATGGTAGACAGAATAGCCACCTCAGTAGGCCAACAGTTAAGAGTAGAATTCTGAATGAGAATCAGCCTTCTACTAGTGGTATCCCAACAATACCAAAGAAAAATATAAAAGGTAGTAAAAGTAGCGGGGTATTAAATTAAAAAGGACCTCGCAGGAACATTCCTCACTTCGGGGCCCTATTTTTAAACATATGGGGAACAGCATAATGTAGAACATGACCAAGCACTGGCTAGAATTAACCTTAAAAAGATGGGTGATAAACACACTTGTTATTCCAAAACCAGTCCACATCCTTTTAAAGTCCATGATTTTGTTTTAATTAGAACTCCCCATGTGAGTCATCTCCGGAAACATATGTTTAGAAAATTCATGTATCTTTATGAAGGCCCCTATGAAAGTGGGTGAGAATGCCTTTTTAGTCTCAACCCCTGATGGAACAAGAGGTACCTATAATGCCCGAAGCTTACTACCATATCCCAAGCAAAATTAAATCCTTTAAACTGTATTTATTGACATAAGAAAGAAGTAGGATATAAACTTAGTAATACCATAAGAAGTGTTAAAAATGCATATATTATTTTATTTTTTATTTATTATAATGGTGGGAGAATTGTAACCTAGTGTTATTGACACTTGGTTTACTTGGCAATATTTCTGCAGAAAAAAAATGCTATTCTTTAAAGAAATAAAAAGATAAAATAACAATAGTAATAATTGATTAATAAAGTATGCTATTCACTCACTTTGGCATGTTTTGGGTGAATAACTAATAGATTTAATAACTCAATGTCATTTTTAAAGAGAGAACATGAATAATTTAGTTGAGATATTAATAATTAGAGCAAATTCATATGGTATAAAAGCTAAACCGTAATTGATTTTGGATGGGTAGAGAGGGGAGTGGATGAGTGTCTTATCATAAAGCACAATAACTTCTGGTAATTTCTTTTTGTAAAAAAAAAAAAGAAAAAAATAATGTTTAAAGAATTATACATCACTGATTGTTAATTTAATGTATTGATTATTATTTTTTTATATTGTCAAATTACTTTGTAATCCAGGTAAATAATACTAAAACTATATGATTGTAATAGGTTTTTCCTTTCTTTTGTTTATGTTATAATCAAATGATTATTTTTCTGGAAGAGGTCGCTATAGTAAAAAAAAAAAAGATAGTCTGCTTTTAGTTTTCAAGGAAGGAACAGTGCTGAAATTTGGTAACTCAATTTTTTCATTTTATTTTGCAGAAATAAATGTAATCAAAGTAAAATTTTAATAATATAATGTGTGGCTAAATTTTGTTGATAAGATATCCTGATTTTCTTTGCAATCTACCTATTTAAAGACCTTTTATACTTAAAAGTTTATTGTCTCGCGCTAAAGTTCAAAAATGACAGATGTAACTAAAAGAGTCACGAAAAATTATATTATATCTAAATTAAGGAAAAGAAGCGATTTCCAAGAAAAGATTAATTATTTATTAACTTTATGTCATTTATTGATATTTTCTTGGTATAGAAAAAAAAAAAAATAATTGAAAGAAATATTTTGAAACCAAGGAAAATCAACTAGAAACATTTTCGCGCTCTTTCTCAATATTGTCTGCCTTTACAAGTAATGTAGTTACATATGTTAAAATATGTTCTTTTCACCAAGAATTGTCTGGAAGTAATAATAATGATAAATAAGATTAAATTATGCACCTGTATATATTTTTAAAAAAAATATAAAAAAATATATAAACTTTCTCAGAGTAAATATAGGAAAAGTTATATAGGGGAATTCTTACGGAGAAGTTACCGTTAAAAAAAAATTTATAATTCCTAAAGTATGAACAAAACCAAATATCTTAGTGATTTATAGATAAAAATAAATGATATATTATATTATACATCAGTTGGAATTATTAAAACTTCATGTACACGTAAATTGACTGCAGTTATTATCATAATAATCTCTCGGAAAATTGCGCATTTTCGTCCATAAGTAAGCTAGCTAATAAATATACGTATCGTCACTAAAAAAAAATATTGTGTATGTTTATCGTCTATAGTCAAATATTCGTCTATGTTAGAAGTCTATTTTTATTTTTGTATCCCAAAATTGTAGTAGTTTAATTCAAGTAAGAATTAATCTTCAATTCTGCTATACTTTTCTTTACCTAATTTATTAAACGCACAAAATAAGAGAAAGCTTTTATTTAAAGGAAATAATACCATGCATTTATTGTTTTTAAACTTGCTTCATGAAATACGACTGGATAAAGCTCTTCACCTGGACCAATTGCTCAACAGAAAAACATTTTCTAATGAGAGAGTATGCACTTGTTAATTAATGATTGTTTAAAACTAAGTTATAAATGATATGTATTTTTTTGTTATATCACATAGGTTAAAGTCTGTATGGTCAAGTGATATTTAATAGCCTTGTAATGACAAAGGTATGTTTTAATATAATTATTATAGGTTAAGTTGATATTTAACACGAAAAAAAAAATCTATAAAATATGTTTTAATTACTACATATAATTGTAGGTAGAAATTTTGTATGTTAGATACGTAAAAGAAAAATATTTAGATATTTAAGGGGTAAAATAAATATTGAAAATTATCAGAAGTAACTAAAAAAAAAAAAAATGCTATAACAAAATATTTCTTGTTAAAGTTTTGAAACGAATTTATACTGTATTAATTGAGGAATTTATTCCTAATTATTCTTAAATAACACATCCACTTTATGTAGTTTAAGATAGTATGCTACCAACTATTTTGAATGTTCCTTTATTAAAATTAAAATTACTATACTTTTATTCTATGATGTCCATTGATTTCAGATGTTGATCAAAGTATACACGGTAACATAAGTTTATTATAATCAGTGTATTTACTTATCCTGCCCAGATATAGCATTGGTATATGCTTAATATTCACATAGGTAATAATTATAATGTATTTATTTTGTGGGATGAAAAATGATCTCCCCAAAAGCTTTGTTTTCCATGAGAGGAAGATTTTAAATATAATGTTCGGGTATGTTTATAGCCCAAGTGATCGATTCTCATAGATAGGACGATCAAGAATTTATCTAGCATTTAGTATGCTTCATTCGTTTAAATCCCAGGAGAGGATTGTATTTGATGTGTGTTCATTGTATGCCCAAGTAAGAGGCAAGAAACCACCAAAATATTTTAATGTAGTAGATTACTTTACAGACCTTCGTGGTTATTCCATATTCCTCATGTGAAAATAAAGATAGCTCCACCGTGGAAGGCGTTGATTATTGTGCTTAATTTTGAAAGTTCGGGCAAGATAAAGGCTATATTGGAGGTGTTAGTTCCTCAAGATCCACTTTAGTATAAATAGTGCGTTAGTAACTAGGATCGATATCTGTATTGTTCTGCTAAATATTGCTAGTATTTGACAAGTAAATCAATGGAGAAAGTAATTAAAATTGCGTAGTTTTAAAACGCTTATTTACTGAAGGAATATTCAAATGCAATATTTAATTCTGGTTAGTATTTAAATAATACTCATATTTAAAATTATACGTATGAATAAAATTTGTATCATAACTTAAGTTAGCATTAAGTTAAATGTAAGATGGTAAGTGTAACTTCTGATAACTGGCCTATAATTAGTATAGGTTATCCCATTAAAGACCATAAATAAAGTAAATGTATTAGAAATAAATTTAATATTTTGTGTATTGCATATGATTGGATTAATCATTTAAAAAAAAATAGTTAGTCAATAATTTTGAATAAAAGCTTCTACAAGGTTACCAAAATGTAATCAACAATGTATTGGTAATGAAATGTACTTTTAGTTAATCAATCCATATGATTGCATACAGGAGAAGTAGTAACCTCTAGTCCATAACCAAAAGAGTATACAGATTAATGTCAGTTATATTTTATATTTTTGTATTACTATGGGATTATTGAATAAATGTTCATATATTTTTTTTTGTGATAATAATAAATTATAGTCTTGTTAAAATTTGTCGTAGATTCATTTTTTTTGTTTTTATATGCTAAATATAAGTGTTTGCACAATATTTGCAAAACCTTTTCTTGAGTCCGAAATCATTCCAAATTCTTAAAAACTTAATATACCAGATAAATAAAGTTAATCAGATCGGAATATGTCATTATATTTTAGTTTAATGATAATTATTTATGGAGTTGAAAACTTAAGACTAAACATTCACCTTTGTATAAAAAAAAATGAATTTATTCCCAAACCATTAACTTTGGTTGCACATTATTCCATTCCCATTTAGTTAAATTGTCTAAGTAATAAATCTTAGTTATATTATTGTGTTGTCATGGATGATGGAAGGACACAAAAAGCACCCTTGTCTTTTTATTATTCTGACTGAGATTCTGAAAAAAAAAAGGGCTGTGTTATTCAAAATTATACGTCATTATTGAATAGAATTATCATCTCTTTAAATAAAATAGCAGTGGATATGAGAGATGAAGACACATTGAATTTAAGTAAAATAAATGTTTCCTATAGCCGACCAGAATGCCAGTCATATGCGACAACACAATACTGCCGAGCAGTTCCTTACATGAAACAAAGAACCCTGAGATTAATATTATTATAATTATTCTTTGAATTAATAAGTGATCAATTATTGTTGTTATTACAATCGTGGCATGGCTTAAGAGAATTGAATGTACAATTGTATTATATGAAAGGTATTTTAGATCATATTGGAAAATTAATGGATATGTTTTTTTATTTTGGTTGCCTTAACAACAACCTGAAAAATTAGTGTCACAAGTGCAAATAAACTAAACTAATAAATATATTGGGTTAGAAATAAACTAAAGTAATAAATTTAAAATAAATTAATAAAAAGTGGGTTAGAATATATATATATCCTGTTCGATGTTAGCATAATCAGAAAATATTCAAACATTTTTCGAAAGCAATAAAAATCATTTATTAGTTTATGTACTGATGTCAGCATAGTGAGATAATATTTAAGCAGTTTTCCAAAGGCAATACCATTAAAATAGGTTTATTACAATCTAAAAACACATTCTTTTAAAATTATTTATTGATTTTGTTCTTCCCTTTATGGTAATGTCTGTAACAACTTTAAATAATCTGGGCAATTTAAAATATTTTAAAAATATTATTAAGACACATGTTTCACAATAAAACTTTAAAAGTAAATATTTATTTTATCTTATTTTTATCAGCAAATGAAAATGTGATTAATGATATTAAGAAGAATTTATTCAATTATAAATACAATATTCTTGCCATTTTTAATTAATCTGTAACATTTCCATGTCATTTAGCAGATGAGTTTTCTTTCTTAAGAAAGAATAGGAAATAAAATCATGCAATTGTCTTCTAACTTTATTAACAGTTATATGATTCAAAAATGACTTTTTTTGATTTGTTTATTATTATCATTTATAAGTAAATGAGTTCTTCTGCCTGATACTAAGAGCACACAAAAACAAACATTTTTGTCATCTTCTTTTAAATATAAATAGTCTGTGCATCATTTTTAAATCTGAGAATTTAAAAGTATAAACAAAATAAAAGCAAAAGCTTACTTTCTCTAGAATTGTTCTTGGTTTGAAGTAATATTTATTGAAGTAAATTATTTTCCAATTGGTTTCCATTTCTCCTTTTTAGTATGATTTTCAGGAATCATCAAATTGATGGAAAAACAGTACTGAAATGATTGCAAGGCTTTAAGATTTTCTATTCCATCTTTTTAAATAAACAATAATTTATAATCCCATTCAAGTAGATTCCCAAATTTTGTGATTTTTCAGCCTTTTCCTTCCTTATTTTATAAGTTAGAGTTGAAATGTATTGATTCTGATTCTCTTTTTCTTAATCACCCCCACCTACAACTTTGTTATATCATATATAGCTTGTATTATAATGCATTGTGGTGCCAAATGGACCAATAACATTTAGTATAAATATCATTAATATTACTCCACCTGGCTTTATTTTTAATAGCTACCCATAATGTACAAATCTAATTTTAATTCACTACAAATATATGCTTAAGAATTAACTATAATAATCCATTTTACAAGATATTATAAATTTAATTAATTTATTTATTTTCAATTGCTATTCAACAATAATAAAATAGCAATATATTTATCTCTCTCTTAATAATAATACTGTCAATTTATTATTTTATCCCTTGTCAAAGCCTACACTGGGTTTGAAATCTCTTCTCCACTCAAGCGGATTTCTTAGTGCATCCATAACAGTCTTAATTTAAAGCCACTTATTAAGATTTTAATGCCAAATATATTATTATGATTCAAAATTTTGGATTATTTAATACAGGGACCTAAATAAAAGGTCACAATATATATATATATATATATATATATATATATATATATTACACAGAGAGAGAGAGAGAGAGAGAGAGAGAGAGACAGAGAGAGAGAGAGAGAGAGAGAGAGAATAACAATGTTTAATTCATTGGTAAATAAATTATTGGTATTGTAATAATGACAGATACTCTAGTAGAATCATTATAGGTAATTATGTTATAATCTGCTATGCCTTTCCACATCCATGATAAATGCCTAACATTGCAATATCATCAATTAATCTTGCAATCTCTTCTGATCTCATTCAATAAGGTGTACATGGGCATTTCTGACAAAATTAAGTGATAAATTTACAGTTTTAAAATTTATATCAATTTCTGCTTAGCAGACATTATTTATTGTCCACATTTTGTTAGGACAGTTTTCTGAAGTGTTTTTTTTTTTTTTATGGCTTTTATTTCATAGTGCTGTAAATTGCATTTTTTGCATTTTCTAGTATATTATTTTTGATTTAAAGTAAGTAAATACATGTTGTTTTTATTCTGATTTACTTTTCCATTTTTTGATTCATTCTACCATTTTCTTGTTATAGTACAAAATGCTGAAAATTTGTTATCTGAAAGTGTCTGAACAGAGTTTTTTATGGCCACTTTGGACAAGCAATGGTGTAAAATTCAAAGATTCAAAAATAAAATAGATCTTCATAAAGGTACATGGTTGGAGGGTTCCAGAATTCCATTTCTTTATAAGCATCTATTAAGTAATAAGGGCTATTGTGAAATTGATAAACATTACTGTCAATAAAGTATAGACAATGATAAGGATCAGGAACATTTTTATCTCATACCATTATCTATTCTAAGCAAGGTAAAATCATATTTTGACACTGCAATGTTAAGATCTGTTAAATCTGTACTATTTAAATAAATGGCACATACTGCCAAATCAATAAATTCTAGTTATATTATGTTGAACATATATGTGTGTGGAAATGGTCAATAAACATATATGATAAAACAGTTCAGAGATGATCTTATTTCAACAAAACCTTTATTACAAGAAAACACTATTTTACAACACATCAATGATGATTTTAACATTATCTTTATATTAAACATAAATTTGATTAAATAATATTAAATTATATAATTTTGTACACTTAATATTTGAAGACACTTCCTCCTATTTATTATCTTATTTACATTTATCACTCTATTTGCTCATTTACCAACAATAAACAATAAAAAAAAATTATACATTTCATTCCAATGTTAATATATCTATTCTCACTTGTGCTCTTAATAACTTAAGACAAACAGTACCAAATAATCAACTGATGCTATAAAATTTATTTCTGAATACATGTAGGTTAATATTTGCTATATAAATTCAAGTCAGCTTTATTATTTTGTGTTCCTCTGAATTTTAATCGATTGATTAATAATTCTAAGAGTATAATTCCTATATTGCAAAGAAGTAATATAATTTATCAGATTGCATGTGGATGTCAGTAATTTTACATCGGTGAATCGAGATGTTCTGTGGAAAAAAGATTGAAGGAGCATCAATTATTATATAAACGAATTAAAAATAATGTAAATAGTCAATTTATACAGCTCCAGTATTCTTTGACTATGAAAAAACTTGTAATTATAAGTTTACATTTAATAGTAATAGAATAAAAATATTAATGGAAGAAATAAATCATAAAAAGAGGAAAATTAAAGAGGCAATATTAATTGATAAATATAATAATGATGTTATTAATAGGCAAGTTGCGAATACAGCCATACACAGCCGATGGAAATACATGTAACATTAAGTTTGAAAATTTGAAATTCAGTTAAAGCTGACAAGAATTACCATGTAATCAAAAGCCTTACAAAAGAATTTAAACTATAATATTGTATTTTCCGTTAAATTTTTTTTATTATATATATAATATTTTATAACCGGTACTGTATATATATATATATATATATATATATATATAATATTTACCATGACCGGTACTGTATATATAAATATATATATTTCATATGATGGAATTAGAATCCATTATGTTGCCTTAATAAAATACTTTAATAAAAATATAAACAAATATTATAGACAACTACATTAATAAATATTTAATTTATTACATCGAATCAATTTTCGTTCAAAATGAACCTTTTCAAGATGTTAGAATAAATCAAAAAGTCACGCGATTTATATTAACGTAGCACACACTTATTGTTCAAATTAAATCCTAAAAATTATTAAAAAAATGTATGTTTAACTGACGACTTTCAACTCAAATTCACAGATTCCTGATGCAAAATTCAGAAACTTAGCATCCTTTAACCTTAATAATAAAGGCTTCATAAAAATTATGACAAATCAAGGACACAGTTTATAAAATTTACTATCAACAATCAGAAGACACAGATGACACCAAATGTCTGTAGAGTTAAAAGAAATCAGACGGCATATATTCAATATAGCAGTTTTCTTAATCTTGTTTATAAAAATCTTTAAATAAACTAAAAGATATTATATCCACTGAATTATATAAAAACTTGCATTTTTCTTTAGTAGTCTAAAGTCATTTCTTCGTTAATATTAATACTTCTATGACGTTCTAATTTAAAAGCATTTCTAAAATTTTCTTCAATAATATTTCATATGATGGAATTAGAATATGTTATGTTGCCTTAATAAAATACTTTAATAAAAATATAAACAAATATTATAGACAACTACATTAATAAATATTTAATTTATTACATCGAATCGATTTTCGTTCAAAATGAACCTTTTCAAGATATTAGAATAAATCAAAAAGTAAAGCGATTTATATTAACGTAACACACACTTATTGTTCAAATTAAATCCTAAAATTATTAAAAATTTTTATGTTTAACTGACGACTTTCAACTCAAATTCACGGATTCCTGGTGCAAAATTCAGAAATTTAGCATCCTTTAACCTTAATAATAAAGGCTTCATAAAAATTATGACAAATCAAGGACACAGTTTATAAAATTTACCATCAACAATCAGAGACACGGATGACACCAAATGTCTGACTACTTATATTCATTAAACACAATTTAGTTTAGTACCTTTACTTGTAAAGAAAAATATGCATTATAAGTATGTCTCTGAAAGATACTTACTAATTAAATAATATCTTTATAAACCCTTTTTTTATTACCAATTATTTATTTTTATAAAAAAAATAAACAATTTTTAAAATATGAAAAGTTTTATGATTCTTTCACTGATAAAATAATGTTCTTATAATCTTTACATTTATTTTTACTCCAAGTAACATAACCTATCTTATCCACTTCAATAAAAATTCTGTATTTCTAAATTTACTCATTATTTTATATTTTAAATACCATCCTTTACTATGTAATCCAAGAAAATTTTAATAATAAATAAACAAGTAGGTATATGGAATAAACTATAACTTAACGTTAATAACACCTTTATTAACTAATCATCATGGTACCAGTGTATAAGAAATGAGGTATGGCTTATTTGTCTAATAACCTCTACTACTAAATGTAATGTCCAGGCTATTTATTCAGCACTATGTCACAATAACTTTAACACACAGAAAATAAACACTTCCATGAATATACATAAGCTATAGGGCTATGTTATCTATACTTGCATAATCATCACTATAGTCTACTATTATTCCCATATAAATAAACCCTACATGCAATATTACCTTGGTCTCATTTAACCTAATAATAAGATATTATTATCAGAGATCTATCACTTTACATCACTAAATTCATTCCTACATTTCTATACCAATAAATAAATTCATGTTTAAAAATAACAATCTAACTGACTTATAAGACAAGATTATTTCATCCTTTGGTAACTCTCAAACTTAAGTATAAACAATCATCATCAATGTCATATTTTAATACATTAATCACTTAAAATAAACATTAAGTTCAGTTATAATAGAATCATAAACTTATATTTCCCTTATGTTTAAATATCCTTATAGTATCAATAAAAGTATGCATATTCTTTAAAAATGACTAAACAAATGATAAACTATGTGTATGTATCATGTTTTATATACATCCCCAAACACCCACACAAAATAATAAAATAAATTATAAAATCATCAATATTTTACATTATTACCATAAGTAAACTCTGCTGGCAATTACTTAGTTGATGTCTTTTGGATCACAAATTAAATAAAACATTTTAATTATCATTTATTCACATTATCACACTTTTTAAATATATTAAGTTTTTCAAAAAAAATTATTAAAGAGATTTTGTTTTCATGATAACAATTTAATCAATAGGTTAGTAAATAATTTAATGTTCTATGTTCCTACTCTATTCTTATACTGTGAATAAGCATTAATATTAATTTTTTAGTAAAAGAAATAATTTAAAATTACATTTACAAAAATTCCATTAAAACTTCTTGAGATGAAATATTCTTTTTCCTCGATAAAAGTTCATTAAAGGAAGTGTTTTTTTTCTCCAGGTACCACATTATTAATGACCCTTTTGATGCCATAAACTATGCATGCTCTGATATTCCACATCGCAACACCAAAATTCAAAATGACTGTTCTAAGCTAAATACGGTAAGTTTACTTTTTACTTCACACTATCCAGATTTATTTATTAATTATTACGTTGTCTCCAAATTTTAAATAATTCATGCATTCAATTGTTATGTAAATATAGTATTAAAATATTTTTATATTTTGCGCTGAGATGGTTTCCAAGTTCTTGTAACATTATCCACATTTCCGATAATCTGTGTTCTCTGATACAACAAATAAAATTCTTTACACAGTTTAAAATATTTTCCATAAATAATTTTCAGAAAACTTTTTGTATGTCCAGCATACACTAATTATTCATTTTAAAGATTTTTAAATATGATATAAATCATTTTACTAATAATCTTAATTTTTATATCCTTCTTCAAAAATCCCAGTTTTAAAATTATTTTTAATATTTCTTCAGAAAGATATATCTTAGCATTTTAAAAACAACTGTTTGATCAAATTTAAGGGTTTTTCCTTCTAAAAGCACTT
Source organism: Epiperipatus broadwayi (assembly GCA_028023455.1). Classification (NCBI taxonomy): domain Eukaryota; kingdom Metazoa; phylum Onychophora; class Udeonychophora; order Euonychophora; family Peripatidae; genus Epiperipatus; species Epiperipatus broadwayi. The sequence goes on from JAQFVV010000185.1 coordinate 1,986,357, forward strand.
TACTATCATATTTTTAAATAAGTCTTCTTAATAAAATGCATTTCATATCACTTTACTTTCCATTTCTGATGAATTTTCCTATATCTTCTCTGTGAAGTTCCTTTTATGAAATTCAATCGTAAACAAACATGACTGATTAACACTGGCAAAATTATGTGCCTAGTATGATAATAATAACTGAATATTTCCATCAATATTTTTACATTCAGTGATGACTTTTGCATGTTTAAGTTAATGATAAATTAGATAAAGTAGATTAGCAAGTAAGGAATTACTTATTTTTTAGCCTCATATTTCTATGTCACGATTTTATAACAATAAATTACTGTACTTTTAGAAATTTAAATTTAAATAAAATTGACTATTATTCTACCAATTAATTTACCGAAGTTGTAATAATAATAATGACGGTATAACAGTATATCAGTATAATGAGATAACAATGACCTAGAATTCGGCACTGCTGTTTTATACCTCCCAAATTACATGTTTTCATTGGTCAATTTCAACAATGCTTACGTCAACAAGCCTGGTCAATGAATGCCAGATTAAATTTAAAACTAATAATATTATTTTATTAAATATTTATTTTTATTATTCAATTCTTAATTAATTTTCATATTTTATTTACACTTAATAAATACTTTAAAATAACTTTTAAAAATCACATTACAATATTTATTACCATTTCTACCCTTATTTTAAACAAAACATATTTATATTCAACATAAAACACAATTCTGATTTTATTTATTATATTTACTTTAAAAACCTAATCTAATATTTATGACAGATAATAGTATTTTATTCTCAAGCACAGGTGTGAATATTACACGTCACGTGATTTACAAAAATAAATATGATGCTAATAATTTAAATGAAACTAAAATAAATAATTTAATTTATAAATATTACATAAAATAATATTATAGCAAATTCTAAACAATTATTCCAATATTATAAAATTGAATATGCACTTTTCTTTCTACATTATTACTTTTGATTAAATGATTTAAAATATAACCATTAAAGACAATTATTATTATTAAATAATCTATTTGTTTAACTTTAAAGTACTACTTTTAAAATTTACTTTAATCATTTATTTATAAGACTTATTAAATTAGTATTTCCCATGGCCAGTTCTCCCAATCATACAATCTTATAATGATTTTTAGTTAACTGTTTTTTTTCAAATACCAACATAATATTATACAGCAATTATTTTACTTGCTCTAACTAAATTATTAAAAGATCATCAACACATAACATACATCATTCCCTATTAACTTTGTAATTTAAAATTTTCCAGTAAATTGATATAAATAATCCATTCTAACCTAAACAAACAGGTACTATATATATATATTTTTTTTTTTTTTTTTTTTTTTTTTTTAATTTAATTATTTTTATTTTTAATCCCCCACCACACACACACACACACACACACATATATATATATATATATATATATATATATATATATATATATATATATATATATATATATATATATATATATATATATATATTGAACCAACTGCCTCTCAACTCCATCTAAAATTACCACTTAAATACAGAAAACAACAACAACTATCAACAAAAAATATCAATTAATATTTTATTTACTTTGCCCTCCTAAACTTCTCTTCCAGAAAGTGGTTGGACTCCAGGTAAAGTGTCAACAATCATCAGTAGTAAACTACCAATAACACCCAACACTCGACTACCAAATATACACTGACCAAATAAACACTTTATTTTATTTTTAAAAGTAGAAAGAAAATCCCTTAGGTGACAGCTAATTACATTAGAATTAGCATGTCTATCTGATCAGCATAATTTGGTACCTGAAAATCCCCGCTAGCTCAATCAGTTTCCAACCACCCACTAATAAACAAATAAAAGGTATCTTAAATGCCCTCTTGAAGCTACTACTACTTTAAAAAAAAAAAAAAACTAAATATTTCCCCGAACCATTCAAAATAATACTTCAATCCTTTAAAAACAATAATAATAACATTATACTGAATGCCAAAACATTTATATCTTTAAATTAGTGAATCTATTCATGAAATACTATTATCAATAATTAGATTTTTTACCCTCCTACTTTTATTAGAAAAATAAATATTTATACTTACCCACACATATCTAAATAAACATAAATATTTTAAGAAAAATAATTTAAGTGTTTTTTTATTTAAAATAAATTAATCGTTTTATCTTATAATGAAACACACACACACACTTCTTTTTTAAAGATTAAAATAAACAATTTAATATAATACTTTAGCAAATAAAGTATACACATTACATTATATTTTATTTCTCTCTTTGTTTTTTAAAAAATATCACACATATGTGCACGCAATTGTTCAAAAATATTATTTAATAATAGAAGCTGATTTTATTTATATTATTATTGCACATATTATCTTTTGAAGTTTAAAGTTTTATTTTTAAGATTAATTCATAAAATTCAAAGTTCTTTCTAATAAAGTCTATTTTTATTTTAAGAAGAAATTGGGAATGTTAAGATATCAAAGTCAATAATTACCTCTGATTTTTAATATGACAGAAACAGCATAATGGAATTATTTTCTAACTCATTTACGACTAGTAAATGACTCCTCTGTATATCCTGTGACATAGTATGATTTTCATGGCTGGTTTGGCATATGTACACTCCGCTGTTTGTTTAGTCTATTTAAACATGATCACTTTCTGAACTAATTGCAGATCTTAGATGCATAGGGTGGCTTCAGTCAACTGCACACCACATTGGTTTTAACAATGCAACATTTTTTAGAAATATTACTTCAAAAATATTTTATTTAAATAAGAAAGTCAGACAGTCCCAGAATAATAAAATGTTGAGCTATTTATACTGTTTTAAACAATGGAAAACTTTATTAGCAACAGCGTCTTTGGTCATGTGAAATTAAATCAGCCTTTGCTTCTATTTTTATTAAAAATTACAAACACACACATATATCTAATTATTTTATTATAAGATTAAACAAAATCTCTTTATTATTTATTATAAATTCATTTAAAGAATATTAAATCATGTTTTTATTACAATATTTTTTTCCTTTTTTAAACAAAAAAAATCTTATTTTAAAAAAAACGTTTACAGTTAATTTTTTTATTATTTTAAAAAGCGTTCACAGTTTATGTTCTTATTATTTTAAAAAGCATTCACAGTTTATTTTTATTTAATAACAAATTGCCACTCCCCCCTACTTTTTAGTTTTTACATTTTATTCTCTCAATTTAAAATTTTTATATTTTAAAACATGGGATTCATAACAAATTAATTACATATCAATGTACTTCGGTACAAAATATATATATATAAACTTATAAAATTAAACTTTTTAAGCAATTGAAATAGCAATAAATTAATTTTATCATAGATATGTTGATGATGTTTTTATTTGTAGAAAACAAGATTTAATAATCAATTTATTTAATCAATTAAATGAGGTTAAGGATATAAAGTGGGTTATAACTGAAGAAAAATACAATTCCATAAAATTCTTGTATATTCAAGTTACATGTAATGATTACGGTTTGGATTATCTTATGCTAATTAAAGGAATTGAAACTAGAGATTTTATTCCAAATGAATCACATATTTCTATATGTCATAAGTTGTCTGGATTGAAATCATTTTTATTTTGAAATGAAAAATTGTGCAAATATTATAGTGATAAAATAAAAAAAATGTACATTTATTTGTTAATGACTTGTTGAAAATTGGTTATTATAAAAATGCTATTATTAATATTCTTAAAAAAAAATAAAAGGAATCAACAATATTATAAAATTAAAAATAAAAATAATATCAAAATGAAATGGATTTCAATGGCATTTATATCGCATGAGCAGATCAAGTTTATTAGGAGAATTTATAATGGTTTGTGTCATATTGTTTTTTTCTCAACAAATAATATAAATAGATTGCTCAAGAACTCTAAAATTCAAAATTGAAAGTTTAATCAAAATTCTATTATATATAAATTAATATGTGGATATGGCTTACAATATATCAGTGAATCTAATTATGCATGGGAGAAGAGAATAAAAGATCATATGCTTTTATATAATAGATTTCAAAAAGAGAAACAATCTGGAATAGATGTAAATAAGCCTTCATTATCTGTTATATTTGATCATAATAAATCTTGACAATATGGATTTAAATTTGATTATAAAAATATGAAAATGATTCAAATTGAACATTGTCATAATAATCATAAAATAAAAGAGACTATGTTGATTTCAAAAAATCGTCAAGTGTTAAGATAACAGATTTGTGGGAAATCTGAATTGAACTATGGGTATTGTTGAAGATAAAGTTGGTGAGTAGTGTCATATTCATCAAGGTTTTATTTTAGAATAAATCTTGAATGTGACATTTAAAATCTATGATTTAAAAGTAAAACAAGTATTTTTTTACTTGAATTAAAAGTCTAAAAAACAAAAAAAAAATTAATAGACAATTTTATTTTGAGAAACAGTTATCTCAGAGGAGTCTTTCTAGATTATGAAAAAAAAAAAAACTTGCTGGAGTATTTTTAAAGATGTTTACAAGTAATTAGGGGTAACCTGTTAAAATGAAAAAGCAAACTTTTATGAAGGACTGTCAAAGAAGTGATATTACTTTTTTCAGAAAAAAGAAAAGTTTTGTTTTTATCATTACAGATGGATGAATGAGCTTTGATATATATATATTGAATATGGAATTAATTGTGAAAAATATATTTTAAATAAGTTTATTATTTTGACAAATTAAAATATATGAAATAAACATCAGTGTGCACACACATTTCCTTGTGCACACAGTTATATTTTAAACTAAGTATTAATTATGTATTATAAAAAATGAAGTTCTTTTATAAGTTTATGACAATTCAACTATATTCATAAAATAATATACTGCACATTTGTTTTATTGTATATAAATGTATTTTATGTAAACCTATTGGAACATATTTGTAAATTACAATGTAATAGTGAATTTATTTTTGTATTATTTAAATGAGAAGGCTTAATTTATATGCATAACATTATTCTGCAGACCTTAGTTTAATTTTTTTGTTATTAATAAATTTATATTTAAGTTATGTTAGAGAATTTAATTAATCCTAGAATAGATTTAAAATATTAGGTGTTTGTATTATATTTCTCATTCACAATGATGATTATAGAGTTTTGCTCTGAGTTGGATTCATGTTATGTAAAAGGGATTTATGTTTAGTCATTGTGGAGATACAAATGGTGATAATCTTGCAAAGATGATATCCTTTAAAGTTTATGCACTACATTTCAATTTAATTATTTATTTAGAAATTAAGTTTATAATTGACTATTATGTTAATGGTAATAAGTGTCCAGAGCATTGATAGTGGTCAGCAAGTTTTAGTATCACAACATTCTTTTTTGTTATATTCTTATGGATTAGCACTTAAGTTTATGCATACAAATTATTGTTTAAATAATCAGCACTAAGCTGTCAGGAGACTAAATAATTAACCTGGTCTATAGTAGAGCCATTTCAAAGTCAGTCACAAGTTGACTGTTGATTTATTTATATTGTTAATCATTCATGATGATGAATGATTATTACATTGATTTTGTTCAGTTTTGGAGAACTTATACTATCTCTCATGCTCATTATAATATTTGTAATATTTATATTTTGTTATTTACTTGGAGTTTGATGATGATGATTCTCCATCACCCTAGGTTTATCTTATAGAATCTGTACAATATATATATATATATATATATATATATATAGATTGTATATTTTAATTTCTTATACATTATGCTCATATATATATATATATATATATGAGCATAATGTATAAGAAATTAAAACTAAATTATCTATCATCATCCATGAATTCCATATAAACTAATAATCATCCATCAATAAATGAAAGTATAGTCATACTAAATTTACCTTTTATAGCATTTAAGTATACATTTATCAACATGTTATTATTCAGACCATAAACTCTGTATGTTAGACTGAATTAAGTATGGCATAAACTATTTTGAAATCACTATTAAATGATCAGATAATAAAGATGATTTAATTTAAACAATACTTAAATACAAATGAATGTCTATTTTAATAAATGTAAATATAAATATCTATAACTTAATGAACTATATATGACTTAATTAAACAATGTTAATAAAGTAAAAAAGAATAGATTGAAACCACCTATTATTTTAGTTCTGATAATATTTAGAGCATACGTTTATTGGTGAGTTATAATGCAGTGTATGCATTCTGTATGATAGATGATTTAATTATAGTCTAAACTATTTTGAAATTACTATTTGTTTGGGGAAGGGATTCCAGTTATATTTAGTTCAATTTTATGTTCATTAAACTATGATTATTTATATTTATACTCTCTAAAACATGTTTTATTCAATATTTATAGTTGTTAAAATGAGGCACTGCTATTATCTTTGAATACTTAATAGTGATACATCATTATAACAAATCAATAAATGTATGATTAAATACCATAGGATCTAAAAGAATAGATGGGATTACTTTATTCTTTTCATTTATTTTTAGGTGACTATTAGATTGTACATAGATCATGCAGATGAACTATTTTAATTTCAATGTCATATATGTTACTACATGGTTATATATATTAGTATTTCTAAAATTGATAATTTATTTGATATTTAAGGGGTTGTTAACAATAAGATGCCATGCTTATCTTTTGAATAATTTTATAATGATTCCCAAAATAATTTATGTTATAATTAAATCATACTTACATTCAGAGTTGTATTGTGTGTTATAATGCATCAATAAATGTATCCTTAAACACAAAGAATAGATAGTATCCTTCATTTTTTCATTTATAAATGGATCATTATTAGTTTATATATAGCTTGTAAGTATTTGTTTCATTAAAATCCAGTGTATAAAAGGAGGTTGGCTTGACAACAGTTTGAAATTGTTTATTGCTATTGATATTGGGATTGTCTAAGTGTTGGCTGACTTTTAATGATATAAACATGTATGTGTGGATACTGTTGACATTTGGGTCAAACTTCTATAAATAAAAAATCAACTATATATTTTACAAATTTGCCTTATATTTGCTACAGTTTTCATATACATTTGTAATACCCACCTTTTGATAAATCCATATATGACTATTAATCACATTTACTTGATTAGAAACTATTATTTTTTAACTTTATATTTAGACTTAAAATTTACTAAAATTCATATATAACAATAATTTACACAGTATGCATAAATCTACTTTTTAAAATTAACTATTTGCCAGTTTTCACTCATGTGCCTAAATGTGTATTTCTAGAAATTACAATTAATGTTCATTATGTTGCAAATATACTTCTGCAGACCTTAAAAAAATATGGCAATATATGTTAATGAGATTAAAACTTTTTTAGTTCAGTCAAGTCAAACACAATTTTTCAATAGTATTGATATTTTGGGCAGTTATATTTGTCTTAAATTAAACGAATGTGATGATATGAATATTAGAAGGCATTAACATTTTTTTCTAATAACTACAAATATATATTAAAAATTTAAATAGTAAGTTCTTTAATAGATAAACTTTGAAGAAAATAAAATTATTACATATAAATATGTTATATAAGTTTTATTGAGTTAATTTCTTTATTTAAATCATATTATCTCATTAACAAAAATTGGATATATTAAAAATATTAGCAATAATAAATTGTTACGCATTTGTATATTAAAAAATCAAATTATAAAAAAAGTAAAGGTACAAAGCAGAAAATTCAATAGAAGATGCTCATATTACAATGGTGAATAACTCCAAAAGTAACCCAAGTGTAAGTATACATAATGTATGAAAACCACTAATTAATTTTACTTTTAGGAAAAAGTGGAGAAATCAAGATAAATATCATAGATAAATATATGAAATTTCCACTGACTTGTTGCAATTGTCAAGGTGGCTTAGTTAGTTAGAGTGTTTCCTTAAAATTAAAAATTCAAGACTCTAATAATCCATGTTCAATTCTCTTGCTAGTATTCTTACTTGTCAGGCCAGCAACACCTGAAGAAGAGAGGAGAATAATACTTCTTGAAACATTGTTCATATACTTACCTGTGTGCTATTACTAATAGTTGAATGTATTTGTAATTGTTAAATCAAGTTATTTTTTTTAAAGACATTCAATATTTAATATTAGATGAGGAGAATAATTCAACATATAAATACAACTAAAAAACCATCATCACAAATATTTAGTAAAACACTAATATGCTATATGACTTTTAATATAATATATTATTACTTTTAGTCACTTTATCTTTCTAACATTCGTTTTAAGTTTTCCAATCACAACAGTTTCTTTAGATTACAAACTTATTTAAAGAAATATCAGGAGATTACTATGAGTGAAACAATTTATTTGTAAGTCTATTTAGTAATATTGTTGACAGACTAACAAAATTTATCACTGAGTATTTTTAGTTATACAATATCATAAATTATTTGATATTAATATTTTTATATACATTAAGACAGAGATTTATATTAGTGATTGTGTAAATACTATTGTATTTATTGCTGTTTATAAAATCAATTAATTTTCTGTATCTTTTTATGAGTTTGTAATATGTACTCATTACAAATAAAATTGACAGCGAATTTTTCAAGCTTCAATCACAACAATAATAATAAAAATTCCAAACATGTAACATATACATTTGTGTTTAACATATTAAAATAATTTAAATTGAAAAATGGTAGATAATAGCAATCACTTCTTACGATTATGGATTCAATACTTGACTAATGTGTCCTGTTTTCTATATTTGAAAAAAAAAAAAAACAATGTTACATATGTAAAATAACACATAATTTTGAAACTAGATAAAAGCTAATTATTAGTAATATATTTCTTAGAAATTAATTTTGATAAAATAAAAATATTTTTACTAATAGTGTTTTTTTTTAAATTTCTATGCTGAAAGCACTTTTTAATTAAATTAATTAATATTTCTTTTCTATTTTTTGATTATTTGTCTTTATTTTATAAATTTATTGAAAAAAATAATTTACTAAAATTTATCTATAAATGTAAATTTTAAAATTAATTTATCTCTAATAAATTAGTAAAAGATAAATATATTAATAATTTATTTGCTTATTTTTCTTTTAAAAAATGTTTTTGAGTGGTCTCAATCTAATCTATGAAAGTTTATTGACTATTTAATATGTAAATGCATTTATTTAAAATATAATTTAATATAAATTATAAAAAACAATTTTAAAAAGAAGTATGTCTACGCTTATATTAATTTAATTATAGTAAATTTAAATTAAATAATAATTATTTGGATATTTATAATATTGATAATAATTTTAAATTTTCTATTATTTTACATATATAATTTTTCTGTCAGTGTACATAATATTCAAATTTTGCATTAACATTTATCATTGTATTATGGTAGAATTAAATTTTTATTCTTTAATAACTAGCAAAATAGCCGAGTATTTTAATTATTTATGTTCCATTAGCTATTATTTATTTATTTATAAATAATTTTATTGAAAAACCATATGTAATAATGATACAATTGCAAATCAAAAATAATAGTTATCCATGTTAGTCAGGCAACCAAATGATCTGATGTGGTTACTGGTGTTGTTAATCCAGCTTAATCAGGCTCCATGTGTTGTCAAATAAAAATCTGGATAAGATTATTCTGTCCTTATGGTGAAATTCCTTCAGCTTGGAAATGAATGTGTCTTCAGGCTTGGGATGAGAAAAGGTAAACTTGTTTCAACATCTGGCCATCCAGATGGCATGGGTGAGAAAGGTTGAGAGTCTTGTGGTGACATAATCTTTGGACACGAAGCAGCATTTGATATTTAAGATTTTGTTCAGGGGAATGTGGCAGTAGTAAGTAATAAAACTTCTGTTTTTGTTATATGCTGGGCAATCATTTCTCATATGATCAAAGGTTTCACAGGTTCTATGGCAGTTGTGACATGTAGGATCTATATTATTGAGAATCTCCTGTAGTGCAGGAACCAGTTCATCTGGAATGAATTCAGGTTGATTTTCACTAGAAAGTCCAGGGACCTTGGCTTCAGCTTGACATGCCTGAAATCTAATTTAGCCAGCTTATCTTTGCAGGTGGAGGCCTGTCTGATGGAATGACTGGTTGTTTCACTATACTCTGAGGAAATTTCTTTTGTAGGATGTGGATCAGAGAGTGGCACTTTTGGTAATATATAGAAAAAGTTGCGTGCAATGACATACCATTATTTTTACTATGTCACTGCATGCGTTCAATTCCTATGGCCACTATTTTACCATTCCACAAAAGCCGTGCACAGATTCGGTTGATTTTTGTGTTGAAAGTCTTTGTCATGTTAATTATGGGTAGATAGTAGCTAATCTTTGCCATTACCTTGATATTGAAAAGAGAGATTTTTCCTTGCAGCAATAAATAAACCTTGGCAAGGTTTTGAACTGTGTTGGTGGCGGATTCAATGATGAAATTCTGTATTTGTATTGACATGGCTTGTGGTGATTTGTATATGAGAAACCCCAAAAAGTTTTGGGGGTCTGCTGAGAAAGGCAATGATATCTTCTTGCCAGTGTTGATTTTCCATGCCGATGACTTGTTGAGGTTGAAGGAAAGTTTTGAGGATTCTGAAAATTTTTTGATTATTTGGATGAGAGGTTTTAGATATTTTTGGGAGGGTAAGGTGACAAGTACATCATCCATGTAGGAAAATGCTTTACAGTGTTTCTTCAGCTGGGGTATATAGATTCCTGGAAGTTCTGCCTCAATATGTTTAAGAAGAGGGTTTAAGAAGAGTATAAATAGGAGACTGCTAAGTGGAGATCCTTGGGGTATGAATCTTGAAGGAATAAAACCATCTGTAAAGAAACCATTCAGGAATATGTGGACCAATCTGTTATTTAGTAGATTGTCCAATATCTGAATGATTTGAGTAGGAATGTCTAGTGCTGAGATGCAATTTAGCAGGATGTTGATATCTACTGAATCAAATGCTTCAGAGATGTCTAGCTGAATGGCAATGGGTTTGTAAATATGATCACAGATGATTTTTACCTCCCCAATTGCAGAGAGTGTGGATGAGCCCTTCTTTGTGAATTGCAACTGGGATATGTCATCCAGAATAACATCTTGTATTTTCTCCTTGATTACCCCTTCAATGACCCTAAACAGAATTGGGGTCATGGAGATTGGTCTTATGCTAGATAGAGCAGATGGGTCCCGGTTTTTCTTAAGGGGATCATCACTATGGGATAAAGTTTGGGGATAGTTTTTTTGCTATTTGCAAGATGGTTAATTAGTTTTAACACTATTGAAGCTGTGAAATTCTCAAGGTGCATAAGTATGAACTTTGGAATGCTGTGTAGTCCTGGATGGACATTGGACGGTAGGGCAGCCAAGTGGTTTTTGATGTTTGATATTGTTATTCCATGTTCATTGTTTTGTGATGTCTCATGCCTCTGATTTGTAAGGTAGGGAACAGAGTTTGATAGGTGGTTTTTGAAATATAAGTCTATTTGGATGAGCATTTGATTGCCAGAGGTATGGCTACCACCAATGAGGAGGGACAAAGGAGTTTTTTGTTTCTTCCTTACCCCCAGAGCCTATCTGAGATAGCCATGTGCCCAGCAGTGTTGGCCAGGTAAGTATAACCTAGCATTCTTTGTTGCTATTATTTCAGCAATTGCAGCTTGTTTATGCTTGTACTGTGTTTTAAGTAATAGGAGGTTGTCTATAGTACCATCACTTGAGAAATTTTTAATCATATGGTGTAGCAGATCAAGCTCATCCATAAGAGTTGTTGACCCTTTATGTTTTTTGGTGTGCTGTATGATTATGGTTTGGATGATTCCTGTGAAGGTAAACCAGGCTTCCTCTGGATTAATGTCAAGAATGTCAATTTTTTCAAAGAGTATGTAGGCATCTGAGAAAACAGATTCCATGGCAGCGGCTTTAGTTATAATTTTGATTGTTTTATTATAGTCTATGGGAGTATAGGAGTCCAGTTCTAGAGACACTATCAGGGCAAGATGATCTGAGAAGGGAACGAGTTGAAGCTTGGCTTCCAAACCATAGTGCAGCTCTGAGGTGTAAAACATTAGGTCAATCAGCATTCTAGAGCTCTTCATATAGAATGAGTATGCATCTGCAGGAAAGAAACCTCTGCCATTTATGAAACCCCTGGCTAAGAGATGAAGGTATTTCCATGTGAACACATTATATTGTAGATTGAAGTCCCCCAAGAGGATTGTAGGGCCTGTGTTGTTTGCAGTGATTAGATTTATGGTGTGGATTATTCTAGAATAGGTCAATGGGCTGTTCTTGCAGTATATATAAATTGCAATGAATTCACTAGATTGGTATATAAGCTTGATTGCAATTAGATTGGCATCATAGTAAAGCACTTTATAGGAAGAAGGTGGATTATTATTAATAAATTTGAATAAGATTGTGAAAAGGAACCAACTATTAATGAAGGCTCTTAGATTTATTTTAGAAGTGATCAATGAATTGATTGTCACTGCATACATTCTTATCATTGCAACTGTTTATATAATAAAAGAAAATAAAAGGCATGCTCTGCCAATACATTAAGCATGTACATAAATTTATTGACTTTTGACAGAAAGTTTAAGACTAAGAGACACAATAAAATTCTCAGATGGTTGGTAACTTAGAAATATCAGATAAATTTTATCAAAGATAAAATCAATATGTTAATGTTCACTCTTTTATATATGTATTTAAATATATATAAGTCAGTAAATTGTGGCCCTACACAATGCTGTAATGTTACCAATTAAGTCAGATGTTTTATTTATCTAAATACAATTATAGATCATTTTCAAAACAAAAAATATATAAATTGAAGAAACCATTTAATATAATATAATATATTGTTATGATTTTTGATGCTATAAAAAGAAGATATAATTGATTTTAAAAGTGGATATGTATTTATTTTGGAAGCATAATAGAGTTACGAAAAAAAAATATTGCGGAGATACATAGTGCTTTAAATAGAGTTGCACAATTTGTTATTAAGTTTAATAGAAGATAGCAAAGGAAGATAATTCAGAAATATATATCCCACTAATTTTGTGCTTAATGAAGCAATAGAAGATTTCTGTATAAATATGTAAAATTGTTTTTTATTTAATCAGACAAATAATATTTTGAAACTGTCATGAACGATTTAATGCTACAATTTTAAATCGATTAAAAACACTTAATATTATGGATTAATTTGGATATGAAGACAAAAATAAAACAGAAAAAAATAGAATTGTAGAATTTGTAAGGAAATAAAATTGGTTTATTATATTATAATTAGTGGTGGCCTTTCTTCTCATGAATCCAACAATATTTAGTCAACTCTCATGGTTGAACATATGCAATTTGTTTTAAACCTACTATTTATAAATTGATGAGACTTATTCATGAATGAAAACTGTTATCTTTAATCTACTGAGATGATAAATTTATCTGGATGTTATCTCCCCTAAAAATACATATAATGAAATATGTATATATACTCAGCAATAATCTTTCACAAGTCCTAATTAATATTTTCTGATCAGCATATTTATAAACATCAGTATTATATGATTACAAGAACCAATCCTATGGTTTATATAAGTATTAAACAGTTGAATTAATAAGAGTGATGATAGAAGACTAATAGAAGCCTGACTACTAGCTAGATCACTTAGGGCAGGTAGTATTTAAACTGATGGAGAGGTGTTAATACAAGATTAGATCAAACTGAACTATTTTAAAATACATATATATATATATATATATATATATATATTTTAAAATATTTTAAAATAGTTAAGATATATATATATATATATATATATATCTTGTAACTAAGCTAACAATTCTACTTCTCAAGCAAAAATACAAACAAACACAACTGGTTTTGGCTGACTACATAGCTACTAAAAAGCAAACTTAAAAAATACTCATAACTGGTTCAGAGACTACATACACTGGGCACTGGGATATACAAACAAAAAACTTGCACCTATATCAATTCTATATAAATCCCAAATAATAACTGGAGAAGGAATGATTATGCCATTACTTGACTATTTGATAAATAAATTTCAATTATATCCCCATCATAACACTACAAATCTCAAACTTAACAATTTAATGATTAATCACAATATAACTAATGAAGAAATAATAAACAAAATCAAAAAATATCCTAATAGTGCACATCCTGGAATATACACAGTCCCCAAATTTATACTATAACACCTCAATCACTTCACTGTACCTATAATTCAAAAGGTGATTTGCTATCTATCAAATCAAATACATATCATTCTTCAGCTATACCCTATCTTTCCTTGCTGAAGAAACCTATTTATTCTACACCCTTAATCAACATTAGTATCCATGTCTCTACTGATTATTAACATAACTGAAGCATTAGTTAAAGATAAAATACAACCACTCATCTTTCAAAAAATCTCCAAGTATCAATTTGCAAAGAAAAGAAGCTTCATCCTTGAAGCGATCTTCCTTTTCAGAGCCATAATTGATCCAATCAGAGTGAATAAAAAGGCAGCACCAATAGTTGTCCAGCTAGATATTGAGGTGGCTTTTGATTCAGTTCCAACAGACAAGCTGTTGAAAGTACTTGAACAATACATTTCTTCATCACTTAGATGTAATCTGGTTTATCTATTGTACAATAGATCCATCTATCCATATCACATTGAATGGTAAAACATCTCACAATTTCATCCTACACAACTCCGTACCACAGGGCTTGCCATCACTCAGTGTTCTACCATTTATTTCATATATTAACCCTATGCTGGTTGAAATTGAAAAAAAAAAGCCACCTATAGTCATATCTCAAACTAATCTCCCTATAAACCACATAACCTTTATGAATGATATAATAGTCTTCCTCCAATAAAGTTATACCCATGCTAATAGACATTCTAAACAAATATACACCTAATTACTCACTCAACGTCAATACTAGCAAAATGGCAATTTGGAATATCCTTACTGATAATCCTAATAATTCACTAACTAAATCCCTCCTGCATACTTTTTTGGAATCCCTTTCCATATGACAGTCAATGCCAGAAGAATAGCCATTCAAAATCAACTAATGGACTCAATAACTAAATAATTAACCCTCTTACTAAGGTTTACCTCTCAATACACAGTAAGACTACACTCCTTAACATGTTAATATTACCCAACATTAACTATTGCATGCCAGTCATTTGTTTTTTTCAAAGCTTTCATAAGAAAAATCAATTCATTATGTAGCAAATTGATGTGGAATTAAAAAAAAAAAACATTTCAATAAGCATCAAAAACCTGCAAAAGCATACAAATTTCAATGGTTTGTCATTTCACCCAATCACTACCTTTTATTATCAAAGAATGCACCAGCAATATTTTCAACCATATTTAAAAATAGAACCAACTGATACACCACCACCTATCAAGAACTAGTTCATAAATCAACTATTGCAACTTATTAATAAGAATCAAACAACAAAGAATTAAACACAAAGATTGATTATTGGACTGCTCACAAAATTCTTAACAATATGGATACTCAATCACATCCCAACAGCTTTCTCAACATAAACAATAAAGCACTAATTACCAAATATAAATATGGGCATCTCGAACCTAAATATCTAGATTTTATGATTAAAATCAACCTAGAAGCTTTACTATGAATTTCTTTCAAGAAAAATGAGATTCTCAAAAAATAACCTTATTTGCACTTTCTAATGGATTGCTCCTCACTTACAAAATATAGGCATCTCATCACTATTATCTCACAGAGCAATAAAATCACTACCAATATCTTAATTGACAGTATCTCAAAAGGGTTTTTTCTAACAATTAGGATTTCAATCTTTCTTTTTTCTACATTATGGTTCCTAAGATGTCACTTTGTATTTAACTCCACTTCTCTTAAATTGTAGTCATTGTTTCTAAATAAATTGAAAAAAATTAAAACTAGAGACTGGCTCATTGCTCCAGCTGAAATAGTGTCAGCCACCTGGTGTCTACTGAAACTATAGCACTACTCAATTTATGAATAAATGTAATCATGAGCATAGAAGAATCAGAAAACAGTTTCTAATCTAAGAAGCATGAAAATACCAATTCATCTCTAACAAAGCAATGACCAATTGCAATTCATTAACTGAATAAATTTAAAGCATAATTGCATGCATTTGTAATCTGGCATGTAACAGTGACTATCAATCATCGTTCAGGCTGTACTAATTATACAAACTTTTTTATTTAAAATATAAAAAAAACTGATAACAAATTGTAAAAATCAAATTGTGTATACCTCTCATGTAAATATACATATGTAAATAATAATGCTAATAAATAAATTTTAAAACTAGTAGTACTACTAGTACTATTAGTAGAAGGAGTGATAGTAGTAGTAGTAGAAGGAGGAATAGTAGTAGAAGTAGTAGGATTAAAATTAGTAGGAGAATAGGAGGAGTAGGAGGAATAGGAAAAGTAGGAGGAATAGGAGTAGGAATAGTAGTAGTAGTAGTAGTAGTAGTAGTAGTAGTAGTAGTAGTAGTAGTAGTAGTAGTAGTAGTAGTAATAGTAGAAGTTGAAATAGTAGTAGTGTTATTTAGGAGGATTGTAAATTTCTTTTTCAGAGAAGAAAAGTGAAGTTATTAATTAGTATTTTATTAAAGGAATATTAATTAGTTTATTATTATTTCTGTAATAAATTTATAAAATTATATTTTAGGGTATATTCCCAATGTTTAAACTAGTGTATCTTATTGAACTTCTCAAATTAGGAAATTTATAATTATATTTATTATTTTGACAGAACTTTACTTTGTTTATAATTGTTAGTTAGTTATAAATTAGATACATTAATAAATGAATGGATTAAATATTATAGTTTGTAACCCTAATTACTTATTAAGAACCTAAGTGTTATGATATTTTATTATAAGATTTTCTTAAATTTAATTAGTGAAGAATATTATTTTATAAGATATTATATCTTGAGCCAGTCTTTATGTTATATTATTTTAATAGTCATCATTTATGCAACTTAATTATAATACATTATTGTTATTTTAGGTTAGCCATATTCTCTTGTTAAGTAGTATTTCCTTTAAGGAAGGGTACACTATATCTATGTATACTACATGCATGCATATTCTTTAAAACATTGTAATTTTTTGATATATTTGACATCAAAATGTGTAAATTTCAGATGCACATTGCTCATCATTTCTGAAAGCAGTTAGTATAATTTTTTATCAAATTGCATATCTGCTGCTTACTAAAGAATATATTGCTTGTAAATTATGTTTTTATTAAATATAATTAATGGTTATTTAAAAATTTATTTCTAGTTTTAATCAAATCATTAAATTGAAACAAACAAAACAACAATATACAACAATATATATATATATATATATATATATATATATATATTTGATTATATATATATATATATATATATATATATACATATGATATATATATATATATATAATCATTGTATGCATATTACTTAAAACTTCTCTTTATTTCTGAAAGTAATTTGCCTAACTAAATTAAAACGTTATTAAACTGAAAGAAAAAAACACTTTATACTACTCTTTCATTAGCATTATTTAAAACAAATCAATGTTTAAAAATAATTTTTAATTGTGATACTGAAAATTATTTAATGTTTTAAATATTTTCTTTCCTTCTGTTCTATATCTAAGAAAGATGAAAAGATGAGTATTTTATATGGATTAGACTTGTATTAATTGGTTATATACAGTGCTCAAGCAATTCTATTGAGTTTAAATACATGAAACCTCAATTTTAAATTTTTGATCTAACTTGAAACAGATCAAAATGTAACAAATAAATTAACAAATAAATAAACAAACCAATTTTCCAACTTTAATAAAAGCATTTTAAAAATTGGTACTGTAAAAAAAAAGAATTAGATAAGAAAAATCAAATAAACCTCTACAAAAATAATTTAAAACATCAGTTCTACGCAATTAAATTTATGAAGAATGGATAATCTCCAGAAAGTAATCAAATTATTTTCACTAACATGAAAAAAAAAAAAAAAGGAAGAAATAAAAAAAAATGTAAAGTTAATGCTTACATGATAAAGATCTAACAGGTAATAGGAAAAAGGAAATATAAATATTGATTTTTAAAAAAAATGACAAATAAAATATTAGAAAATAATATTTTGTTACTTCTGTAAAAAATGTTTAAATTAATATAATTCATCTACAGAAAATTTTAAATTCAAAGCAACCAAAAAAGAAATAACATGATCTTCTAGAAGTAAAAAGGATTATGGCATAATAAATGATATCCATATATTAAAAAAGTTACTGAAAAGGGCATATAATGTGAATTCCATTTTGTTATAGATTTATAGATTGTGAAAAAGTATTTGACTTTAAAAGAAATATCCACTGTCAAATACCACAGCAGTTATTAGACTACATAATATTCTAAGAAGATTAAGCATTGATCAAGATGTATGATAGCGGGATTTCATATCTCTAAAACATTTTATAACAGTTTTACCCAAAGTAATTTTAGAATTAAATGGAGATTAATTAAGATATCTACATTTTTGCAAATGATACATTATCAATTTGGAAAATGTTTCATGATTTATCAGATAAAAATTAGAAAGTAGGATTTTTAAGATAAAAGTCAAAAATAATTTAAAATACAGTTTTTCAAAACAGATAAAGTACAACATGGTATTAATGAATTAAAATAAATTTATAACTACAAAGTTAATATGTTATTAAATCACAATGAATATAGAATTAAACTTGTTATTTATAAAATTATATGTATAAAAATTAAATTCTATTATATTAAGACACACAGATATATATTTACAGCATACATTATATAATAAACTTTAATATGTATCCTTTAATTATAATCTATTTTTATTTTTAAAATTGCATTCTTTGATCATTACATTTTAAACACACACACACACACACACATGGAAAGATTTGAATTATACGAAATGTTACATATATGTATATTTAAAATATAATGATTAAAGAATCTATTTTATTAAGATATAATATGGTGATTATATATTGAACTAAATAGCAACAAAAATGCCCAAAGCCCTAAATAATTATTGCCACAACCTTAGCTCAGCCAATAAACAAGTAAATCTATTAATATAACAAACTTATTTTTGCTTTAAATGTCTGTAGTAAAGAAAATATATATTGATGATATCTCAGATTATAAAATACACACGTAACGTAGAATATGTAGTAGAATAGTAAAAAATATTATAATAATTATTGACTGACAGCTTCTCACAAGATATTAAATGTAAATAAATTAGATCTAATGTTTTCTCAGAGTTTAAAATATTAAATGTAATAAATAAGACTCTTAGTGTTTTATTATTTAATCATAAACATTATAATTGATATAGCAGGATAACAAAGAACATTTTATTGTACCCAAAATATATTCTCAATATCTAAATCTTAATACATAAAATATAAATATTAATAATGGAAATTAATATAAAAATGTTACCTTTTTATAAATTGGTATATATTTGAATAAAATATAGTAACATTAAATGATCATAGATGATGAGTGCAAAATATAAAGTACAAAAGCCAAAATAACTTAATAAATGTATTTAATTTACAAATAAATAAAATAATAATATTAATAATTAAAAGTTGTTTTGTATTTTAATTTTACCATGATGTTATGAAAAAAAAAACATTATTGCTCATGGAAGAAACAAAAGCTGCATGCATGTTAGACAAAAAACATGCTAGGTCCAACATTACATTTATATATAACAATTCTAGAAACTGTTTATACCTATCTGTATAAAGCACATATTAAAAGTTGACATTAAAATTTTTGATTTTAACTAATTAAAATTGAGAATGATTATCTTCTTTTTTTTTTTGGTTTCTAGGTTTATAATACGTTGAGTATTGTCTTATTCTTTTAATTCGAAAAAGGATTCACAAAACATTTTAGATGTTGCATATATTAGTCAGTAAATAAAAAATCTTTAGAACTTTTAACATGGATAGCTAAAAGCTTGACGTTATGAATCAATTTAATATCTTAGATTTTCAATAGAAAAAAAGCACTTCAAAATATATTATGGTACAACACAGATTCCAAGGCAAGGTTATTTCATCATAATGACACAATTACTTCAACACAATTATTTTTTTTATATTGAGACTATTTTGTAAAATCTTATTGTATGGCAGTGGGATAGGGATCATTATTAATGTGTCATAGTGGTAAAGAAAATATTACTCACATTAAAAAAGTCATATATAGTTATTTTTAGATTGGTAAATATTTTAAATACACATTCACAAATATATTAAAAATATATATTTTTCTATACTTAGGTTTATATATATTAAGTTTTTTACGAAGAAATATTACGCCACCTAGTGGCTCTAGGAATACAATGTTAGTTTCAGGTCCCCTATATTAGGTGGAATTAAAAAAGGATAACGAAGCTTCACTGTAATATTTTGAAGCTAAACTGAAGGTAAACTCATTACCTTTAAGTGTTATTATCAAAATGAAGAAAACTTTTAGTTTTCTAACAGCAACAAGGTTTTAACTGACATCGTTGTGAAAACAAAAATGGCAAAGAACGTATCAAATCAAGTGCACAATAGAGGGGAAAATGTGAGTCAAGAAAACAGCAATATGGATAAACACCTGATGGAAGAAGAGAATCCAGTTAACAAAGAGAACACCTCGGCTGATTTGGACTATATGTCACCCAAAATATGACAAGGAAAGAGAAAGCGAATGTCGATGAAAGCTTCGGAAACTCTAAAATTAAAAATCAACATTATCTAAAAAGCGAAACCGATTAATAAAAGTTTAAAATTGAAAATATTATCTAAAAGCAAATCATATTAATAAGAACAAATTTATAAAATCAAAATTTGAAACTAATGAGAGAAGTAAGTCAAACAAATTATTTAATGTTAATAACCAAGAATCTAAGTATGAAGAGGCATTACAATCAAAGTATGGGGAAATAACATTATGCAGGAGGCTTATGATAATATATTGGATGTAACGCATGAGGAAGATGAAAAATCAACTGTTTTAACAAAGTCACTTAATGAATAACTTTTAAGAATGATTGAGAAATTCAAGGAATAAAAGTGAACAATTCTTTTATCAAGATCATAACCACAGACAAATTCATTTGACAAACTGGATGTTAGACACTCCAGCTAGGAATATCATATTTGTAACAGTGATAGAGTTTTGTTGTAATATTTGAGGGCACAGGTCTGCACTCCTCATTTCTTTCACAGGGGTTGATGATGGCAGTCATTGGGGGTCTGGTTGGTGGGTGCGGGCTGTTGATGATTATTGCCACTTCCAGAATACCTGCCGGGAGGGTACAGGGTCAAAGTTTTCAGCACCTTTCCCACTCTGATGGGCTTCTGTGCTCCCTTGATGGATTGTTTTTGGGCAGTGCAGATCTGTGCTCGTCCATATATAGATACACATTGAGTTAGGTTATACAACCCTTTTGTGGATATGTTATTTATCGAGCGTATGTACTTTGTTTTTACCTTGTAACATTGAACACTGTAATATCATGTAGCGGGTGATCAGTCACCTGTGTTTTTTTTACCTTAATAAAAAAAATATCTTTAGAAATCTAATGTGCCCAAGCGATATCACTTTATCATTATTTCATTGTTTAGTTTCATGCAACAAAATCCAGAGTTCTGGAAAATTACACTAAAGCTAATCCAGATGAGGATTGAAACCTCAAATCTGACCACACCTCAACTCATTTACCAGCAATCCATAATTTACTACACTATGGATGACTTTTATGAGGCTACACTTAGTCTCAGTTTAATTTGTGAGCCGGCTGAGAAAAGAAAGGAACACGAGACTCAGTGGGATAAATAAGAATTTAATAATAATATTAAATAGACACACTCTTATGCATTAACAGGCTAATGCACATATAAACTAATACATTTCAACTAATTCAGATTGATTTGGAGTGGATTATGAAATATACACTAAAAAGTATTAAATTTTAAATATCTTTAATAAACAAAATTGAACAATTAATAATAGAATAACAAACAGATGTGCATTGGTTGCAAGGTTTTACATACACAGGCATTACAATGATGATGAGATAATTATAAAACAGAAGTCTCATCTTATTAAGAATGCCCTTTATACATATATTTACTATCTGTGATCAAGATTTATGTCTACATATATATATATATATATATATATATATATATATATATATATATATATATATATATATATATATATATATATATATATATATATATATATAACAAATTTTAATGGTAAATACAATATTATAGTTTAAATTCTTTTGTAGTACTTTCGATTACATGGTAATCCTCATAAGCTTTAACTGAATTTCAAATTTTTTAAACTTAATGTTATGTATATTTTCATAAGGTATGTATGGCCATATTTGCAACTTGCCTATTAATAACCTCATCCTTATATTTATCAATCAAAATTGCCTCTTTAATTTTCTTCTTTTTATGATATCTTTCTTCCATTAATATTTTATTTCACTACTATTAAATGTAAATCTATAATTACAAGTGTTTTCATGGTCAAAGAATACTGAAGCTGTATTAAATTGACTTTTTGCATTATTTTTAATTCGATTATATAATAATTGATGCTCCTTCAATTTTTTCTCCACAGATCATCTCAATTTACTGATATATAATTTCTGACATCCACATGAAATCTGATAATTATATTACTTCTTTTCAATTTATGAATTATATTCTTAGAATTATTAATCAATCAGTTAACATTTGGAGGAACACAAAATGAAATATTATACTTTTCTTTAAATATATTCTTAATTAATTTAGATTGCATGTTAATTATAAATGGCATAGATATCCATTTTTTATTATCTAAAGTAACAATGCAAATACTCTTCTTATTATTAAATGAATTTACTGTCTACAAAATTTAGTTATATCATAACCAACCTTTAAAAGTTCATTAGAAAAGAGTTCAATATTTAAAATTTTATAACTTTTATATTTACATAATTTATCATTGTGATGCAAAAAACATTTCAGAATTGCCATTTTATGCATCATTGGAACACATGATTTAAAATAAATGTATTCTCTTTCTCCAATAGGTTTGAAAATTAATTTATAATTTAAATCAGTAGCATCTCTAAATATTTGTAAATCCAAAAATTTTATTTTTTCATTTTGTTCATTCTCAATAGTCCATTTTAAATTGTGTAAATTATTCAGATTATATAAAAGAACCTCAATAATGTCTTTAGGACCACAAACAAAAACATCATTGTCATATCTAGTATAAATTTTAATATCTTCAAAATTATAAGAATTATATATAATATCTTCATATTTTGACAATGTAAAATTACAAATTTG
This sequence comes from Epiperipatus broadwayi, assembly GCA_028023455.1. Classification (NCBI taxonomy): domain Eukaryota; kingdom Metazoa; phylum Onychophora; class Udeonychophora; order Euonychophora; family Peripatidae; genus Epiperipatus; species Epiperipatus broadwayi. The sequence continues at coordinate 2,009,979 of JAQFVV010000185.1, forward strand.
TGCTATCATAGGTAATCCCATTGGCCATCCTTTACCCATTTTATAAATCCTATCAATATATGTTGCAATAATATTATCACTTATAAATTTTAGTGATTCACTAATAAAATTTATTAAATGTTTATTTACATACATATTATTTAGTTCAATTTCAATTACATTTATAGATTCAAGATGATCAATTGATCCATATAATTCCGTTACATCCAATGAATTAACAGATCATTATCATTTATTTTTATATTTTTAATTTTATCAACAAATTCATAAGAAGATGCAATTGTATATCTTCCAAAACCCAACATATCTTGTAACTATTTACCAATAAATTTAGCTGTTTTATACACAAATGACCACCAAAATCAATCATCAATCTAAGAGGATTTTCTACTTTTTGAAGTTTAATATTAGCAAATATTCTTGGCCCATATAAATGTAGATGGATATATATATATATATATATATATATATATATATATATATATATATATATATATATATATATATATATATATATCATAGTATGTACAACCATTCATATATATATATATATATATTATGCCAATTACTTCCTAGGTTTGCTAGCTATAAGCAAAACCATACCAAGATGACATAATATAAAGCATTGGTTGCTAATTCTATATTATTGTCATTGAACAATAAATATGCTTGGATACAGATTGACTTGATAAACCAGATTCCAGGTTCAGACCAAAGCTGAATTATCTAATGAGGTGGAACAAATTAAATACTAAATTAAGTATTGCAATATGAATGTATATTCAATACTTGGTACTCCATTCCCTTAGACTGGATCACTTGTTAGTATACTAAAGAACTTTAGTTCAGGGTGTCAGAACAGCTTTAAAAATGGTTTTGAACTCTCATGTTCCAGTTCTAAGAATGACTGTCTAAACTAAATAATGGGATTGCCTATCACTATGAGCCCATTTTAAAGAAATTATAGCAAGACATAATACACAATAGTATGTAGTAAAAACACATTTGTAAGACTTATAAAATATACTAATATTAAAGACAAATTTAATGCGCTAAATTCTATAGTTTTAGTCAGCAGAAATTACCTTTATCTAATTCTCAAATTAGCATATCTTAATGATGCCAAGAGAGTTTCATTAATAGCAATCTAGTTTTAATTACTGGAGTCTGTATATATTTTTTATGATTAACTAGGAAAGAAAAATCATATTTCAGTCCTCTATTAATAATTACAAATATCTTGCAATATAATCTCAGGCTGATATTTAACTGATATATAATAATAATTGAAAATTTCTCTAACAAGCTAATACATTGTAGTTTAAGTAAAACATATATGATATAACAATGAGCGCATAATGGTCTGAGAGAATAATGGTCTGTGAGACTAGATTTCAAAGCAGTGATTTATGTTTGCTAAAAATAGCAAAGAAACATTTTACTGGAGAGCTTCTAATCATCTTTCCACACAGACTTATATTAATTCCTCCTGCTTTGAAATGATGGCTTGGCATATCACATTTAAAATGAAATTAAATAATTAATAAAAATTTTAGGCATGACCACTGATTATAAATAAAGATGAAATTAATATATAATTTAATTATTATAAATTAGAAACTTGTTTCTCAAGTTACATTAGTAAGCAAGCTTTTACACTTACATTTAATATTTATTTCAAACATTTAAGAATTATTACTTTATCTATTTAGGGACATCCATAGTTAGATGATTTTAAATATTTAAAGTTTAAGTAGATTTATAGAGCCCTGTGGTGATGATATTACCGATTTCTTCTAAAGGCTGAGCTGTTCAGCATTTGTATTGGGCACTTTCACTTCTCTGAATAGATTGTCTTTCCTCAATGTCTTCTTTAACAATTTCTGGTACACATCTTCTCCATTCCCACAGTGATGATGATAATGTGCAGCTTGCAGGAAGGGAAGAATGTCACAATTCATCTGGAAGAAGATGGCAAAGTTGGGGCCTTCCTAGCCACTCATTCTAAATTTTCAAACAACTGTATCTCCCACAGGCAACTACTTAGATTATATTTGAAGAGAGATCTCCAGTGCTGAAAATAGAGGGGTATATTACATTTCTACCCCCTCCCCCCGTATAAAACCTATTTAGTTGATAACAACATTGAAATTTTAATCTTTAAATTTAACATATATTTATTAACTTTTAAATTTAACATTCTCATCCTGGTAAAGACAAAAGCAAAATCCAAGTGAATCAAAATAGTGCTGCATGGTCACATTTGCTTTATCCAATATATTCTTTAAAATTTGTTATTTTTAAGATTTATATTTGCCCTTCATAAAAATCTAAAACAGTTGCATGTTGTGGGATCTTTTTACTAAGAATTATTTAATATTTGTAGAACTAACTTATTTCTGCATAAACATTTCACTACATAAGTATGTTGGTCACCCATGGAATTGAAAATATACATTGAAACAGTAATATCTGTAGTACATATTTTGCTTCATTGTCTGGTGACATTAGTAACTTTAAAAGTAAAGTTTGAACCCATTTCTATATTTATTTCATCATCAGGAGATGTAAGTACACACATATACACACTAGAATCTCTACCCTGTTTACCTAAACAGTTATATTTAACTATTTTTTATTATTGTTAATTTTCATTAGATTTTAATTCTGAAATTTTAAATTCTGTTTATTATAGAAAGCCATGTATGTGTGTATATGTATTACAGATACAGAAAATAATATGTGTTAATAAAATATGTATTAATTTATATATATATTATTTGTTTCTATAATTAATGTAAAGCTAATGCAATACCAGAGAAAGTTCTGAAAAGTAATTATCATAAAAAGAAAAGAATATACCTTAATTGATGTAAAATGTTGTTCTCAATTAGTTATTTTCAATGATTTGCAGAATTAATGTAAATCATATCTTTTAAATCTATTTCCAACACAGAAATAGATTTGAACAATACTTTCCACAACTTATCTTGTTTTCATCTTTTAACTGTAAGACAATAGTAGCTAAAATCAAGCTGTGTAATGCATATCTGGTCTCCTCAAGTAAAAGAATTTTGTGAAAGGTTTAATATTGTATAAATACTGCCAAAATTTCAAGCTTAAAAAAGAACAAATTTAAAAGCATTGCCAACTGAATCCATGTCAATCCAATTTTGGTAAAATGACCACTGAGTAGAGGGAAGAAGTTTACCACTCCTGACCTTTCAGATCACCCTCCTGTTACATGGTGCCATACCATCACCATTTAAAAACTGCTTTAAATGAATTATGAATTAACATTTAAAGATGCATACCAACATTTACCTGAACTCTGTATTGCTGATCATGCTTTCCATGTTTATTTCTCATGATGTCAATCTGAATAGCCACCAAATCATTGGAAGATAATCCATTTATGCTGCTAAATGAACTCTCAATATTATTTCACTTCACTGTAATTTATTTATAATCATATTGTAATATTATATTTTATCTAATAACTGAATATAATATCAGTTATCATAATTGTATTAATCTTAATGACTCTCTCTCACTGTCAAATTTATGAATCTCCTTTCTGTAAAATATTAGCCCATATCTATAATTTTCAAATCTGTAATTCTATCTTGTAGATTTTCATGCTTTAATTATGTCTTTACTGTTTCATGTGGCAATCTTCATCTATTTTATTTTGAATTATGTAGTTTATATTGAATTGATTTTAATATGCTAATGATTCAATTTAGTGAACCTCTATTATTTTAGCTACCATCCCAATATTATGGGATGCTTAAATATTTAAATGTAAGTTTTCTTACTAAATGAAGGTTCACTTGATTGAATATTATTGAATATTATATGTATCTAATGGTGGATTATCAAGCCATTATATTATGGGATATTATCATGTACATTTTCTTACTTTGCTTAACGCTATTGATTTAAATATATTATATGTCCTTTAACATAAAATTTGATGACCATAATTTATATCTGATAGTTAATCATTTGCTTATCATGTAATCATGTGTTATAATTTATTATATAATATATTTGACATTTAAGCATACTTGGGTTTGTTAAATAGAGAGAATAATACTTTCTGCCCTTTTGTTCTGATTTATTAGGCAAAGTCATATGTGTACCTTTAAGAATGGGTTAATATTTCATCATGACATTACATGTGATATTATTAATTTATTTGAGGTTTTATTTAATATATTAGTATCATTAAGGGCCTGAACCTTTTTTCGATGTTGCTTACTCATAATAGTATTATAAATCTCATATTCTGCTTTATCATAATTATGTTCCATAGGACCTAGTTTTATTCTTTGTATACCTTATCCCATAATAGGTTTGGAAGCACTGACCTCAGGACATTAGGTTGTTCAGAGTCACCATGAAGTAACATTGGAAAACCCAGATCATGGCATCCTTACCAATCACTCTCCAAGTACTGCTTTGTCATAGGTGCAGATAATCTCTCATACTTATAAATAAATGATGAAGCCTCTCAGTGCAAAAGTGGTCCAAAATCCTTTCTAACACTATCATTCCAGTCAGCACTGCAACTTATTATTATTTATATGACCCATGTTATATCCATAAGTTGTAATGCAGTGATCTTTGTAAACAATTTTATTTTGATTATTATTAGTATATTTTAGTAATGTCATAATAAAACTTATTTCAGCTATCCACCCTCCCATTTAGACAGGCTTAAATGTGCTCATAGGTGATAGAGTTATTAAATCAAAACTGTTAATTCAAATACACATATAAATGCAGATTCATGTCAGATGATCAATATAATGTATATTTTGTTAGTTAAATAAATTTTATAATATCTATTAAGATACTTAATTACTGTATCATTATTGTAAGCACCATTTGAAGGTTATCATTGAAACAATGTACATTCCACATATCTATAAATTAATAGTCATTATTTTTGTCTGATCGTTTATAGCATTAATCTCATTATCTATTAAAATTAATTTGTAATTACCATTAGCACATTAAGCCGTCTTTCCATAATGTATGCTACACACTCTATCTCCTATAAATGTAAACTATTCTCTTATGCCAGTGTAGCCATATTTGTAATATGTTATAATTGATGTCATTTATCAATAGGTAAATTTCCAATTGTGTGAAATCTGTGCTATGTCAATTAATACTATCCTATGTAAATAAATGTATTATTTATGCTCATTAAATTGGTATATGTATATAATTACTTATGCATTCATATTTCATTCATTGAATCACACTCATTCATTAGTTTAGTAATAATATTATTTAGAATTCATAACTGATTACTGTTTAATAATATTTGCATTGGTGTTTCTTCCTTCTTGCTCACCATGGATGGATTCTATGTTATAATTTATGTATTTATCATGCTATACATTCATATTTCATTTATATGATTGTTAAATATTGTTAAACCAGGGTCTCTTTTTAAATTAGGGTTTCATAGGCTTTATTTTAATAATTTCCCTGTAGATCTCATGTTTCTCTGCTGTGACTACAGAACTGGAGTAAATAAGATTCATCTGTTATCATCAGAAATGTTGTTCATAATGTTATAGTTTTAGAAAAGCACAAACAGGGCAGAATTCACGATTGCTCCTGACCTGTATCTTAAGCATGAATGGATTCAGGCTACTTTTGCTCAGATTCTAGATATTGTTAGATGAACATACAAACCTGACTGGTACAATATGTGATCTTAAGTTAATTAACCAATAAATTTATACATATACCTTATTAAATCAAAGATTTATAATTGCGCTGTATCATTATCAAATGTATTATACATTATAGCTTTCATATATATATATATAACCATTAAATGTCAGTATTTTTAAATCATATAATAATAATTCAAACAAATTTATTTTACACAGTATTCAAAATTATATAATATATTCTTTACCGGAAGTACTTCCGGTAAAGATTACTGTGTTAAATAAATTTGTTTGAATTATTATTATTATTATTATTATTATTATTATTATTATTATTATTATTATTATTATTATTATTATTATTATTATTATTATTATTATTATATATAAGTGTGTTCATCCATATGTAACGATGTTTACACAGCCACGCGTTTAGTTTAACATATGAAATATACCTGGATATACATATTATGTATATATATCATTAAACATAGATATGTGTAAATATGTAAATATATATAAATATACTTGTAATTGTCAGGGTTTAAAGCTAGAATAATGACTACTATGGAACATAGTAGGTGAAATGCGATATGTGACAATATATATCGTTTCAATATAGAAACTTATAATTTAGAGGTTTATGTTAATATTAATGATATCAGATGTTTATAATTACATTACAAAATAAGTTAAGAATCTGTTAAGACTTGTATAATATTGAAATCAAATGTTCAATTAAATTCATGTTTTTGAAGGACACATATATTTTAATTTAAGTTAATATTTATTTTGGTCAGATGAAACATTTTAATAATTGATTTTTTAATTCCCTTTAAAAAATAAAAACAGTGTAGGTAATAAAACAGTCAGGATGAGCTTGATTTTATTTATCATAGCTGATTTAAAATTTTTCAACTAACCAACGTTCAGATGGAAATATTTTAGTATGTGGAATTTTCAATTTATTTATTATTTAAATATATATATAACTTTTAAATATTAATTCTCAATAATTATAGCAAATTAATTTTCAATCGCATTTTTAGTAAATTATAAATATTCTCTAATCACTTTTTATGGAAGTAATATAATTTTCTACTTTTCTTCTCCTATGTATTGATTTCTATTATAAAATATCATACCATTGACACCTTCTTTGACACTTTATCAATACTTTTATTTTTATTATTTGTATTACACTAACAGTTTCGACTGTTGGGTTTTGGTAATAGAATCAACAAGAACTCTGATGATGACTGCAGGACAGTCGAAACTGTTAGTGTAATAAAAATAATAAAAATAAAAGTATTGATAAAGTGTCAAAGAAGGTGTCAATGGTATGATATGTTCTAATCACTTTGTCATGTACTATTTTGTTATTTAATATAATAACTGAAACATAGGCTTAATATATACCATGTGTCTATATATGTAATATAGGTATATGAGCACAAACTTTCACATGACCCACCATTCTCCACTCTATCTAATAACACTGATACACTCAAGCATATATATGCTGAAAAGATAAATAATCACCAATATATGTATTTCATGCTAAAACAGCAATCATCAGTTGGTTCCAATTATCATCACCCACACATATATACTATAAGTGCTCAGATATATATTAAGATAGACAATCTTCATGCTTTAATGGACTGGCTCCAATCTACTACACACTCCAACTCTTCAACCGTCCATCCAATTGAAAATCTGATGATGGAATGCTCGAAGGCCACCCTGAGGCTGAGATTCTTGTCACACCAATGTTGACCCAAGGTCAGTCTGAATCCCACATGTACAGGACATAATCCATTAAATACATATGCAAGGATGGGCAGACATCTCTACAATGTAATAACTGAAACACAGGCTTAATATATACCATGTGTCTATATATGTAATATAGGGTATATGGCTGCAGAAAGGAGTTTGCTATTAACTGAAAGGAGACCCTTTGATTCCTCTTGGAGGCCTTAAAGGAACCGAGCAGGGCAAATTCCTAATGTCCACTCCATACGTTCTTGTTGTTGCAGCTGTTATTACTATGTGATTATTCATATAGTATACGAACATGGATGGGCTGCTCCCCAACATGCATTAGCCAGCATGGTGAGTTTATTGGCTTTTTACCTCTGAGTTTAAGATCAAGAAACACCATGGTATTTCTTCTCCGTGCCTGGTAAGGCAGAATGAATGTTTGTGTAAATGATAAATATTTTTTCAATACATATATACAATTATGACAGACAAAAATAAAGCATGGCCCTTATTCCCAGGAGGCTGTAAAGTCACCAACCAAGGCAGCGGTTGGTGGTTGAAGGCAGAGGGTGCTAAGAATCCCCTGATTGTGGACCCAGGCTGCCATTTGATGATGACTTTTTATTTAGGTACTTACAACTGCAGATCACTTTCAAGTGAAGGAAGATTGCAAGAATTAAAAGAAGAACTGTCTTATATTAAATGGGACATTATTGGACTTTGTAAAGTTAGAAGAAAAGGAGAAGAAACAATTGTTTTAAAAAGTGGACATATACTCTATTATAAAGGCACACATATTGGAAATACAAGTGGAGTAGAATTCATTATAAATAAAAAGTGGAAGAACAATATTGTGGGGATTGATGGTGTATCAGACAGAGTGGCAAGATTAGTTATACAACTTAATAGCAGATACCAAATGCAGATAATTCAGGTTTATGCCCCAACAAGTTCTCATAGTGATGAAGTAGTAGAAGATTTTTATATGGATGTACAAAAGGCTTTTGATCAGAGAAAACAACATTTTAAAATTGTTATGGTAGACTTTAATGCTAGAATTGGTAGACAAATGAAAGATGAAATTGCTGTAGGTAATTTTGGTTATGGTAATAGAAATGAGAGAGGACATAGACTTGTGGAGTTTGTAGAAAAAGAAAAACTTTATATTAGGAATTCATTTTTTGAGAAAAATGTTAAAAGGAAATGGACATGGAAGCATCCAAATGAAGGTACAGCAGAATTGGATTATATTTTGACTAACAGAAAATACATATTTCAAGATTGTAATGTTCTTAATAAATTTAACACAGCAAGTGATCATCAATTAGTAAGGTGTAAGATACGTGTTAATGTAAAACTAGAGAGACAAAAAAAATTAAGAAAAACAATATTTACAGTTGATATTCCTAATCTTCAGAAACATTCTAATGAATTTAAATTAGAACTTACAAATCGGTTTCAAGTATTAGTAGATTTTGAACATGATTCAGATTTGAATGAAATTAATATGAAAATAACTGATACACTTTTGAAAACTGCAACAAAGATAGCTGGTAGAAAGAAACAGCAATTGACTAATAAAATTTCTACTGAGACTAGAGAATTTATGAAGAAAAGAAGGAATATGAAGATATACAAAAATGATGTATTAAAAAGAATTGAATATCTCGAATTTTGTAAAATGGTACGGAAAAGAGTTGAAAATGATATAAGAAAGTATAACTGTGAAATAGCAAGGAAAGCTGTAGAAGAAAATAAAAGTCTCAACAATGTTAAACAACATTTTGGTATTGGTAGAAAATTTATATCTGCAATAAGAACAAAAGATGGAATTATTACTAAAAAGAGAGATGACATTATGAAATTGGTAGAAGATTTTTATCAAGAATTACATAGTAATAAAGAACAAGTACCTCCTATATCTATTACATCTTCCGAATTGCCCAGAATTTTAAATGAAGTGAGACATGCAATTAAGTGTATGAAGAAAGGAAAGGCTCCAGGAAATCATGGAATTATAATTGATATATTAAAAGAAGCAGGTGAAGAAATAGAAACAATTTTAGCAAAGTTATATACCAAATGTGTAAATGATAAAGATTTACCAGAAGATTGGAAGAATGCAGTAATAATATTAATATTTAAAAAAAGGTGATAAAGAAGATAATAGAAATTACAGACCTATCAGCCTTTTATCAGTTTTATATAAAATTTTTACCAAGATAATTACAACTCGTCTACAGAGAACTTTGGATTTCCACCAACCAAGAGAACAAGCTGAATTTAAAAGTGGTTTTAGTACAATAGATCATATCCAGGTATTGAGAGAAGTCATAGAAAGGACAAATGAATATGAGTTGTCATTATGTTTTGGATTTGTAGATTATGAAAAGGCATTCGATTCTATACACATTTCTTCAGTGATTAAAGCATTGGATCATCAAGGTATAGATCCAGGATATTGTCATATTTTAAATAATATTTATAAAAATGCAATAGCAACAATTAGATTACATAATGATACTGGAAAAATCAACATTGAGAAAGGTGTAAGACAAGGTGACTCCATATCTCCAAAACTCTTTACAGCAGTGCTGCAAGAAGTATTTTGTGGATTAAAATGGAAAACTAAAGGAGTGAAAGTAAATGGAGAGTATTTAAGTCATTTAGATTTCACAGATGATGTAGTTGTTTTTGCAAATAATGCTTCAGAGCTGCAGGAAATGTTGCAGGAGTTAGCAGATGGAAGTAGAAAAGTAGGACTAAAGATAAATGTTAAAAAGACTAAAGTAATGTTTAATTGATTTGCTCAAAATATGAAAATAAAGATTGATTATGAAGAATTAGAAGAAGTTAACAGTTACAAATACCTTGGTCAGATTATTAATACAGATGGAAACATAATGGAGGAAATTAATCATAGAATTAAACTTGATTGGAGTGCTTTTGGTAGAAATAACTTGATACTAAAAGGAAATATGCCTATGTGTTTGAAAAGGATGTTTTTTAACAAATGTGTTTTACCAGTTCTTACTTATGGATCTCAGACTTGGACACTTAATAGAAGAGCAATACAGAGACTTCAAACCACTCAAAGGAGTATGGAGAGATGTATATTGGGAGTAACAAGAAGAGATCGAAAATGCAATGTATGGGTAAGACAACAAATAGGTGTTACTGACCTTATTGAAAAAATTAAAAGATTGAAATGGAGTTGGGCTGGACATATTGCTATAAGAGATGATAATAGATGGACAATTGAAATTTTAAACTGGATTCCAAGAGATTGTAAACGACCCAGAAAGAGACCACATGTGAGATGGTTGAATGAAATAAGAAAATGTGCAGGGGTGTTGTGGAGAAGAGAAGCTAAAGATTGGAGAAGATGGATTAAACTTGGAGAGACCTTCATCCAGCAGTGGATTGATAATGGTTGATGATGATGATGATATGAGCACAGACTTTCACATGACCCACCACTCTCCACTCTATCTAATAACACTGTTACACTGAAGCACATATATGCTGAAAAGATAATCACTAGTATACGCATTTCATGCTAAACCAGCAATCATAAGTTGGTCCAGATTATCAACTCCCACACATATATACTATACGTGCTCAGATATATATTAAGATAGACAATCTTCATACTTTAATAGACTGGCTCCAATCTACTACACACTCCAACTCTTCAACCGTCCATCCAATTGAAAATCTGATGATGGAATGCTCGAAGGCCACCCTGAGGCCGAGATTCTTGTCACACCCATGTTGACCCAAGGTCAATCTGAACCCCACATGTACAGGACATAAACCATTAAATACATATGCAAGGATGAGCAGACATCTCTACAATGTAATAACTGATATGCAAATATGTTTTTTTTATCCAATCTAATAATTCATGTTTACAACTAAAGTTATTTCAAAAAATTGTGCATGAATATTTCATGTTTGTACGTTTACACTTTAAATTTGCAATATTTGTCAAACCTTAATACATAATTGTTACTAAAGTTATTTAAGCAAATAGCTTTAATGTCAATTATTTAAACACAATTACAAAAGCCCTACTATTTTTTTTCTCAAAGTCTAATTTTATACTTATAATTTTCCATCTCTCTGGAATATCTTATTAAGCAATCCATTAAACATTTCTCTAATGAGATTAAAGACTATGCTGTAACTTTGAAATCATTTTTTTCTGTAAATTCATCTAAGCTTCATTTTCAATGCTTTTAATTCATTTTTTTTTATGATTATATATATATTACTTAATTATCACATTAAATAACACTGTGCTTTTTTTTGTCTATTTTTTCTTAATTTAATTTTTTAATGTTTACTTTTTTTTGTTTTGTTTTTATTTATAAAGACTTAACTTTTTTATTTCCGTTTACTCTTATTTTTAATGTATTTTTAAACTTTCTTATTAATGTTTTTGTCTGCATTATTTATACCTTTTGTTTGTTTTTTGTTTATTCTCAGTTTTTATACTCAGATCTTCTGTTAGTGTTCCTTTTTTATAAGATATATTTTCTATATTGTATTTGTGATATCAGCACCTATTTTTTAGATTCTTTTTATGTTTTTTTTTCTTTTTATTTTAACTAAATTATATATTGTTAAAATTCCTAATTCTTTTTATAAACACTTATTAACTACTGATAATTACTGCTTTTAACTCAAAAAACTATAATATAAGCTTATACACATTAATTAACCTTTATTATTGACATTGTACCAATGATTTTTAAATTTTATTTACACCAGTTTTATATTATATGTGGTTATTCTCAAATTTCAGAAATCAAAAGTGTGATTTTTGGGGAAAAAAAAATTCCTTAATTATTTGTATTTTCCAATTTACTTTCTGTCTTTTAATTAATAAATAGTCATATATTTCTAATTATTTTTTGGAAAATTTAATCACTATTATACTATGGTTATAAGATTCATAATTTATTGAAAAGCATTAACAAACTACAATTTTTATTTTATTAAATATCTACTTCTTTTAATATCTCATTAAAGTATCTCAATATACTCATATATTTTATTAATTATAATATATAAAACAAAATCCTTTTTTTTGACTTTATTATTAACTTTTTTTAAATTTCATTTTATTTATGGTATTAAATCTATGTTTATTTGTTATGAAAGAAATAGGTTGCATATTATTTCAATAAAAAAATAAGTACATGAATAAATCAAAGGAATGTTTATTTTAACTATTAATAATTATTAAGGAATATGCTTGGAAGAGGGATAGAGAGAAACATTATTTGGAATAACAAAAGCTATTAATTATTTAATTTTTTTAAAAAAATAATGTTGTTTACCACACAGTTCTAAATATTTCCATTTTAATAATATTTCCTCTTACTCAGTTCTACGACTATATAAATCATTTTTCTAATTCAACTATTCGTACATATATAAAATTTAATCTACATATGTTTCTTGTAATATATATTTATTTAATAAAACTTGTTCTATTTAAACATTCCCCAAAATCTTCAAAACTGATTTCTCTTCATTCTTTGTTGAGTATCTATATCAATTATTAATTCTCATCGTATTTTACTACATTTTATCCCCTTCGTTTATATATGAAACACATATTTTATATTTTGGAAAATACTTAAAAACAAACCAATATTTTTTCACTAATAAACGTTATAATATAAAAAACTATGAAACTAAAAAATAAAAAAATTCCAAAACCGTTGTTAACCTTTGTTTATTTTTGGAAAAAAAAAATAAAGGTCATACAGACTCCGATTGTTTAAAGAGTTAAGATCTCAGTGTATAATATAAATGATAATAGTTAAACTTCAATATAAAACACCATTTTTCATTAAAGCTATTTGAAATGATTATTTTTATTTTAGAAAAAAAGTTTAGCTAATTTAAGCAATATTAAACATTTGAAAAGATCTTAGTTTTCAAATATTGAATTTTTCTAATAACAAGACATAGTCATAATACTCTTATATTTATTTTATCCTTCAGCAGAAATTGATCGGAATATCCTTGACTAACTTCTGGTTTAAATTTGTGTAGAAATTTGTTTATTTCGAATGCTTATAGGCATGTGCTGCATATTTCCTTTATGAAATTTAGAGGGAAAATATTTTTGCAAAAGGGATTTTTTTTATAGCCATTAGCAAAACTAAGACAAATTGAATTAACTCTTTTTTACTTATATCTAGAAGATAGATATAAAATATTTTGCAATATACTTTATCTCTATGTAACTTAAGTTCTGAATCCTGGAGCTATCAGAATAATAAGGTTAAAGGATATTCTGACCAAGTGATAATTCACCATCATCAGGGTAAAATGCCAGTGCTAATCATGTTTTTAAAATAATTCATTCTAGCATCTTAAAATTAAATCTTCAAAATAAAATAAAAGTGTTTTTTATATCATGCTAATTTTAATTTAGCATCATAAAATAAATTAGATTAATGATTACAGAAAATATGTCAGGTTTCCATCTGAGAAAAGTAAAAAAAAGGTCTGTTCACTCAATTAAATAAAACTATAGTATATTACTTTTATTTGTAAATTAATTTTTATTTTATCTTCAAAACAATTTACAGTATAAATGTATTCTATAATTCCAATGACATAATAACATTTAACACTTCAATATTTAATTAAATATATTTTACATCATTAGTGCAATCAACTAAGCAACAAGCTTAGTATCTAAAAATAAATTAGTAATCTTAATAAAAGACTTAATATAATCAACTTTAATTTCTTTTGACAAACGATTTTTTATTTAATTTTTAAAGGGGAAAATGTAGAAGGCCTTGAATAACTTGAAGAATATAGAATAAAAATGTTAATGTAACTAAGGACATAAAACAGAGCAATCTTGCAATTAAAAAAGTAAATATAAACTACAAAAAAAATATTTTTCCAAAAGTAAGTAATCATTTGGACTACCATTTACAAAGTCATGTGACATTTAAGCACCAAAGAAATATGTTGCTCACAGCAGTTCTGGTAAATTAATGAATTTGAGATTATTTTGCTACTTTATCATTATTCTAAATAGCATAATTTAAAGATTATGTGTAATTTTAAATTAACACTACGTATAAAATAATGCTTAAAATTATTATCGCATAACTTGTAGCAACTTGTAATAATATATTTGTTACAAAAGCGTGTCTTCAACTCTTGAAAAATATTACTTTTTCAATGACTAAAATCAAATTATAAAATTAATAATTTGAGAATCTTCATGTCTTATGTAAAAATCCTAACATGGGTGAGCAAAACTTTTAATGAGTAATGTTTATAATTCTTATTATAAATTAACTCACAAACCACTTTTTACTTGAGATTAACATTTTTCAAAATTATAGAAAAATGCAATCTTAACCATTATATGTGCATCACCTGAACCCATCAGACTAGTCATATATTACATCACAAATAGCCATTTTCTCTAAATATCTAAACATATCAATAATTAGTAAATTATAATACAATTTTTTAAATGGCAAATATTATATATTTTAGATATTAGCATACCTATTAAAATAAAAATAAACTATCATATTATAAACATGAAATTTTAAATATCATTAATTTTTAGCATATGCATATTTACCATGCATAGCAAGGTAACTGGATCCCCCAAAACTCATCGTTCAGCAAGAACATCATATGCTAAAATAAGCATTTATAATAGTTGTCAATTGGGGAAAAATTGGATGGTTATTCCAGTTAAAAAATTACAATATAAGTGATAAATAATACATTAAAAAGTAACTCATTCAGTATATATAAAAAATAAAACATCCCTTAACATACATTATATGTTTGTGTAAACTGTGTTGTGTGTATAATTCATATATTCACTTATAATATGTATGTATAATAATGCAACTTAAATCTATGTAAAACAGACTTAGCTTAAAGTTATTACTTCCCATGATCCATTTGTCCACCGATCATTATTACCCAGTTTGAGCTTAAAGATTTACTTGATTTTTTCAAAGTCATATTCGTAAAGAGAGTCTTTAAAATATGTTTAATATTACTAGAAAACAAATATATGTTTTCACTGTCCGAAAATTAAAGTAAAATAGACCAAGAAAATGAATATAAACTAGCACCTAACAATTTTTGTGTTCTTCCACACAATATTATGCTGAAAAAAAAAATTCACACCGAAATTTCATTTTTTGAAAAATGTGTACTATATTACTTACATGAAATTATTAAAATTAAAAAAAAAAACAATGTTTAATAACAAATCATTCGATTGACCAAAAATACTTGTTATTTATCATTAGTGCAACAAGAACCAAATAAACATACAATCTATTATCAAAAACTTAATGACATTCAACTTTAAAAAAAAAATCCGAGTATTGAAAAAAGAAAAAAAATCTAATGCATTGTGAATTTACATGTTGTAATCAATATTTAAGGTTTTTGTTACAATGTGTACTGTGCTGATTTAAATAACCAAATACTCTATCTGTAAAAGTTTTTTTGGACATGATTTTTATCAAATGTGGTAGCCATGGTTTTGCTATGACGTTGCAATTTCTTGAAAAGCACAATACATTTTGATAAAATAGTTATGGGCTATGTAAGTAAAAAATAAAGGGATTGATGTTATTTACTTCATTTGTATTGCATTTTTATCATACACAATTTATTATCAATTGCATAAAGTCATCCTTCATTTTTTTCTAAAAGTGCAATTCAAATATGATGGATAGCAGTTTCAATTTGATTCAAATTAGCATTCATAAAGATTTTAATCCCAAACTAATTGTCTGAAATTTTAGCTATTATTTAGTATACTGTACACAATTTAAAATTTAACATAGAATGTACACATGACTGAAAATTATTTAGAGCTTTATGCCAAATGAAATTTATATTTTTTTCTTGGTACTGCATTTTTTTTACACATGAGATAATCTCCATTGCTTTGGATATCTAAAAAAAATTATGAGATGATTTAAAATCCAGGAAGCAGGGTAAGTATTATTTTCAAATTACATTTAGTAATTTTTTGATATTAATTGGATAAATCTGAAACTGTTTTGCCATCTATGCTCCCTCCTTTTGTTTTTATTGAAATATTTTAAATGAGCAATGATATAAGTTTCTATTGACAGAAAAAAAATCACAATTAACTGATTGAATATTTTATGTAATATATGTACTATACATTTTCAATTTCATGCTACATGAAATTGCTCTTGTTACAGTACTGTGTTCATTTAAATTTATGTACCAAATGAACCTTTTAATTTTTTTTTTTTGCTTTTGCAGTCATGAGCAATGAAAATCTTTAATTGGATATATTATTAATGAAGTACTAATGTCTCATAAAAATACTGGATGACAATTAAATAAAGTATTGTACATTCATTAATCATACTTTAAGCTTGCAATCAAAATATTGAATGCAAACACTATAATGTGTTTCATGAATAAAATATGTGTCATACAAATTCAGCATAAAAATCACTATTTTGCTTTGGGATGAGATGACTTTAATAATTATTCTATGAAGTCATCAGTGTTACAAAATGACCAACAATTTAAAAATGGCTGACAATTTTTTTTAAGATTGTTATGTTGAATAATCGATAGTAAATCAAAATACTGAGTACAAATTGATCATGATCAATACTGTGAATTCTCATATAAGAGACAAGAACAAATCAGGGTGAATATATAATTGTAAATTAACATTAAAATTAAACAAATCATCAATTTATTATTATCATTTAACGTTTATATTGTGCTAAAGTGCAGAAAATGTGAAGCTATAATAATAAACTAAATATAAAAGCTAAATGCTTTAAGGAACATTTAATTTCCATAATCATAGCATATGATGAAAGTGCTGGTAAAACATTATGTATAAACTTAGTGCATGCAAATTTATGCAATATACTTAAATGGGCCATTTTTTAGGAATGGAAAAGTGGGATTCCTTCCAGTTGATGGCATTGGCATTGTCTGCTCTTTTATCTTACATTTTACATTGTCTGCTCCATGCAAAGTATTTCTGCTGATGTGGGCACAAACCTTTGGCTGATATATCTTTGGTGCTGTAGGAAAATCGAGTTATGTTCAGAATTGATTCGTGTTGTATTATATAAATGATGATGTGTAATTCTAGTGGCTAGAGTGGCACAGGTTTCCCCATGTAAGACTGATTTGCATCCATTCTGAGGGCATGCAATTTTGTAAACTGCCTGGGGGAGTATTGTCAGGTGATATCTGCTCTTTGGAATTATTAATAAGTTTATTGGTTGCAGGTGGTGTATGGAAACTTAAGTTAAATGAAGTAGTATACATTTTGAAGAACTTCTTGACCAAAAAAAGTTTATAAGGTAATAGCATCTATGGTTTATAATCTCTAATGCAGTTAGTAATTACACTGTTATGAAAATATTTAACTTTTTTATTAATAGTTCCATATTTATATCCTGCATTAGTTAAATCTTTTAAGTACTTAATTATATTAGTTTTGCAATCAGATTCAAATTTACAGAGGTGGTGGTTTCTGAAGAAAAAAGATGAAACCACCACTAATTATATGTTATGGGTGAGTTTGAATTTGGCTGAATATAACCTTGTCTCTCCAGTGGTTTGATCAACATGGTGTAATTGAGTTGTGTAGGATCTCTTTGTGCTTGAAGGAATACCTAACTTCTTGTTTTGAGTTTTTCCATGCAATAATTAATGTTAAATCAGTGTGTGTTTGAAGTCTATTTTGAATATTTATTGTGACATTCTCAAGAGCAGCAATAAACAAGTCATCCATGTAGAATGTGTATCATATGCTAGATACTGGTGTGTAATATTTAGGTAGAATCTGCTTCTCATGATAGTTAAGAATAATGCTGGAAATGACCACTTATTGGAATCACCCATATGCCATCCATTTTTCATTTGGAACCATTTTCCATCAAATATTGCTATAAGAATATCCAGCCATGCCCAAAAGTTGATAATAAAACTGAAGCATATTTGTGGACAATTATTATTTATGAGCTCACTATTGATGACGACAATTGATAGTTTGCAATTAATAGAACCATATAACTCAGTTATGTAAAGCAATACAATTTTAAAATACGGTTTCAAAGTGGTACTCTTAATTTGAGTGACGGAATGAAATGATGATATAATAGTATAAGAACCAAATCCTATATTATTAATAAGCCACTGATTTATCATTTCCATGGTATTAAAATAATGTACACTGCCAAAATCCAACATGAGCCTAAGAGGAGCATTTGGTTTGTGCAATTTGATATTTGCAAACATTTTAGGGGGTATTGAGAAGGAGGGGTGCATTTAATAATAATCCACTTTCAACAATGTCTTATTATGGTGGACCTAAAGCACAGAAGGAATAAATTTCTCTCACCTCAAATTTTAATTTGTTGATTTGAAAATTAATTTTATTTATATATTCAATTTTATCCATAAGAACAAATGTATTTTTCTTATCCTGTTTTATGCATGTGATTGTGTTATCAGCCAGGAACTGTTTTGTGTTTTTAATTTTTACATTGCTGTCAATCAAAGTTGTGTTTAGTGTTTTGTGCTGGATTGCATTAGCAATTTGGATAATGAACTGTCTCTTTGCATATTATCTATCATGGCAGCTTTTATGTCTTCTATGACCTCCATCATATGATGTTTCCATTGGTCACCCACAAATCTCAGTCCAAGTTCCAATACAGTAATAATATCAGAGGGCAGTCCTTTATTCGTAAGATTGACAAATGACATTTTTTCATTGCAAAAGTGTTGATCTTATGTTTATTGACTAAGAAAGTGAAATTATGCTCAAATTTGTAAAGTAATTTGGCTGCCAAGTTATTACATTTTTCAGTAACATATTAGGAAAGTATCATATTTGCAAGCATTCAACAAAGACATTTTCATTCTTTCTTTAATGCATTTCAACATCTCTTGATGGTAAATTTAAGTAAATGCATCTGAATTTGTGTGTTAATATAACAGTGGTCATATATTCAATGATTAATTTTAATTCTACAACAATGGGAATTATACGGAACTGCACACACTTTATTAAGAAATTCAGCCATTGATGAAATGTACAAATAGAAAGGCTAAGGCATAATATCTGTTTGTAATGGGGATATTGATTCATAATCATGTAATTAAATAATTAATTATACTTACTTATAACAAAGTAATTTTTATATTGCACCAAAATGCAGAAAATGTGAAAATATATTAATAAACTAAATATAAACATTAAGAACTTTCAGAAAATCGATAGTGCCCATAATCATGATATATGATAAAAGTGCTGGCAAAATGTTATGTATAAAATTAGTGTATGCAAATTTATGCAATGTATTTAGAAATGGAAAAGCAAGATTCCTTTCTGTTGATGGCATTGGCATCATCTGCTATAAAGCTTGTCTCTTTTACCTTATGTTTTACATTATTCTTCTCCATGTAAAGTATTTCTGCCAATGTGGGTACAAATGCACGTCCAGTAGACCTTTTGTGCTGTAAGAATATCAAATTATGTTTGGAATTGATTTGTGCTCTATTATATAAATAATAATGTTGTGAAACTCTAGTAGCTAGAGTGGCTCAAGTTTTGCCATAATAGTCTGCTTTGCATCTGTTCTGAGGGCATGCCATATTGTAAAATTTCTGGGAGGTTTGGTTAGGAGATATCTGATTTTTGGAATTATTAATAAGTCTATTGGTTGCAGGTGATGTATGAAAACTTAAGTTAAACAATGTAGCAAATGTCTTGAAGATTTTCTTGGACAAAGAAGGCATATAATGAGATTAGTTCTTAATTTCTTATGAAAATATTTAACTTCTTTATTAGTAGTTTCATATTTAAATCATGTGTTAGTCAAATTTTTTAAGTACTTAATTAGATTAGTTTTGTGATTGGATTCAAATTTATAGAGGTGATGGTTTTTGAAAAGATGAAAGACCTTCTAATTTATATGTTATGGGTAAGCTTGAATTCAGGTGGATATAACCTCATATCTCCAGTGGTTTGATATGCATGGTGTAATTGAGTTATGTAGGGTCTCTTACTACTTGAATGTCCAGGTACCTAACTTCTTGTTTTGGGTTCTCCCATGCAATATTTAATGTTAAATCAGTGTGTGCTTGGAGTTCATTTTGAATATTTATTGTGACATTCTCAGATGAATTATGAACTTCTTTATTCAATAGGATACACAATCTTTTGTTTATCTTCTTTGCTTATTATTACTTTAGAATTATTAATTAACCTATTAGATTAGGCACTCTCCTCCATGCCAACCTAACATATTGCTTAAAATTTTATTTCATATTCATTAATGTTAGGAATAAAAGCTATTATTCACAATTATATTAGTACTTATATTACACTTTTTATTATAGTTTAACACAATTGATAGCAGTCTCCAACCATTATACCCCACTTTTATTAAATTTTGCATTTAACAATATATATTTATGAAATGCCTTATTTGTTCCCAATATGTAACTGCACATTAAAAAAAACCCAAATAAGCCAACCTTTGTGTTATAGGAACATTAGACATTGGCCTGAATAAAGTTTCTATTATCTATATGCTTTAACACCATTTTAAAGACAAATCTATCATCCACATATGATATTTGCAAATGTATATACTTGATAGTAGCATTACCATCATTTTCCATATTTCATACACACCCATTATGGTTCTGCAAACCTTCTAAAGTTTTCTTTATAACATAGTCTCCCATATTTCAAAACATCATCCACATATCTGCAAAACAGTGTATTCACACTTTTCACTAATATAGGACTTACTATCCACTGCTTTACATAATCAACAAACAAACTGCTTAACACACCACTCACAGCTAAACCCATCAGCAACTCTTCACCATTCTATATACTTGACTACTATTTGCCCCATAATATCCTTACTTATACAATCAAAAACATTTACAATAAAAATATCTGCTCATTTGGCATGATTTAATCATCAGACTATTTCAAAAATAATAATTTATTCAAACATATTTATTAAATCATATACCTCCACTACATCCAATGACACCAACCTATACCCTTTAACTAAATCTGCTCTATCAATCCTATCAATACAATCAAATGATGACTTCAATGTATATTCATCAAACCCAATAAAATTCCAAATCCACTGCACTATAATACTCAAAAACTTCTGGTGATTATGCTTTTGTAAAATCAATCATTAATCTCAAGGGGATAATGGCTTGACATTTTTATATTAGCAAACACTTTTGGAGTAAAAATAGCCATTGGATAAACTTTTCTGTATTTTTATCAGTGAGAAATGTTTTACCCCATGATATTAACTTTATTGAAACAAACTTGTCATTCATTCCTATTATATCCTTCAATTCATGCAAAGTTCCATATGTGCATTTGTCCATTAACACAAATCTCCTAGACTTATTCTCCTTTGGATAAATTAGCTGGGTTTCCTTTAAAAATAATGTAACCTCTTTTAAAGTTTACTGCCTCCTATAACTCATTTTATTAGGCAACTTAGACAATTGTAGAGCTATAGCTTGAACAATATTTTCTGTATTAATAACACCATTATATGCTGATTTTACATCTCCCAACTATTTTCACTTTAGCATTCCTGAATGAGCTATATACATACGTAGGCAAATGGTAGTCAAGTATATAGAATGAAAAAGGGATGAATGGGTTTAGTTGTAGGTGGTGTGTTAAACAATTTGTTTGTTGACAGTATAGAGCAGTGTATAATAAGTCCTATATTAGTGAAAAGTGAATTCACTGTATTGTAAATATGGGGATAATGTTTTGATATATTGGGATCTGTATGTTATAAAAAAATTCATTTTTGCAGAACCAGAATGCGTTAGTATGGACTATGAAAAATGATGATAATCCTACTGTCAAGTATTTGGATTTGCAAATATTTCATTTGCGCATAAGTTTGAGTGTAAATAGTGTTAAAGCACATAGGTAATAAAAGTTTTATTGATACAATGTCTAATATTTCTGTAACATATAAGTTGGTTGGTTTTGAGATTTTTTTTAATGTGCAATTAGTGTTCAAATGAGGTTTTTCATAAAAAATAATATAGATTGTTAAATGCAGAATTTGATAATGGTGGGATATAATAAGCAGCTATTGTTATCAATTGTTTTAAACCATTAAAAATGGCATAATACAGGTACTAATATAATTGTGAATAATAAACCATGGATTTCATCTAACTTTTATTGCTAATATTAGCAAATATATAATAAATTTTTTTAATCTTAATAGCTTAATAAATAATTCTAAGATAATAACAATTGAAGTGGATAAGAGTAGGCTTGTGTATTCTATTGAATGTCTACAATCAGATTGTAGGGCAATATATATATATATATATATGAGACTAAAACAATATATTGTAGGGCAATATATATATATATATAGGTGAGACTAAAACAAATATTAAATCTCATTTTCACCAAAAAATATTCATAGAAAAAAACAATGGTCAATGATATAGTTTATTCAGTTCTTTATATTCATCATAATATTGCTAGGTATATATGTTGTCCTTGGGAGGTTAGAATATTAATGTATGAGACATGTGATAAACAACATAAGATTAAGGAACCATATGCTATAAAAAAATTTTAGGCCCTATTAATGTGAAGACAACCAAATTTCCAAATACTTGTTTCTGGCCAATATAGTGAAATGTTTGAGTTTATTACTTAGTAGGGTAATAACACATTTTATGTATTCTTGATAAAGATACAAATGAGTTGAAAACATTTGTAAATAGTGTTTTATATTATTTCATATTATTTTTAAGTTTCTGTGTTTTATATACTAGTCATGTTTTTATGGTGTGATTTATTTTATAATAACAGTAGTCTTTGATATATTATTTTGCAATAAAATATAATTGGAAATTTTGAGAAGCAATAAATTTGTGAAGAAGTAGTATTATGTCTAATAATATTTTATATTCTTCAAGAAATGTTGTATGTATTGTTGTTCCAAATTTTGTAAAATTATAGTATATTAGGGTATACATAACATAATTGCATCTACAAGTATGATGCAATGAAGTTTAATTCATTTTTTTTAAATGATAGCATGAAGGAACTTTTTTCAGTGATAAAAAAAATAAAAATTATTGATGCACTTTTATTTATTACCATTATATAAGCAAAATTTGTTTGGAAAATTAAAAAAAAATATTCAGCTTAAATATTCAAAGAAATAAAGTTTTTGTTATATAAGCAAAGACATATTACACTGGGAAGTAGTAGCCAGCAGATGGTTAATTTATCTACATGTGAGATTCAAGATAGTGGGGGAGAAATTTATCATTTGGGCCTAAATATGTGTATGGCACATGGAGAAATGCTAAAGCAGAAATAGTTGTGGAAGTGGAGGCAGTAAATGATGATATTATTAATAAGGAAAATATTGTTCAAGCTATAGCTCCACAGTTGTCTAAGTTATCTGATATAAGATGAGCTATAGGATGAAGTGATTATTGAAAGAGGTTACATAATTTTTAAAAGGTAACTGACTTATCTGTGCAAAGGAGCATAAGTCTAGTAGATTTGTGTTAATGGAGAAATTCACATATAAAAAGTAAACTTCATCAAAAGATTAAAAAAATGAATCGAAGGCTATAATATAAAAGGGATAAAGAACAATTTTGTTTCAAGAATAGTAAGATCATGGTTTAAAAAAATTATCACTGATAAAAAATACAGATACGTTTATCTAAAAGCTACTTTTATTTCTCAAAAGTTTACTAATATAAAAATGCACAAGTATATGCCCCATTGGATTAATGATTGAATTTTCTAGAGCATATTACCAGAAGTTATCAAGGTTTACAGTGCATTGGATTTGTAATTTTATTGCATTTGGTGATTATACATTGGTTACCATTTGTTTGCATTGACAGTCTTGATAAGGCAGCTATAGTTAAGGAATATAAGTAGATGTGAATGGATGAAGTGGAATATTATGGTTGAGTAAATAGGCCTGAATCAATTAATATTTTACAGGAATATGATGGTTAAAAGCAAGCCACAGGAGAATATATCTTTTATTGTGTATGTATTGGATTGGATAAGTGAGGAAAATGTGGTAGCAAATTGTAGTCAAGTATGTAGAATAGAGAAGGGATGACTGATAGGTTTATCTGTAAGTGGTGTGTTAAGCACTTTATTGAGAGTGTAAAGGAGACTTATAATTATGAAAAATGAGAATACACTGTTTTGCAGATATGTAGATGATGTTTTGATATATGGGGGACTAGGTTATAAAGAAAATTTTTGATGGCTTGCAGTACCAGAATGAGTTAATATAGACTATGAAAAATGGATAATAATGCTGCTATCAAGTATCTGGATTTGCAAATATCATATGTGGATGATAAATTTGTATATAAAATGATGTTAAAGCATGTAAATAATAAGAGCATTATACATGCAATGTCTAATGTTCCTAGATACATAAGTCAGCTGGTTTTAAGAATTTTTTAATGCACAATCAATGATTGTATTCAAATGACACTTTTTGTAAAGATAATATAGATTGTTATAAGCATGACTTGATAATGGTGGCATACAATAGGCAGAGACTGTTATCAATTGTGTTAAACCATTATAAAAGTATAATAGAAGTACTAATATGATTGTGAATAATAAACCATGGATGTCATTAGCTTTTATTTTTAATATTACCAAATATATAATATTTTTTAAGCCAAGATTTTAGGTTGTCATGAAGAATTTCACCTAATCTTAATAGGCTAATAAATAATTCTCCAGCAATAACAAGCACAGATGATTAATGTACTGTTGTGTATTCTATTGAATGCACTCAACCAGATTGTGGAGCTAGGTATATAGATAAGACTAAATCAAATATTAAATATCATTTTCAACAACATAAATTTACATATAAAAGAGAAATGGAGTATGATACAGTTTATTCAGCTTTTTATATTCATCAAAGCATTACAGAGCATATATGTTGTCCAAGAGATTTTTGTATATTAATATACAATACACATAATGAAAAATTCTATATTAAATGTTAATATATACCCACATACATGATAAGATAAATAAAATGTTTCTATATTTACAAACACTAATAATTTAGTACAGTATCTACAAATGATAATTTTATAATACTGAGCACTTTCGAAGATCAGAGCCTTCATTTTCAAAAAAGTAGCTGGAATCTGAAGATGTAAATTATGTAAATTAAAGTCAATTAAATTTTCATTGACTTAGATTTTTATTGACTTAGGTCAATCTTAATTTACATAATTTACATCTTCAGATTCCAGCTACTTTTTAGAAAAGGAATGTTCTGAACTTCAAAAGTGCTCATATTATAGAATTATCATTTGTAGATATGGTAATTGTTTATTAATGTTTATAAATATAGAAATATTATTTATTTATCTTATCATGTACGTGTGTATATATTAACACATAATATAGAATATTACACACACACATACACACACACACACACATATATATATATATAAACTAACACATAGATGTACGTTAATAATGAAAAATGTAATATCAAGAAATCATAGGCTATAAATAATTTTTTGAGCACTAATAATGCAAAGTTGACCAGTTTTCCAATTAATTGTTTTTAGCTGATATAGGGAATTGCTTGAGTTTATCACTTAGCAGGATAATAACAAATTTTATACACTCTTGATAAGGATTGAGATGAGTTGAAAGCATTTGGAAATAATGTTTTATATTGTTTCTTATTATTTTTAAATTTCTCTATTTTATAGAATAATCATATTGTTATACTGTGATTTACAAATTATTGAAGTTTTTAAGCGATATAAATTTAGACATTTAACTTTTGTCTTATGCCCAAATAATTTGATATGAATTTATCCTTGACTATAAAAAAGTTTATCCTCTATAGATTATACACATTAAATAGAACAGCTTAGCAGTGAAGAACCTCAAACATAATTCAAATAATGTACATTTTAGACATGTTCTTATTAGTATAGCTGAAATATAAATTTTGCATCCAACATTGGGTTTTGCTATTTTATAAATAAAATTATTTGTGATTATTGAATATGTGGTAGATAATGTTGTACTTACAAATATTTTTAGTTGTCCAGTCCATTGAATTAAACTGTTGATTTCAAGTTATCATTATAATGTTTTAAAACCACACCAACTTCTGGAAACTGATCACATAATTTATTTAGACATTACATTATTTATTTTATTAAAAATAAGGCTTATTATTTACATTTTAGTATAAAAACATTACCTTTATGAGGAGGAAACCTTCATTAAGTCAAGACTGCATTGTATTATAGTTAATTATTATCAAATCCCCTATAATTACATCTAAACTTCAAATATATGAGTGGTGCTAGTAATAAAATATTTATTTAACAATTAAAATTAAATTTATCTTTATCCTGTAACTAAAATGGGTAGATAAAAATTAATCTTACCTGGACCAGAAATTCAACTATCTGAAATTAGATTGTAAGTCTGTTATGACCTTAAAAGCTTTAAGATCCACCCACCTTAAAAATTTTAATCTCAGAACATGAAAATGGGGAGGTGATGCAGTAACCAAAGGCCATGAACTCATCATAATAAATCATAATTTCTTTGTCCTGGATTGTTTGGAAGAATTGATAAGGTGGTCCAACAGAAAGATCAATTATGGCACTCAAAAGTCAGTGACTTGAATTTCTTATAAATCCTTGAGCAATAAAGATATATGCCATTTCTAAAATAATTCCTTTAATGTATACTTGGCTGAATTTATCAATATATATTAAAAGGAAATATACATTTCAATAATGAAGAAAAATGTTTAAGTGTTCTAGTTTCAAATAAAAAAATAAGACTTTAATTAGTTTTAAAAAGCATTAATAAAATGAATTTTTTGGTTTTTGGTAAACTCGTGACATTTTATGAATTTGAAGTGCACATTTAACAATATTATTTTTTTTTTTACTAACTTTATTTTTTCAATACAGCACTGAAATGTCATATTAAGAAAATTAGCTTTTATTTTATTTTATATATATATATATAATAAAATACTATTTTATTCTAATAAATAAAAGACGAGTTCAATATTATACTGAAATCCAAGCATATATATATATTGAAGTGGTAAATCTGTGGTACATATTTAACTTCACTGCCTGATGACATTACATACCTTTAAAGTAGGGTTTGAACCTGTTTATGTGTTTATTGGGTCATCCAGGAATGTTAAGCACGCACATATACACATATCACTTCCACCTTGTTTATTTAAGAAAAAGGTTATGTGTAACCAGTTAAATTATTATTTTAGCTTAAGTATATTTTATTTTCAAGCTTGTAAATTCCCTTCATTTAAATAATTATGTATGTGCGTATATGTATTACAGATATAAAAATAAATACAAATAATGTAGAGTTAAAGCAATGCCGGAAATTCTAAAAAATATTATTACAATTTTAAAATGTCAAAAATACATTTAAATAATCTGCTTTCTGGAACGTATTGTTTACATCTTCCAATATTGCTAAATTTTAAGTATAGGAGGAGCAGAAGTTCTAGGAATGCGCAAAAGGAGTTCAAAGGTCTCTTCTCTCTGGTATTTGTGTAGAGAGTGGTAATAAAGTGGTCTGTGAGTAGAAGGAATTTGCCTCTCTGATCTTAAATCGCCTCTGTCCTGCCTCCCTGCTATGCCATCGCTGCTTGAAAACTGTTGTGCTTAATTATAAAAGAATATTGGAAGATGCCTACCATTATTTTATTAATATTGTGCCTTTGTGTTCAAACTTCGTGTAGTTATCTTAAATGGCCGCCATAAATAATAAAGGTAATCCGTTTTGCCGAAGAATAAACTCTTAATTTTCCTCACTTCATTTCTGTCCTAAATCTTAATTGTAATCAGAATGTAAATTTTATTTATTTGGTAAATGACTGTAAACTAATTATCATTAAATTTATGATTTTCTCTTAAGTTTTCAACTCGTTCTTTGAAACGCTAAGCACAGAATTATGTACTTTAAACCTATCATTAGTTTTTAAAGTTTCACACTCTAATTATTTTATTTCATGCGGCAAAACTTATTTTAAATATATCTCTTATTAAATTAGTTTTAGTATGCTAATGTTTTAATCTAGCAAACTTATATTATTTCAATCATCATTCCAATATTTTGGAATGTTTAATTAGTTTAAACGTAAAATTTCTTATTGAACGCTGTTCGCTCGGTTAAATATTTTGAAATTATGGTTAATGGCGGATTGTTTAAAAATCATATCACTATTGATATTTAAATGCAATTTATGTTCTTTTAATAAACTTGATTATTAATATACTTAATAACTATTTATTATTTATATGCCATTAAGAGTTAAATTGCTTATAATGTATTGTCGTTTAAAATACTTGGACTTGTTAAATAGGAAAATAATATTTTTCCCTCTTCTATATTCGACATCCTAAATTTATTAAAGTTATACGTATGATGCTGAGTGGTTATTATTTTATCATGGCATTACGCATGCTATTATTGCTTTATATAAGCTTAAATTATTTCATTAGTCATTGAAGACTTAAGCTATATTCGCGTTGCTTACTTATGATAGCATTTAAAGAATTATATTTTGCTTTATCATATTTACTCATCCAAAATCCAGATTTTCTTCACGTAACTCGTATAGGAATGAAGTTTGATATAACCGATCTCGAGATAAGCATTAGAGTATTAAGGCTCTGCATGTGACACGTTGGAGGGTGTGCCATGGAATCCTTACCACTCATATTTTCGAATATAGTCTTGTGATAAATACAAGCGGAATCATATATGTGATAAAGTCTTCCAGTCTAAAGATGGACAT
This sequence comes from Epiperipatus broadwayi, assembly GCA_028023455.1. Taxonomy (NCBI): domain Eukaryota; kingdom Metazoa; phylum Onychophora; class Udeonychophora; order Euonychophora; family Peripatidae; genus Epiperipatus; species Epiperipatus broadwayi. The sequence goes on from JAQFVV010000185.1 coordinate 2,039,419, forward strand.
CTTCTCCATTTTACGCTATTATTATAAGTCAGCACTGCAAGTTTGTTTATGTATAGTTCTCATATTAACTATAAGACGTAGTGCAGTGATGTTTGTAAACCACTCATTTTATAATTAGTCGAATATTTTAGGATTGTCATAGTAAAGTTAATTTAGGCTAACCCATTCCTCATTTGTACAGGCCCAAATATGCTCATAAACAATAAGTTGTTAAGTATCATATCAAGAGTAAAACTCTCTGTAGAGATGAATTTGTAAACACCCTTATCATTACTTTAAAGTAATGGTTACAGCATTGATAACATTGATTTATTATTATCTATAACTTATTAGCATACTAAATCAGTTGCTTATATGCAAAGTAAACCGCATTAAATCTGTGCTATGTTTTTCTAATGTAAATTAAATTGTTTATATTTATTAAATTATTATGTTTTAATAATTACTCATTCGTTTGTGTCTTACTGAATCTCATTCATTGAATTCCATTTAATACTTATAAATAATATTAATCTTATTTAGAAGTTATAACATTATCATAAATAAACATTATCTCTGAGTTATTCTGTCTTTGCTCATTCAGGATGGATACTAATTTTATAATTCATGTTTCTTTTGCAATGCTAGCTGTGTGCAATTTATTTAGTCTTATAGATTTTCCTTTATATAAGATATTTGATTGAGCCAAGATTTGATATTATTTATTACATTAATTACCTTATAGATCTCGTGTTTCTGTGCTGTGTCTCTGGGACCAGAATGAATGAAATTTCAGGTTATCATCAGAAGTGTTGTTAATAAAGTTATAGTTTTAGAGAAGAGCAAATAGGGCAGAATTCATGATTGCTCCTGACCTGTGTATCTCGGGCATGAGTGGATTTAGGGTACTTTTGCTTAGATTCTAAACCTTGTTAAATTAACATACAATTCTGACCGGTACAATATATATAATATGCATTATTTATAGTGGGCAATGATTTATAAATTTATGATAAGGATTAAAGATTATTCTTCCAAAATGTACAATTTATCTTTAAAAATAAAGTTTTACAATAACATATGTACCAGAGTGGAAATAATAAAAAGCTGCACATTATGTTGATCAAGTATTCCAATGGACTGATATAAACTAATTGTCGTATCTTATAAACATAAATGGTAAACTTATTTTTATGATGCAATATTGAACTATACCCCCTCTCTCATATACATTGGGCATAGTTTATTTATATATATATATATTATAATAGATGGACGATCTTTGATTCACATTTACTGATCAAGAGGGCGCCACTAGTCCGAAAATCAGAACTAGACATTTATTTTAAGGGTGGACAGGATATGTGAACCAAAATGCGCCAGACTAAACTCAGGGAGAAACAAGAGATCTTATGGATTGTTTAGACAATTGAGAAATCAAAGCACAAAGACAAATGTCAGACAAATTAAGTTTAAACAAATTTTAAATTTTTATTTAAGAGCAAAATAACTTGTAAGAAAAACTTTACATGAAAATCAATAGGTTTATCTCAGGCATGTACCAGAAAGATTAAACACAATGCTCTGGCAGACTTACCGACACTCTAATAACAAATTCTATAGGGAGGTAGCAATTTCATTCAGCAGAAAATTCACCCAAACATTGGTTTTCACTTTCAGATACTTAAACAATACATTATTGAAACAAATCAATGAAACCAGCGCCGGTGAGCTTTCTGAGGTCCGAAAAAGGTGTCGGACCATGAATGTCATCTATCGGTAGAAGCTGTACCTATTATTACATTTAAAATAAAGGTGATTGATCCATCTCAAGAACAAACAAAAAATATGATTGAAAATGAAAGAAAAACAAACAATTAAGACTGGCGAATCCACAACTAAATGATTGGCAAAAGCTAATCTAAGAATTAAAAGTCTCAATAGGAGACAAATAAATCATTAGAAAATTAGTTATGTATGCCCCAGAATTTAAAGAAAATGAATTACCAACAATTATAATTAAAAAATAAATTTATGACACAAGTTTTGAGTACATGCTCTGATAAATTTTAAGCTATACAAGTAAATACAAAATAAATCTATCGGAGAGAGCACATGAGCATGAAAATATGAAAGCTATAAATACTGTAGCAGTGAAAGTCTCTCTCACCTGTAATTTATGAAAGGGATAAATATTGTCTTCCTGTTGGCAACTTATAAAATTACAAAGCAAAAACAATTATAGTTTCCACTTTCAGAGATATAAGAAATGAAGACTATGAAAATAAAGTGACCAGCCAAAAGATTTGGTGGTTTGCAAAAGTGCAAACACAGTATTTAAAATTAATTCTGGGCTACTACAATAATTACAGGTAAGCATTCTAAATATACATTACTGCCAAAGCATTTAGTAAAAGTTAGGCATAAAAATAGGAAAACTCACATGTCACTCTCCAATAAACAAAAACTGAAAGCAAACATGGAATCTTAAAACTAAGATTCCAAGACACATGGCAAAATACAAAAAAATCACAATATATATTACGTATGAGGTTAAATATTACATATGAATACAGATATATAGTTAGATTTAGTGGAGAATTAATGAAAAAAAATTTACCCTGGAAAGAATAAAAGAAAATTTCATCTTACAGTAAAGCACAGTTCGCATAGAGTGCACATGTTTATCTTTAGTCCATTTTCAGGTCATTTGACAGCAGCAAGGCAGAGGCAGTGTTTATTTTAGAGGCTCATGGCATGACTGAAGGAGAGCTGGCAGGCATGGGTCCATCATTTGTTTAAGTTAGCAAGACATTCTGATGATGGCAAAACTCATAGTGGTAGATTTTAACATCTTTCACAGTAACAAAGTCTGTCAATAATTGCAAGTTTTTAGCACAAATTAAATGTCCAAACTGCTACCCAAATGTATAACTCTCAGCAGGTGATAATCCAAGTGTCTTTCTGGAATATTGAATCTCTCTCCTCCTAAATTGGTGGGCTTTCCTTGCTTCACTACATTTCCCGTGAAAAAACTTTCCATAGTGTCCAATTCTATATCTCAGGCAGGGCAAATATTAATTTCCCTCTCAATCTAATTTAAGAATTCCAACCAGGGATTATTGTATCCAAAATAACAAATACAAAACTAAATCTCCACTTTTAGAATTAACTTTTAAAAATGATAAAAGTAAGCAACAGAAATGTAATCTCATGTTTGCCTATTTTTTTAATTAAATGGATTAAAAACAAGCAGTGAAAGTAAACTATTTTAAAATCAATTCTATAAACATCAAATGATCTATTTTCAAAATAAATGTGTATGTGTTTTAAATAATAATTAAAATTTTAACATTAGTAATAAAACCATTGAATCGGAAATCAATCTGGTTCAACTGCCTCAATATGCGATCAAAAAAAAAACATTCCTGCAAACTTTTTTTTTAAAACTATCAAACACTTTAAACTATCCCTAGAAATTCTGCCGAATGTTTGCCTTGCACTCATGAAAAACAAAACAATATTTTATTTCTTACATTTATACATTCTCATAAATCATTAACAAATTTTTTTTTGTGTTTTAAAACAATCCGTCCGATTGCTAAAAGCTGAACCTTTAACATTTGTCTGGCAGTTCTTTTACTCTTTTTATTAACTTTCTGAAATAAGTTCCTTTCCCTCTCTTATATTTATTTGCCTAGAATTTATGATTTTGTCTCTTTCCCATTTTGTTTTGCTTTCTAGCATATATATCTAAATCTATTTTCTTAACAGAACTTCCCAATTCTTCATCTTTTCCTACTTTATTTTTAATCATGTGAACACTAGTAAATGGCAACACTTCACTTCCTACAGACTTTTTATGTGCCTTGAATAAGATTGCTTTATAAATGGCTTTTATTTTTGTTTTAAAATCATATTCCGAAAACTTTTCCTTAGTTTTAAATCCCTGTTCACAACTAACAGTTATATTACTTAACTCATATTTAACCTCTTGAGGTAACTTATAACTGTTTCCAAGATTTTCTTTCTCCAGTACACTATCTATCTCTTTCCACTCTCTACTTATTTCAAACTTTATTTCCACCCTGTCTGTCCTACCACTATTTTGCTGTACCTCATATTTTGCTTCTTTCATGTCTTCCTTTAATATTTCAACTTCCTCAACCTTCTTATTCCAATCTTTCTCTATGTTTTCTATAGCTGCCTGATTTTTGTCGACTTTCTTCAATATTTCCTGTCTCATTCCTTTCATTTATTCTATCAGCTCCTCCAGTATTGTTTGTTGACTCTGTTTTATTTCTATATTTTGTTTTGTTATATTTTGTTTCATTTCCAGCAACTCTTGTCATATTTCTTTCATCTTGGCATGATGACTTTGTTTCATTTCCATTATTAACCTTATCATCATCTGTGTCTCACTCTCTTCTTTTTCTATTATCTGGGGGTATTTAAATGAAACAGGGTTCTCTTCCCAACTTGCCGCCCTGTTGCCTTCTTCTTTAACTTCCATTTTTACAAAAGATTAAATCGCTATTTAACTATTTATTTATGTCACAAGAAAAAGACTTCCCTATATTTATTTTGCTATTTTAAAATAAAAATGTAGCTATAGAGCAAATGCTGTTTACTGTTTATTAATTATTTCATATGAAAAAGCAAACAAAGTATTTTTTTTTTTTTTAAATTAATCTAAAAACGAATACGACGCTACTTTCTATTTATTAATTATTTCCCATATGAAAAAGACGAACTATATATATTTAACTCTTCAAAAAAAATTAACTCTGACAGACTTTTTAGAAAATATGCTATTTATAGTTTATTTATTTATCTCATATGAAAAAGATGAAACCCCATTCTACCAAACTGCTCTAACAATACATGCCATAACTAACAAAAACTGATCCCCACCTACTATATCTTACCTCTTATACCTGAAATCTTTCTCAACCGTCTAAAAAAAATCTCACATGGGCTTATAAACTCGAAGCCCTACGTTGGTTGAGCTAAAAATTACTATATATGTAATGGATGGATGATCTTTGATTTGCATACACTGATCAAGAAAGCGCCACTAATCGGAAAATCAGAATTAGACATTTATTTTAAGGGTGGACAGGATATGTGAACCGAAATGTGCCAGACTAAACTCAGGGAGAAACAAGAGATCTTATGGATTGTTTAGACAATTGAGAAATCAAAGCACAAAGACAAATGTCAATCAAATTAAGTTTAAACAAATTTTAAACTTTTATTTAAGAGCAAAATAACTTGTAAGAAAAAGTTTACATGAAAATCAATAGGTTTATCTCAGGCGTGTACCAGAAAGACTAAACACAATGCTCTAGCAGACTTACTGACTCTCTAATAATGAATTCTATAGGGAGGAAGCAATTTCATTTAGCAGAAGATTCACCCAAACATTGGTTTTCCCTTTCAGATACTTAAACAATACATTCTTGAAACAAATCAATGAAACCAGTGCCAGCAAGCTTTCTGAGGTCTGAAAAAGGTGTGGACCACGAATGTCATCTGTCAGTAGAAGCTGCACCTATTATTATGTTTAAAATAAAGATGATTGATCCATCTCAAGAACAACAGAAAAATATGATTGAAAATGAAAGGAAAACAAACAATTAAGACTGGGGAATCTCCAACTAAATGATTGGCAAATACTAATCTAAGAATTAAAGGTCTCAATAGAAGACAAGTAAATCATTAGAAATTCAGTTATGTCTGCCCCAGAATTTAAAGAAAATGAATTACCAATAATTATAATTAAAAAATAAATTTATGACACAAGTTCTGAGTACACACTCTACTAAATTTTAAGGTATATGAGTAAATACAAAATAAATCTATCGGAGAGTGCACATGAGCATGAAAATATGAAAGTTATAAATACTTTAGCAGCGAAAGTCTCTCTCACCTGTAATTTACAAGGATAAATATTTTAACGATCGGGGGTGGAGACTTATGTAATCTGCACTACAGGGCGCCACTAGGCATTTGAACCTAGAAAATTTATATAGTAGGCAGGTACGTTAAGTTTTAAAAAAAATTATTTTAATTTATATATTTGGATTCCGATCGTTTGCCCAAGGTCACTAGCTCATAGAGTATCAAAGATTTTAAACATTTATAAGTTTCAATAGATTTCTATTCTCAAGGTATATAATAAATATTTAGAACAATAAAATAAAAGAAGCCACTGCCAGTAATTAACACACAAATAGATTTTTATTAACGCACATTTAAAATTGAGGAATAAATTTATTTTTAGGTTTTAACATTAATATTTTTTTTTTAAAATTTAAATTACTATTTTAAATAGACCGCACAGATGGATATTTAAATTATATTTTACTTTAGCATGTCGAGCATAGATAGTCTACATAGATTTTTTTTCACTTAAAACTTATCAAAACATTCATTCAATCTCAGACTAAAAGTTCGTAGTCAACCCAATGCCTGCTTCCAGATATATAGTCGCAATCGATGCAATATGAAGATGCTAGCATAAAACCACGCAGACAAGAATGTGCATCTGACAGCGTGATATTATTTGAAGGAAATGATCCGTGTCTAGAACAGGAAAGTGCATCTGTCAGACTAAGGAATCATGTATATATATATATATTTTTAAAGAGTGCTACTTATGGGGGGAAGAGCGGTCTTTCTGCCGACTTATAAATCCCTGTCCATAGAGCTAGAAGGGGTTAATAGTGCAGGAAATACATCTGCAACCATTGCAACGGTATGACTGCCTCTTTGGCGTCATGCATTCAGGTGGGCACATTGCCCTGTATGCTAAACATGCTTCACATTACATTAATATAAATGTCATATATCTCTCCACTAGCACTGACACAACCACGAAACAAATAGCCTGAAATTAAAATCCCATTAATTAAACATAAACGAATTTAAACATAGTTATTAATCTTTATCCATGCAGCTATCTACACCCAACTTTAAATTTAATACATTTTAGTTAAAACATAATACACACAAAAAAAAATGAAATGGAAATGATTGCTTAAACATCTACATAAAAATATCAATAATTGAATTTGCATTCTTTAAGTCAGATAAGAGTTCTTATTTTCAGTTATTAATTACTTGCAATTTTAGGAAAGTTCTTATTAGATAGACACAATAGATTATACTTTACGGATTTAATAGATTGAGAAGTCCATCTTCGTCATCACTTTCATAGATTTTGTCCTTCTTTGAAATGAAACTGCGACTTGCCATGCATTTGATCAGGAACTGTCATCCAGAGGCCTCAGCTGGTTTGTCCGGAAAATTAAATTTATTGCTGACTTCCACATCATGAAAATCTGCAATATAGCTAGTTATAACGATCTATTCATAGTCAGCTCTAAGATAACAATTATAATAATAATTTGGCTTTTATATTTTTATTAGTCTCTTATCATGAGATCTTGAGATTCAATGAGCAAGACGTCACTAATCCATTCGTGTTTCAGTTATGGTCCGTGCTGTCATTTTCGTGTTTGCATTGGTCATTTAATTCCTTTGTATTCTCTTATCTGACCATTTAATTTATTTTACATGCCTCACGAGGTAGTTTGCTTTTGAACAATCATTTAATTAATAAGACAATCATTTCCATTTTCTAAGACTATAGAAATCAACATTATTTCTATTTTTAAAATATCAATCTTTATATCTTTACTTTTTTACAAAAAAAATTACTTTCAAATATTTTTATTTTTTAAAAGTTTTTAAAGTTGTCCATCATGCGATCTATATATACGTTAAACAGTTTTTAAATTAAGTTTTTTTTTTTCTTTTTAATAAATCAATTTTTATTTATGATCTTTTATTTTAATTTTAAAATAATGTGACGGGATATTATATTCCGTTACAATATTGTCTTCCTGTTGGCGACTTCTAAAATTACAAAGCAAAAGCAATTATAATTTCTGCTTTCAGAGATATAAGAAATGAAGACTATGAAAATAAAGTCACTAGCCAAAAGATTTGGTCATTTGCAAAAGCACAAACACAGTATTTAAAATTAATTCTGGGCTACTAAAATAATTACAGGTAAACATTCTAAATATACACGACTGCCAAAGCATTTAGTAAAAGTTAGGCATAAAAATAGGAAAACTCACATGTCACTCTCCAATAAACAAAAATTGAAAGCAAACTTGGAATCTTAAAACTAAGATTCCAAGACACATGGCAAAATACAAGAAATCACAATATATATTATGTATGAGGTTAAATATTACATATGAATGCAGATATATAATTAAATTGAGTGAAGATTTAATGAAAAGAAATTTACCCTGGAAGGAATAAAAGAGAATTTCATCTTACGGTAAAGCACAGTTCGCGGATAGTGCACATGTTTATCTTTAGTCCATTTTCAGGTCCTTTGACAGTGGCAAGGCAGAGGCAGTATTTATTTTAGAGGCTCATGGCATGACTGAAGGAAATCTGGCTGGCAGGCATGGATCCATCCTTTGTTTAAGTTAGCAAGACATTCTGATGATGGCAAAACTCATAGGGGTAGTGTTTAACATCTTTCACAGTAACGAAGTCTGTCAATAATTGCAATTTTTTAGCAGGAAATAAATGTCCGAACTGCTACCCAAAATGTATAACTCTCAGCAGGTGATAATCCAAGTGCCTCTCTGGAATATTGAATCTTTCTCCTCCTAAATTGGCAGGCTCTCCTTGCCTCACTACATTTAACACGAAGAAACTTTCCATAGTGTCCAATTCTATGTCTCAGGCTGGGCAAATATTAATTTCCCGCTCAATCTAATTTAAGAATTCCAACCAGGATTATTGTAACAAAAATAACAAATACAAAACTAAATCTCTGCTTTTAGAATTAACTTTTAAAAATGATAAAAATAAGCTACAGAAATGTAATCACACGTTTGCCTATTTTTTTAATAAATGGATTAAAAACAAGCAGTGAAAGTAAACTATTTTAAAATCAATTCTATAAACCTCAAATGATCTATTTTCAATATAAATGTGTATGTGTTTTAAATAATAATAAAAAATTTAACATTAGTAATAAAACCATTGAACCGTTAATCAATCTGGCTTTATATATATATAATGTTAAATAGATAGACAATATATTATATAATGAGCATCCCAATAGCTCTTAAAAGGCTTTTCAAAATATCCATATCATTGGACCTGTTTCTAGCTCTGGCTTTTATTAGTGAGATTGTTCTGAAAAGTTTGATAAGAGCTATTGGCATGTTCATTATATAACATTTGTAATACAAGCTTATTAAATTAAGTCACATGATATATTACTTGATTTCCTTGCAATACACAATCTCTCTCTTTCTCTGTCTCTCTCTCTCTCTTTCTCTCTCTCTCTCTCTATATATATATATTTCATATGATGGAATTAAAATTCATTATGTTGTCTTCATAAAATACTTTAATATATAAATAAATATTTTTTTTTTTTAAATATTTATTTTGAACGAAAATCGATTTGATGCAAAATAAACTTATTATTATTTATTAATTCAAATATAGTTGTCTATAATATTTATTTATATTTTTATATTAAAGTATTTTATGAAGACAACATAATGGATTTTAATTCCATCATATGACATATTATTGAAAAAAATTAGAAATGGTTTTAAATTAGAACGTCATTGAAATATTTATATTAAAGAACGAAGTGATTTTAGAATTTTCATCTACTAAAGAAAAATGCAAGTTTTTATATAATTTAGTAAATATATGTCTTTAAAATTATTGATAGATTTTTATAAACAAAATTTAAAAAATTGCTATATTGAGGCTATACCATCAGATTTCTTTCAACTCTACTTTACATTTATGTGATCGGTGTCTTCTGATTGTTGATAGTGAATTTTATAAACTGTATTCCTTAAATTGTCATAATTTTATGAAGCCTTTCTCATTAAGGTTAAATGATACTAGTTTCTAAATTTTGCTCCAAGAATCCTGTAAGTCGTCAATTAAACATTGAAAATTTTAATAATTTTTAAGGTTTGGTTTGAACATTAAGTGTATACTAAGTTAATATAAATCGCGTGACTTTTTGATTTATTCTAATATCTTGAGAAGGTTCATTTTGAACGAAAATCGATTTGATGCAAAATAAATTTATTATTATTTATTAATTCTAATATAGTTTTTTTTTTTTCTAATATAGTTGTCTATAACATATATATATATATATATATATATATATATATATATTGTACCCTTACTTCTCGATATATAATATAATTTGAAATACGACTAGCTCAATTAAATTATAATTCTTAATTAAAATTTGCATATCTATCTTTAATTTACTTTTATACTATCATATTCTAATTAAATTTATTATCAATTATTAAAATCAATATAGTTCTATAGTATGTACTAATTAAATAAGTATTTATCAAAATCATGAGACTGTGAAGTAAAGTTACAAAGCAATAAGTAGATTTACATTGAGTCAATATCTTCCAAGACATTGTCTCAATGGCATAAGAATACTATTACCTCTTTATTAACTTACTACTACCTCTACAGCATTCTTATGGCTTTTAAATAAAATAAATTATCTTTAATAATAATAAAATAAATAAATCTTAACTTTTAATTTTTAAAATATAATTAAATAATCTCAGGTTCTTCTAATTATCTTAAAGTAATGATAACTCATGTAAATAAGTATGATATGGGATTTTATATCAAACTTAAATACACCTAACTTATTTTAATAATAATAATAATAATAATACTCTTAGGGTATAACTTAACCTTATCTATTCCTATTACATCATCAATCATTAAATAATAATAACATGTCTATCTTTTATTTTCATATAGTATCTTAATTTTAGAATAGATCAAAATCTTACAACTTAATAATCTGTGGCAATAAATAATATTGTACTCTTATATTATGCATTATAATTACTCTATGACCATTGTAATATAATGTAATAATGTCAATCAATTCTCATAAATGATAATCAGGAAAATATTGTATTTATTTCTAAAATAATATTAATAAATTCACATTGTGCAAATATTATGTTTGTTCAAATTATCTGCTGTCAAATGCTGTGGTGCAAAATAATGAACTCGACACACTTTTAAAACAAATTAAACAAATTTATTTACATTAACTTTGATTAAGAATTTATTTACAATATTTACAGTTCAAATTAGGAAAACAAAGAAAATAAATAAGAAAATAATAATACAATATGTTTACACTGTTATTAACGCATACTCCTAATAAGTAATTATACATTCTTTAAAATGCTGTAGTAATAACATTGAAGTATGTTTTCAAAACTTAGACTTTAAACAAGCATCAATAAACTTCAATTATTACACAGAAAAATTTATGTAAACAATATTTATGTAGCATATGTAAACAATTAAACTTTATCAATTAAATTGCTACATCACTTAAACATTACTGTTATTCATTTCATCATGTACTAGTATATATCTATTTTATTATCAGCATTACTTTAATAACATAATACAAAAACTAATGTATCTTTATAATGTAATAACAAATAATTGATTATAATTTTATATTTCACTTAATGCAATTTATTTTACATGTTTTTATCAAATATGCATTACATATATGTACTGTTAAAATAATAATATTTAAATTATTCATCAATTTCAAATTCATAAAGTATTATATTAGATAAATTCTATGATTCTTTTCTATGTGAAATTATTACTTTACTTTATGTGTTATACTACTCCTTCTTAATAACTTTCTATCTACAAAAACATCCTCTAAAACTTATTTAAACTTTCCGGAAAATAATCATTGATTTTAAATAAAAAACTAATTATCCAAACTATTTATACTACGTCATCTATATTCAGTAACCCTTCAATCCAAACATATACTTCTACATAAAACTTAACTTAATTTATCCAATAAAAACAAAAATAAAATATAGACTTTTAAAATCTCTTCCTAACTTGCAATAAAATAATTATTTATGAATAATAAATATAATTCTAATACTATAATATAAAAGAAATATCAAAGTTTATTTACGAAAGAATCATATAATTATTTCTAAGCTTCTTATGTAATGTTGCATCATATTTATATCATAAATTCAAATTATGCATATTTAAATAAAACTATTACTGCCAATATAATGTGTGTATATTTTTAAAATACTTATACATCCATTCAACAATAACATATCATTTTGGTTGATCTAAAGAAAACATATTAAATACATCAAAATTATTATTATTATACAATTTTACCATCAATAATGATTTAATGTACAGTCCATCTTCCAATATTCTTCGGAATTACAGCTTCATAAAAATAATTCACATTTACACTCATGATCATTCTTTAAAATATTATGTGTTGTATTAAATATAAAATAAACTTATGCAATTAATCATTATATTATTTTTAGTTATTATTTAAAGAAATGTACCTATCTTATTTTAATAGATTAATAATATTTAAATTTTATGTTAAATAAATAAACAGAATTCATATTACATAACTCCAGCGATGTCTCCCTTTCACCATAAAGTTCTTTAATCCTAGGAACACATTCACTAGAACACCATTTCCTGTTTCCGGTCCATCACGTGTTTTTTTAAAAGTTTATGAAAATGAAAACGTTCTTTTAAAATAAAATAAAAGTTAATTCTTCCATAAGAAATAAAATAAAATTAAAATAGTTTATAGGATCCTGATTTAATTATTTTTAAAATATTATTCAAAAGTTATTATTTTAGCTTAGTCTTTAGTTTTATGAAAAATTATCATTTAATTATTTTAAATTAACTGGGACATCCACGTATTACTTGCGCATTTCTTAACAAAATATCCAGGTAAGAATAAGCTTCTTCATCTAAAATGACCAGCGTTTAAATTATTTCAATATAATAATTTTATTATATTAAGATTTTTAGCTAATTATATTTCAATTGATTTGCCTTTAAAATCATCAACATTCAGTCTTTTAAACGTAAAGACTTAACAAGGCAAATATTTAAAAAAACTACTTTCATTTTTAATATCTTTACTTAAGATATACATTTAAATTTATAGCTTGCAAAATACTTTCTTCATAAAGAAGTATTTTATTCTCTAAAATATCTATTTTCTAATAGTCAATAGTAATTAGCTTTTAAAATTATATACTGTCCAAAATACTACTTTTCTCCATCTCGTAATTTTCCGAACTAATCCAGCGTTTGTCATACTTCTAGTATAAAGTTTCCGATATATTTTCACTATATATGATGTTCCCATGACTATTTGCTTGTAAATTGAGCTCAATAGAGACGACCGATAGGGAAAAAATTAAATTAACACTGCATGTCTATCATTTAAAACTTTTATAACTTATTTACAAGACACTCTTATAATTTAAAAAAAATGATTTTAAAAGCGTCTACAAAATTTACGTAGCTATTTTTAATAACACAATTAACTTGAAAAATCAATCACAGAGTCCTCTCCTAACAATTGACCTGAGCTTTTATACCGGAAGAAACTTCCCATTTGATTGGTACATTTAAACAATCAATTTGCTGGCTTATTTACATATTTACCAACAACACAAAATTTAAAATAAATAATGACTTATTTAATATTTAATATTTATTACATTATTAAATTTCTAAAATAATCTTTATCGTTCATTTAAATTTATTAAACATTCTTTTAAAATATTCTTACTTACTTGATTTAATTTTAACTTTTATAAAATTATTCAAAATAAACTAAGTATTTTTTATACGTTATATTTTTAAAGCAATACTTTTAAAATCAGATTTAATATTCTACATTGATTTATCTTTATTTTTATCTCGTGATAACTCACGTATTATTTACAAATTTTATAACATGATTTTTTAAAATAGTTTTGTAACTTTACTAAATAACTTCTAAGCATGTGTGTGTATATTTAACTAACATCTGTTTTTTTTTTTACAATAAAAGAAACGCTTCTCATAATCTAAAAATAACTAACAATTGCATTTTTAAAATAAACATTTTTTTTTAAAATAAATAAGATATTATAACAGATTTTAAATTAATAATTCGATATTATTAAAATCAAATATTAATCTTCTATTTAAGTACTTACAATAATTAAAATATTTATATTCTTTTATAATATTATTTTATCAACAATAAACATATGTATTTAATCTTACTTGTCTTTTAAACACCTTTAGCTTTAAACACCTATTTATTAAATATATTAATGCAGTATTGATTATGGCCATTTTTCCCAACTATATATTATAATCATCATCATTTAAAATGTCTCTCTCTATATCAGCACAATTTCACATACCAAATATTCATAGATTGCTTTAATTAAACCCTTTGAAATATTACCATAAGCAAAATTAACATCACATATTCAAATATAGCTTAAATTTAAAATTTTTAATAGATTAGCACAAAATTAAATGGTGACCCATACAAAAGGGCACAATATATATATATATATATATATATATATATCTATATATATATATATATATATATATATATATTTTTATATAACATATATATATATATATATATATATATATATATATATATATATATGACAATCTTTATAATATATAGTATTAGACAATACAATGAAACAGTGGATTGTAAGCAAACTGACTCAAAATAAACTTATTTAAAAGAACAAAATATATAGCTAATCCTATACTTTTATCACTTTAGTGAAAGAAAAATGACCAAATTCAATTTCAACTCAAAATTTATTCATTGCAAAACATGCACTTGATAATAATAAGAGTTTAAGTCAATGTTATTAGAGTATTATATCTCAAAACAATCTCTTGAATTATCTGTATAAAATGGTTTAATATTCAGCATTAGCAACAACTGTAAACAAACTTTTAGTATTTGTCAAATGCATTATATAAAACTTAGAGAGCTTGTCTCAGATTTTGAACAGCAAGGAAAATGTCTCATCTACTTTAGCAAATTTTTTTTATGAACCAATACATCATGTCTTTTTAGATTGGTATTGAACAAAGACCATCTATTTTATTATTATAAAATTTAAATGTTACAAAACTCATAATAAAAAAGTAGTTGTGAACAAAGAAAGCAGACAATGAGTGCAATTTAAAAGATATGAAACATACATAAAACGTCTCGAAAACAGAAATTATTATGAAATCTCTTATTGCAACTTTCTTAAAAACAAAATTAAAAGATAAGACTGCGGAATATTTCCCATTAACAATAGTGATTCATGAAAAAACAGCATTAAAGTACAGTAAAATATAGTAATACAATAATGAATGCTATATAAATGTATGAATTGTGAATCTACTAATTAAAAACATCTGAGAAAATGATAATTCAAGGCAAAAACATATTCAAATATCTTTTTATAATGAATACTTGATAATAAAAATTGGCATATATGTGAAAATGGAAAACAAATACTCAATGTATGTGTGGAGTATGTGAAGTGGACAATGGGAAATTTTACCATCGCTTTGCTTCTAGGAAAAAAACCATAGTAATTTTGGACGTCATTAGTTTTGGAGTAAAGGTGGTTCTTACCCTTAACAAAAAAAAGAAAACTTGGTACTTGGTTTTGATTCAATTAGATCATCTTCTTTTAATGGCTTTAAAAATGGTGATAATAGTAAAGTTATTAATCATAATAGTTGGCTAGAAAAAAATAGTCCAATGGGGTTTGTGAAACTTCCATATCATTTGCCTATATTACTGCCAATTCTCCATGGCATAATGTTAAAATAAAATTAAGGCTTAAAATAAAATAAAAGCCTATCTAACAGAAAAGGAAATTATCTTTTTTAAACCTAAGCATTGATGAAGTTACATTTTAAATATGTCTAATATAGTTATGAAAGCATGGTTGTTAAGTGGATGTTATATGAAGAGCTTACAAACATGTATCCATGTAGTAAAATTAAAAAACAAAACCATTCATAATGCATGATACATACTTTGGAATATATATTTTTAAAAGTAAGTTAATTATCTATATAAATAAACCTTAATATAAATGAATACATTTATTTTAAGTCAAGTAACACTGTCTCCTCTGTAAAAGTAATTTTCAAGACATTAAGAAAAAAGTCAAAGATAATGTGAATAACATTGTTATTATTAGTAATATTATGAAAAGAAAAAAAAAAACTAATAGATTGCAAAATACTAATAACATGTATTTGTAATGAAAGTGTTATTTGTGTGGTAAGTCATGTGAAATTCTATGCTAAAGTGGATAGACTGAGTTTAGATTCGAAAACATTTAACTCTTAAGTGTGTTACTTGACTATCCTGTGCTAAAACTTATATTATGCTTTGTATATCTAAGTATTGTACATATCCATGTTTTCTTTCCATATAAGAAAAACTAAATACACGTTAAAATTATTAATAAGTCTTTACTAGATCAATTAGATGTGAATCAACATTGCTATTAATCCTTCATCTACCTGAATTTTTTTTCAAGACTACTTTAGATTTAAACCATGTCATTGTCACGAATGAACAAAAATATACATGATCGAAATGAAAACAGTTTTACTTCGTTTTTAGTCTGAAGTAAAAGTTGTTTTAATTGTAATAAAATAATCAATTGTTTGAATTAAAATAACATGTTTTCCAGTAAGAACTAAAATTATATTAAAATCTATTTTAAGCGTAAATTTCAAGTGCTTTTAAAAGTAGCAAATTTTACAACATAAAAGTAAGTTGTATTAATGTTCTAAAATGATTAGATAAGACATTTTAATATTTTTCTCATAATGTCACTATAAAAAAAGTCATTTTAATCATGATAAAAATTGAATTGCCAACTTTTCATTTGGGCTATATATAACTTTCTTCACAAACTTGACAGCTTCATCTAATAATTTATAACCGCTGAGTATTTTTATAATGAATCTATGATCCCACCAGATCTTACATAATTTAATAAATAAAGAAATTGTCACTCTTTGAGCATTTGTATTAAAAGTACGATTGTAATTTAAAATAAATGAAAAAATGAAAAATAACATATTTTTTAAAATAAAATATGTATTTTTATGAACATTATTATAAAATTAATTATATAAAAAATGTAATTGTTTTAGAATAAATACTGAAATTTTAATTATATTTTAAAACATTTATTTATTTTGCATAGAAAAAAAGATTTAAATACGTTTAATTTTTTTTCTTTCCTTAAAAAAAAAGTCTACATTAAATATACTAGTATATCCCGAGCATCCTAGAATACAAAGTAAATCTATCTAAGTGAAATATATATATATATAGTGACCTCATAAATGGTCTCAATGAACAGATTTTAAGTAAATAACACTGTGTCAGTAGTAACCAATTATGTTTAACAAAAGAAAAAAAAATGAAGTAACATGAAAATTTTGAAGAGAGTTACATTAATCCATAATCTTGTTTAGGGAAGTTACTTACGGCTATTATTTAGAAGATTTAAAAAAACATTTAGTATTTTGTGATGAATCTTTGATGATAGAAGGAGGGCGGCTTGTTCCTGGGAACTGTTAGTGTGTAGGTTGAGTTAATATATATTCATTTTATTTGTCTTTGAGATAGTGGTTGATATTTGCTAAATGATTGGCTGGCTTATTTATTCATTAATAGTAGGGTTAATACAGTATATTTGAGAAGTGGTCATGTAAGCTTCTATTTGATCAGATTGGGTTAGTGTTTATATTGTGACATATATGTGTGCATGTATATTTGTGCCATACTACAGCTTCATCTTTCATTCATGTATTTAGTTACAATGCCAATTATTATAGTTTACAATGAAATACATAAATTTATAATAGATATTTTTGATATCCAATTCAAATGCATTTTAAGTGATTAATGGCTTGATGGATCAGTGGATTGTTGGGCAGACCAAATACATTATCAACTACTTTATTTTCTAAATATTTATTTTTTGTATTATTTTAGAAGTGTGGTGAGTATTTTTTTAATTATTGATTCAATTTGATTTAATATTATTTGGAAATTAGAATGATTTTTCTTTTTTAAGAGAAAAAAAATGAATTTCCAGCTAATTATCTTGGTGCAAAGGGTTGGGTTGGCCTTCTCAAAGTTGACTTTGGGGAAGTGGCTTCTTTATTGGTGAAACAATATAGATATTTAAGCAATAATTGGTAATTAAAATAAAAAAATATTTTTATTGCTGTTGTTGTTTTTCTCCTTCTCTACATGGTAGTTGCAATCACCGTTCTCTCTGGAAGGTCAAGCCGGTTAATATTTAATTTAAATTCCAGAGTGCAACTTTCTTCAAGTATTTTATTTTATAAAACTAGTATCTAAAAATTTTTTTTTTAATAAATAAAGGATGAGAACATAGTCAACTTCAAGCAAGGTATATCACAATGTCTTTCAATCAACTAACTTTTAGCATTAATATCATTGTTTAAAATGTATATGTGCATCTATCACTCAGAGTTAATTTATATAATCTTAATCTTTAGTATTAATGATAATATAGAACTGTGTGAAATTTTCTATTTTTTGTGAAATGTTATGCAGAACTTTGTAACAAAACATTTCATAGACTCTAGATTAAAACATTCTTCTAGCTGTATAAAGGTAAAACTCAGAAGAAAGGATGCATATCTAATTTAGTATATCATGTTATAAATTATCAGGTGAGAATTATATTTAACCATTCATATCTTATAAGATTAAGGAATTGAATGTGCGGCTTATATAAAACTAACGTATTGTACTGGATTTGATGTGTAGTGAATTACTTACCCTACTTGCTAGGTTTAGCTGGGTTTAATTTTATTTATAATAAATTTATAATCTTATATTATAAATATGACATGAACAAACCGGCATGTTGGAGCAGAGTGGGGAATACTATTTATAGCAGAGTTGTTAATAATACCCCTGATCAGACCAAGCTATGCAATGCATAACACGATCACCTTTCCAGTTCATGGCCCACCTTGACTGCTAGATTCAAACCTCTACTATATAAACACTTTATTTGTTTCGGATTGAACCCCGGGTGCCATATAGTTTAAAACTAACATGTTTGTACAGTAGGCCCATAATCCAGCACTCGAAAACGCTCTTAACTATCTCAGTCTATTTTTTTAATTCAATAACAAGTTATCCCTTAACTAGTGTCAAAAAGATTTGACCAACAAAATAAAGCTTTAAGTTTAAAAAACAGTTTATTTTAATTAACACTAAATATTAAAGTTTTAAACTACTTTAGATATTTTTAATTAACATAAACATTTAAGGTACTTATATATGACCATGCACATGCATTATAAATACACATGAAAATATAATCTAACAATGTTAAATGACAAAGTATTAAATAGTATGATACATATTAAATATAAGGTATTCAGAACAACATGCAAATCAATAGTTTATTGATGGCAATGACTACTTTGAATTTATAAATGGAAATAAGAAAATTCTTAAATACCTAGGTTTTTGGGGTGTGGGGATTTTGGTTGTTTGCTTCCTGTGTTTTTGGTGTTTTTCTGAATTGTTTTATTACCAGCCGGCAGGTTTTACACTTCAGCAGAGAATTCCTGTTGATTGAAAATCCTGGTTACTTCTTTTATTAAGGTTGAGGATGGTTATTTATTTAGTGACACTATTATTATTAAAACAGTAGACACTCGGGCAGCTCTCACTTATTGGGTAGCTTTTACTTCATCTCAGGCAGAGTACTGGTATTTGGACAAGGTTTGAAGTTCATCATATGTTCCAATGAAGCTATTAACACTGCCTGACTGATTGACAAATTGAACTCGTAGATTGACTGATCAAAACTAAAAACTGAACTGACCAATAAAATTGACTATTTATATATAAGACATGTTGTCATTTTGATATCATCCAGCTATATCTGTTGTCAAAGTCCTTTTCTTGTTTTAATTGCATTCCTTTGAGATAAGCTTTTAATCCTGTTGTTGGAGATATTAATTAGGAGCCATCACAAATGTGTTATTTTTACATTTTTAATTAATAGCCATCACTGTGTTTGTAAATATAATTTTCCTTTATTTCATTTTAACATGCATGTATTTATGCAATGCTTATAATTGCACATATATATATATTTTATTAACAAGCATTTATGCAATGCTTATAATTGCACATATATATATATTTTATTAACAAGCATTCATCATTTATGCACGTGTATAATTTAATCTAAACTCAATACTAGTTTTAAGATTACCTTTTTTCTTTACTTAAATAAAAAAAGATTTATATTTGTAAACTTTGTTATATTTCAACTAATAATAATAAACTCTTTAACTTCTTTTAATTTTACATAATTATGAATTATTTGTTTCTAGCAAAACTTTTTAAACTTAAAACTTTTAGTTTGACATTTCTAAAGCAAACCCCCTCCCCTTCTAATTAATTAATTGTAAATTTTATTTCAACTACTAATAAAGAAAAACTATTTGACTTTTAATCTGACGTTTTTGAAAACAAACTGCAATAAAAACAACTCTTAATGTTTTAAATACTATTCTCTTTTAATAAAAGTTTTTTTGTTTTAATAATTTTTAGCTAAAAAATATTATGTGCCAGCACACTGTTTGTACAATATATTTAATGTCTACTAAATATGCATATAACTTGACTCGAGTGGAAGATCATGAATACAATATGTATATAGTTTACTCATTGTTCTCCTCATTTATATTCAACATATAAAAATATTGTCATTTAACGAATCATGTATACTTAAATGAATATCATAAATTGATCAACTATTTACTTAATGTTTGCCCTTTAAATGAGTTATTATGAACACTCAGATAAATACAATTATAGTTAATGTTACCTTGTGGAAAATTAGAGTTCCCTGAAAAAATTTATAATATTTGTTGCTGAGTCATAAACTGCAAAATTATCAGTTAATTAAATGATAAAACATTATTAGAAATCAGCAGCAGTAAACATTAATTTATCACTATCATAAAAACGATAAGGAAAAGAAATATTGTATACTTCACATGCTGATTT
The DNA here is from genome assembly GCA_028023455.1 of Epiperipatus broadwayi. Lineage (NCBI taxonomy): Eukaryota > Metazoa > Onychophora > Udeonychophora > Euonychophora > Peripatidae > Epiperipatus > Epiperipatus broadwayi. The sequence goes on from JAQFVV010000185.1 coordinate 2,060,486, forward strand.
GTAGGCAATCTCAATTACCTGTTGCTAAGAAATTGCCCCACATTTGGATACAAAATGTGTATAGTCCATCCTATGGGAATTCATCTATATGTCTACTAATATTTATTTGTTTTGTAATTATTGCCATTATCATTGTATATGCCTAAGAAGCTTTAGTTATAGACTGTACAGATGAACTTCTATTTCTCACTAAAAAGATTTAATAATTTCTTTTATAGGGTAGATAGGTAGATCAATTTGTTTGTCTTATATGTTGTTTTGTTGCTCTAAGATCATCTCAAACATGTATAATACAAAAGTATTGTGATATATAATTATATACACAACTTTTCACTTCTTTTTCTTTTTAAATTACAGCTCCATGATAATAAATATATAAATTCAACATTCCTTTTCTTTTTAAAAACTTGTTTTATTTCAAACTATAATTTTCTTTCTCTTTCATACAACATTTCAACTACTTTCTGTAGTTATTATCAAGTTTCCTTAAAAAAAAAAAATAATAATAATAATAATAATAATAATAATAATAATAATAATAATAATAATAATAATAATAATAATAATAATAATAATAATAATAATAATAATAATAATAATAATAATAATAATAATAATAATAATAATAATAATAACAACAATAATAAAATAAAAAAACAAAACAAAAATAATAACACAAATAAATAAAATATTAATACATTTCAAATATATAATATTAAAAAAACCCTATAATATTATTATAATCTACAAATACAATTATTTACCTCCTTCCCTATCTTTAATTATTTCTTTTAAAATACCTTTATAATTTAATACTCTTCTTATATAAATTTATTACCTATTCTCTAAATCTTTACCCATTAACATTCTTTTTATACCCTCCCTCCTTTTTTAATTTTATATATTATTCCTATATTATCTTATTTTTTATCTTTATTTATTAACATTCTATTTAATACTGGTTTATACTGATCTATATACACTTCCTCTTTTTTATTCTCTCTTTAAAATTTTTAATGCATTCCAATGGCCTTATATCAAAACTTTCATGCTTATATTTCTTTTTATGAATATATATAGCAGAATTTTTATCATATAAATGCTGCCTTAATCTAGTTTTTAATTTATTCTTACTTGTTCCTATATAAGTCATATTTACATTACTTTTACAACAATCCATACATTTAATTATATATACTGAATTTATACATTCTAAAATATCAATTTTATCATAATCATTTATTAACTGACCCAAACACTGTTTCCTTTTATAAACAGGGCAAATTAATGTATTATATTTCCTATTAAAATACCTAAAAAATTTATTAATTTTAAAAAATAAATATCTTGATACCCTAAATCTTATATAAATTATTTTATTTTCTCCATTTTTATTCAATTTAAAAAGAAAGATTAAATTGAATAAAAATGGGGAAAATAAAATAATTTATATAGGATTTAGGGTATCAAGATATTTATTTTTTAAAATTAAGATTTTTTTTAGGTATTTTAATAGGAGATATAATACATTAATCTGCCCTGTTTATAAAAGGAAACAATGCTTGGGTGAGTTAATAAATGATTATGATAAAATTGATATTTTAGAATGTATAAATTCAGTATATAATTAAATGTATGAATTGTGATAAAAGTAATGTAAATATGACTTATATAGGAACAAGGAAGAATAAATTAAAAACTAGATTAAGGCAGCATTTATATGATAAAAAATCTGCTATATATATATATATATATATTCATAAAAAGGAATTTAAGCATGAAAGTTTTGATATAAGGCCATTGGAATGGGTTAAAATTTTAAAGAGAGAATAAAAAAAGAGGAAGTATATATAGATCAGTATAAACCAGTATTAAATAGAATGTTAATAAATAAAGATAAAACATAAGATAATATAGGAATAAGATATAAAATTAAAAAAAGGGGGAGGGGTATAAAAGAATGTTAATGGGTAAAGATTTAAAGAATAGATAATAAATTTATATAAGAAGAGTATTAAATTATAAAGGTATTTTAAAAGAAATAATTAAATATAAGGAAGTAGGTAAATAATTGTATTTGTAGATTATAATAATATTATGGTGTTTTTTTAATATTATATATTTGGAATGTATTAATATTTTATTTATTTGTGTTATTATTTTCGTTTTTTATTTTTTATTTTTATTTTATTATTGTTATTATTATTATTATTATTATTATTATTATTATTATTATTATTATTATTATTATTATTATTATTATTATTATTATTATTATTATTATTATTATTATTATTATTATTATTATTATTATTATTATTATTATTAGTATTATTATTATTTTAAGGAAACTTGATAATGACTACAGAATGTAGTTGAAACATTGTATGAAAGAGAAAGAAAATTATAGTTTGGAATAAAACAAGTTTTAAAAAGAAAAGGAATGTTGAATTTATATATTTATTAAAAGTATTGTACTGGGTAATTGATTGCCATTAGATGTAATTTCTTTATACATATTTTCTATATGCTTATGTTAGCAATAGAAGTGCTTATTTGCTATCATGAAGCTAGCAATTAATTTAAAGAGAGGTAAATGTGAACACTTTTCTTAGTATTAAATTAATTTACTATCTGCAGTAAATTCATTTAATAATAAGAACAGTGTTTGCAGTGTTACTTTAGAAAATAAAAACTGGATATCTATGCCATTTATAGATAACATGCAATCTAAGTTAATTAAAAATATATTTAAAGAAAAGTATAATATTTCATTTTGTGTTTCTCCAAATGTAAATAGTTTGATTAATTATTCTAAGAGTATAATTCATAAATTGCAAAGAATTAATATAGTTTATCAGATTTCATGTGGATGTCAGAAATTTTATATTGGTGAATCAAGATGTTCTGTGTAAAAAAGATTGAAAGAGCATCAATTATTATATAATTTAATTTAAAATAATGTAAATAGTCAATTTAATACAGCTTCAGTATTCTTTGACCATGAAAAAACTTGTAATTATAAGTTTACATTTAATAGTAATGAAATAAAAAATATTAATGAAAGAACGAAATCATGAAAAGAGGAAAATTAAAAAGAGGCAATATTAATTGATAATTATAAGAATGATGTTATTAATAGACAAGTTGCAAATATGGCCATACACAGCTTATGGAAATATATGTAACATTAAGTTTAAAAAAATTTGAAATTTAGTTAAAGAGGATTACAATTTAATCGAAAGTGCTACAAAAGAATTTAGACTATAATATTGCATTTGCCATTAATTTATATATATATATATATATATATATATATATATATATATATAGTGTAATGTGTAATGTGGATAAAATATGGTGAGAGAAAGAGTAATACACTTTTGGATAAACAAATTTGAAAGTTACTACAGACAGATTAATTTATATAAGGGCATTGTTTTTAATAGTTTGTTTTATTATTTTATTACACTCTCAATAACTCAGTCCAAGATATTTTATTTTTGTAGCATAGTCTTTCATTTTTAGTCAAAATATTTTTGAATATATAGCAGTTGATACATTTTAAAATGTTTGCAATTTAAAAAACACATATAGAAATTATAACTTTTATAGCTTTAATAATGCAATATAGCGATGTAAATATATAAGTTGTAAAAAGCTGCAGACATATTTGAGACTTAATCCTAACTAATATAAAACTGTTTAATTACTAATTCTAGTTTTGAAAATTTAGTTTTTTTTTTCACTGCATTGAAAATAATAAATAATAATTAAAGAAGTTAATTTGAGTAATGGGTACTCATATTCATTGGACTATAAAATTTCTCAAAACATGGACTTGATCAACTGCACTAAAATGATTTTTAAATCAGGCATGTTTTTTTTTTTTTTTTGGTTGGTTAGAATCCAAAGTTTCCTGTAGATAAATTATAAATAATTTTGGTGAAAATTTTGTGTAGAACTGATAAAAATTGATAGGTTTGTAATTTTATCTTCTTTTTATAATATGAATATTACTACTGTATTCTTGCAATCGTCATGTAAATTTTTATCACTTACCCATTTGAAAAGTATTTTTTTCAATCATTTTTTTTTATTTCTTCATCTTCTTTTAAGATATTGATTATAGGATTGTCATTATCTGGAGTTTGTTTTTTTCTATATAAATTTAATTGCATGTACCACTTATTCATTTACAATACTGATCAATTTAGAAAATTGTTGTAATTATAGGAGATACTCTTTTTTAAATTGCTACATAATTTTTTAAAGAAATCTTCACCTATTTTATGATGTCATCTTTCTTTTTAGTAGTAATATCATACTTTCTTCTTATTGCAACAAAGTTTTTACCAATAACAAGATATTGCTTTTTATTTTTGAGATTATCTTTTTCAATAGCTTTTCCTTATTATTTTACAATTATATGCTTTTATATCTCTTAATTATTTTTGTACCATTTTACAATACTCTAGATATTCAAATTTCTTAATGGATCATTTTTATATATTTTCATTTTTTTTTTCTTTTCTTCATACATTATCTTGTCTCAATAGAACATTTACTGCTAAATTGTTACATCTTGTATCAGTAATTTTTGTTGCAATTCTTGATGGAAAATTTGTTATCTTCTTATTGATTTCATGCAAATCTGAATGATCTTCAACATCTGTTTATATTTTAAAATGATGTGCAAATCTTAATTTATATTAATGGAATGTTTCTGAAGATTAATAATATCAACTGTGAATACTGTTTTTTTTATCTCTCTAGTTTTGCATTACTTCATACTTCTTGTATTAAATTTATTAAAACATTACAATCTTGGAATAATATTTTTTGTTAATCAAAATAAAATCCAAGTCTGCCTTACCTTCATTTCAATATATCCATCTTCATTTGCATTTAGCATTTTTTTTTTGAACAATGATTTAATAATGTACAGTTTTTCTTTTCCCATGATCTCCACAATTCTGTGCCCTCTTTCTTTTCTTTAATAAGTAACCAAATTTAGCAACAACATTTTCATCTTTCAATCATTCATCAAATGTGGTATTAAAATATTCCTGTACAATTTTAAATGTTGTTTGATCTGACCAAAAGCTTTTGTGTACATTCATACAAAATTTTTCTATTTTTTTTACTGCAATGAGAATTTATTGGAATATAAACCTTAATTTTTTGTATTTGTCTGAAGGTTTGTAATGATGGTATATTATAAAATGTGATATGTTAGACTATTTCCATCATTTATGAGTGAATGTGGAATGTATACAAAATTTTAAACTTTATTTAAACTTTCCAAATACAAACAACTTGTTAATACTAACACACAAATAGACAATACAGATTAGTAATTACACAATGTTTTGAGTAGTATTATTCTCCACTCTTCTTCAGGTGTTGCTGGCCTATATGCACAGTGACAATATTCACTTAGAAGTTGAACTGGTACCATTAGATTCTTGAATATCTAATTTAAGGCAAACGTTCTACCTTTGTGAAAATAGCTCATTTGGTAGAGTGTTTGCCTTAAATTCGATATTCAATAATCTAAAGGTGCGAATTCAACTTCTAAGCAAATATTGTCACTGTGCATATAGGCCAGAAACACCTGAAGAAGAGTGGAGAATAATACTACTTGAAACATTGTGTAATTACTAACCTGTATTGTATATTTGTATGTTATTACTAACAAGTTGTTTGTATTTGGAAAGTTTAAATAAAGTTTAAAATTTTCTATTCATTCAACATTCACTCATAAATGATGGAAATAGTCCAATATGTCACATCTTTTAATTTTCTGTATTTGATTTTTTCCATTAAATTGAATGATTAATCTTATTACACAGTCTGATACAATATTCTATTTTTCATTTAAGTGAAACAATCCATTTTTGCTTTGAATATTGGTGTCTTTTTAGTAAAGTACATTTCCATTTTTAAAATCATTTATCTCTTCACTTTTTATTTCAATTTTACAAAGATTAACAATGTCTCATTTAACACTTAAATGTGCTTTCAATTTTTGAAATCATCTTTCATTTGAAAATGGAATATCATTTAATCTGTCCAAATAAAAGATTGTTATTGATTGGCAGCCTAGATACCAATCAAAAGATTGTTTTCAATTTCATTTTTTTTTGATCAACAATAGTTGTCTAAACTGGTGACTTTACAACTTTTTGAAAATAAAAACTATTTGTTACTTTTGTCTGTTATGTTTGTAAATAAATATATATATATATATATATATATATATATATATATATATATATAACACAAACACATTCACTAAATCTTTAAGAAAACTACAATGATATTTCAATTGAAAACTATCATGCAACTGAGATGAAAAACCATGGTGTTTATTGATTTTAAAATGAGAAATAAAAAAAACAGTAATCTTACCACACTGTCTAATATATGTTGGTCAGAAGTGCAAGTTTAAATTCTATATGAATAAATTATATAGTAATAACAGCTTCAACAACAAAAATATATAAGCGAACATTAGGAAATTTACTATGCTTAGTTTTCTTAGGCCCATGAATCAAAGGGTATAACCAAAATTAATTATAAGAATTGTCTATATTTAGGATATATTATACAGTGTGGCAAGAGTAATTATTTATTTTATGAGAAAATTTCTCTGATGATAATTCAGATTTATATTCTACAAGATCCTATAATGATCAAAAACTTAAATGATTTTTACATAAAAAAATGATTTTGATAATCTTAAACAAGTTTTAAAAGTGTTAAGTGACACTTTTATATTATAATTAAAAACTATTAAGAAATGAAGATTCTATAGATAAATTTTATTTTAATGGTTGCAAAATAGAGGGGAAATACTTGGGGAGTTTTCAGAGCAAAAAAATATCATTTTGAATCCTTTTTATAAATAAAATGCTAAAGGAAAATAAACATGGAGACATCCAATTGATGGTACACCATATTTGAAATATACTAACAGAAAATAAATATTTCAATATTTTAATGCTTTAATCTATTCAATATAGAAAGTAAGCACCAATATATAAAATATAAAATAAATGATAACACAAATTTATACAGACAAAAACTATTACATAATGCTATATTAACAGTAGAACACTCTAATGAATTAAATTAAAACCTGATATTCATTATAAAACAATATCACATAAAAAAAATCTGACTTGACTGATTTCAATAGGAAGACAACCACCACCTATTAAGAACTGTGGCAAAAATCTTAGATTATCATTAATGATATTAAAAAAGACAGGAAATTAATTTGTATAAAATCTATATTTGAAGTTATATATTTTATTTAGAAAAAAACAATATATTGGCCATATGCTTTATTTTGTTAATAAAGTTATCATAATACAAATACTTATCGTGCATTATTTAGGTGATAGTGCATGCGAGCTGTTTAAATCAAATATCAAGTATATGAAAAACTACAAAAATCATGATCAAATAGAGCTAAATGACTCTTCATTCTGTTAATAAAATCACACCAAATCTAGTGGGAAAACATATTGGAACTACGTACTCTAAGAGACAAAGAACACACAATAAAATGTAGAATAAGATTATTATGGAAAAAAAAAAACTATGAAAAACACTTTAACAGAAGGAAAAAAGATATTATAAGTGCATATTATTTTATTAGTATTGATACATAAATTTTACTTTATTCATATTGATACATACATTTTACTTTATTAGTTTTGATACATAAATTTTAAAATATTAGTATGGATACATAAACATTATTTGAATACACAGAACATTTTTTGTGAAATATTTATTTGAAATGTGATTGTGGGATAAAACCCTTTGGCTATATTATATTTTGATGGCCTCTTTATGTGATTAGAGATACACTGTACATAAGGATGATATTTCTTCCATGTTAATATATTATATACTTATACAAAATTAAGAATAAAATGGGGTACAGTTTGTCTCTTATACATAAAATTATCTACAAATAATGTAGGAAAAACTTGAAAAATTACAGTTTATATCCAACATTTAGAAATGTTATGCAATATGAGGTTGTAAAAGTTACATCCACAAATTAATACTTTTATAAGATATTTATCTCTATTCTTAAAAACTGCACAGTGTCAGATATGACATAATCTCTTTATTGTAAGTAATAATATGACAACCTCATTGTGTAATATAAATTTTATCTCTGAGAAGATGAAATGGTGCATGATAAAAATCAAGCCATCTTTTCCAATACACAATATTCACTACCTGGAGCTTTATCCTTATGCTCCATGTAACTTTAACTTTTAACATGATTCTGCTAAAACACAGCATGATATAATTTGCTCCTTGGAAGTATAAAGTATCTTACCTGTTAAAAAGTGATATTTCGAAGATTGGGAAAGATATAATAAAAGAAAGCACATAGAATTATGGTGATAAGACTAGTCCAATATTTGGAGATTATGACATTATTTCTTATCATTAAGTTTAAATGTTTTAGTTGAGAGGTGAGAGTAAGGTGAAATGATTTTGTATGCATTTTTAGATGCATTTGACATAAAAGTTATTAGACCAAAGATAAATATATAAAGTAGTATATACTGTTATGTCTTCACCAAAGATTATATACAAACTCAGATATTTTACTAGATGGATTATGCCTAGAATTGTCAAGAAAATATGTTTACATGTTTGCACATAATAATATTTAACATAAGCTTCATTCATGGTTTATTATTTATTGATATTTAGAGTTAATCAAAAATTAAATTCTTATTTTTATTTATATTTATTGATTATAAATATAGTTTGCAACCATAATATGTTATCATATTGCTCTTGAAGACACAAACCAGAGACAATTCACTAAACACAAAGTTTTAAAATAATTTTATATGAGTATCAATACTTTCAATATAAATTGCATAATGTTGGCTGTGTTTTATAATAATACATCTTGAATGTGAAATTAATATCATTATATAGATACATGCATTCTCTTTATCAGGTAATATACTTTAGACTTGTATCCAGACAAATGTAAATTATATTTATAGGAATGCAGTTTTCCACAATAAACTTTCACTTGCTTAAAGAAAAAAATACATTTGAGATTTTTACCCAGATAAATATAAGATATGTTATACAAAATTTATTTTAAGTCATTTATCCATAATAAATATATGCTTGATTAAAGAAGAATACATGTGGTAGAACTGTGGGAAATCTGAATTGAACTATGGGTATTGTGAAAGGTTGTCTCATTTTGATTATTCACTGTTACGGAGTTGATAAAGACTACAAGATGTACAATCGAAAGTACTTCTAAAATTATATAATGTATGTGAATTTTTACTGTATTTTGATATATATATATATATATGAAAAACAAAAAAAAAACAAGTTAAACTTGCTAATGCTTGTATTTATGATCAATAGATGGCATTTTACCAAAAACACTGTCAAAGTGTATGTTTGTTTACATAAACGTCAGAGTAAGCATTCACTATCTCTATCATTAGTTCCACCTTCAGATCATGATTTCAAGCTGATTTGCTATCATCAGTGAAGGACAGGAATAAGAAACTAGATCTAAACACTAACTCTGAGCATTTATGAAACAATTTCTATTCAGCTTGCAAGCGTGAATTGTTTAGATCTAGTTTTTTATTCCTGTCCTTCACTGATGATAGAAAATCAGCTTGAAATCATGATCTGAAGGTGGAACTAATGATAGAGATAGTGAATGCTTACTCTGATGTTTATGTAAACAAACATATGCTTTGACGGTGTTTTTGGTAAAACGCCATCTATTGATCATATATATAGTAACCTTTACAATCTTCACCTACATCATTTCTAGTAGAAATAAATACCCAGGTGCCAATTCTATACAAGACAGAATAAATTTATAATTTAGGTTGCATCTCTACTTATGGATAAGACTCTTATTATACTATTAATCTACAGCTTAGGTCAGTTGGGGGTTATAGGGTATCTTGGTCATCTAGAATGCAAATGGGGATGAGAAAAGCATTTATAAACAATAATTATACTGTTTATTTAGTTATATTATAAGCTCTTATTTAAGTTATCAAAAGAAAGCTATTTGTGGATTAAATCAAGAATCATGATATATTCAATTCTCTCACCATCCAAGTACATGCTAAATCAATCATGCCACACATCTAATATATTTGGGGATCACTGTAACAACAATCAATCTACTGGCATTTAATTTAGATTACACAGCTATATCAATGTTTATTTAAAAGATGAAATAATCTCAGAGCTCTGTTATATGAATAATAAGTCAATCCTAATATAATATGACTATTAAATAATGAGGACTTTTGTGGAACTGACAATTATTACAATAAAATAAAGGATAGACAATGATAAAGATCGGGTACATTTTTATCTCACACCACTATCTATTTTAAACAAGGTAAAATTTTATTTTGGCATTAGACAATGTATTGGATCAATTAATTCAGTATTATTTAAATAAATGACATATACTATTAAACTGACAGGTCCGACATTTTTAAATAAGAATCTATTCTTGGCATATTACAATATTTAGAACAATTAATTCAATGTTAATCAGATAGATTGCATATACTATTAAATTGATAAATATTATAATTATATTATGTTGAACATATGTGTGTGTGGAAATAGTCAATCGAACGTACATGATAAAATAATTCAGAGAAAATCTTACTTCAACAAACATTTATTACAAGACACATTCTTTTATAGACACATTGATGATGATTTAACAGTAATTTCATATTAATTATAAACTTGACTAAATAACATTTAAATAAAATAAAATAATACTTAATATTTGGAGGCTCTTCCCCTTGTCTGTTATTTCAATAATATTTATAACTTCATTTGTTAAATTATTATCAACTCAAAAGAATTCTATATTCACATACCAATGTTTATATCATCTATTCCGATTTTGTGCTCTCAATGAACTAAGAAAACGATATCAAATTTTCAATTAATGTCATTTAAATTATTTCCGTATGCCTACAAATGTATATTTACTGTATGAGATTAAGTAATAATTTTATTACAACTAGCTTTAAATAAAGTAAAATTTTGTAAGATAATATTACATTCATACCTGGAGAGTGAATTGCCAGTAATAATAACAAATGAAATAATGATAATGTGGGTGATATGACTTGACAAGCTACATAAACTTACAAATGCAGTGATAGTCTCCTTCTATATCTCTAGATTTATCATATCTCTGAATGTTTGCACATTTATAAATTTACAATCTCAATGCATTTTATTGATTATATTTCCATTGGTTGACTTGCGGAATGAATAAACTTCACAATACGGATGGTACAATGAGCTAATCACTAAATTATAAATCCAACTTCAAGTATATTACAAAAATCACTAAAATTTTCATCTGAAATAACTAACATATACTACATAACAATAAATACATGGAATGAAGAGGGAGAGCAAAATAGAATCAAATAAATATTTACATACATGTGTGTGGGGGTTAACAACAACTCTAAACATCAACTTAATTCTTCAACATAGTAACTACCAACTCTTCTAACACAAATGGTGTGGAACTCAGCCAACTTATTCTGAATAAATGTGATATCTATCACTTCCCTTTAAGAAATACAATTATCGTATCACGTACTATCAAATAAGAAAATATACTACGACCCATGGCCCAATAGATAAATAAGTAATGTGAGAATTAATCAATCCAAATAGCGTGATCAGCCTCTCAATCACCTCTCTACTTAAAATGCACCTGCCACACTTCATATAAAACAAATCAATAACAGACAAAATCTTAAATTTTCATAATCTTTAGCCATAGCACCAGCCACAACCGATAAGAAACAAATAAGCATAAATTTAACTCTTATACAATTACTTCTGATAGCGAACACATACACGAATACATGATCATGTATGAAATATTTTTGAAATCACATCAGACAATATTAGTATTAATTAAATTATAAATGAATCTAATATCTATAAAAAATTATGAACTTCGAATTTTAAAGTAGTATAAATACTATCCAATAAGTCTGACCATTCAGCAATACTGGCATAAATGTTTTATGCATCTATTTACTATTACCAATTATTTATAATTGTTTAATGGAGAAGAAGATATAAATTAATATTGAAGTTTATAGGCTTAACGTTTTCGAGAATCCATGCCTCATATTAATAGCCATTATAAAATGTATAGTAAAAGATATGCAAATATTTAAATAAGCTAGTGTTACGTAGCCCATTTTTGTTTACATGATAGTGAGAAGTAAAACTATATTTATTACCAATTAATGAATGATGATAAAGCATGCAATTTGCACCAATAATATGAGCACAGGATTATATAATATTTTGCATAATACAACAAGATAAATATTACTCATTTGTATAATTAAAACCAAAATCTCCTAGACGTTCTAGAGGAGATAGGCATATAAGTACATAATAATAAACCAAATTAATATCAAATTAAACATAAGAGAAAATAAATAAATAAATAAATGCATCTGTAGATCTATCATATATCAAACCTTCTGTCATTAAAATAAAAGTTTTTCTATTATATATATATATATATATATATATATATATATATATATATATATATATATATATATATATATATATATATATATATATATATATATAGTTCATACTTGAAACTTTAAAGCAGAAACACACATGTAGTTCACAATGGTAACAAAAATAGACAAACACTAAAATATACAAATATTATTCCTGACGGTTAAACATGAATTTGGCAAAGACAGCAATAACTTCCAATGTTCTTAGGATTTCCTAATGAATATTATAAGCAACTTTTGCACATATTTGAATCAATTTATTTTCCATAAACTCTGTTTTGTCTAAATTTTCCAACATTAAATAAATTTTATAATAATGTTCAAGATCAGGGTTATTTGACCATCCGTGCTTATACACATTACTGATAAATGATTATTAAATATCATTAAGTCATGCATTCTATCACTCCTATGGGTGTGAATGGTAAGGTAATTTAGTACACATAATTATTCTAATAATGTAAAATATTAGAATGAATAATTTCTTCCTTTTTTAGCCTTATTTTACACAATATAAATAGAAAATTTATTAAATAAGAGTCAATAAAATATTCCATTATACAGTTCAGCAAATATTTTTCAATGAATATCATTATTATTAATTTACATAATTCCAATGTTACGGTATTTATCATAAATACATCATAGTGAAATTGAATTAGCAATTTTTCTAAATAATATTTATGCATTATAAATAATATAAGTTCAAATTGTTAGGTGATAAAACTTAGAAACTGGTGTACCTGTACAAGTTTATCCTTCCATATTGATTAATATTATCCTGTGTCATTCACTTGTTTTATTATATTTCTTTTTTTAGAAAATATTTCACCTTCTCTAAACTTTTTTTTCTGAAGACTTCTGTATACTTAGCCATGCCTCTTTTTTATAGTTATAATGAGGCTAACAACATGCAAGAACTTATTGTTTGTATAAAAAAAAATGTTAGGAATAGAGTTTTGAAACAAAAAAAAACATTAAGTTACAAATATTAATTGATAATAAATAAAATAAATAACTTTAAAATTTTTTTTTTGAATGCAAGATTTTATACAATAAATAATTAATAAAAATCATATTAACTAATGGTGTGTGTTTGTCTTTCCATTGATTCAGAAGTCTATTAATAACTGAGCTATTAGCAATTTCTATGGAAAATAAATAATGTTATTGTAAGATGATATCCTGAGTGATAATTAAAAATATGAATGAAGTGTGAAGTTTGAGATGATGTGACTGGACACACACACCCACACATAATAAGCACTCATTATGGCTTTGCAGACAACAATACTCATTCCCACTGGCTTGGATCTCATACCAACAATTCCTGATATAATACATCTTCCTCTTCCACTATTAGATACACATAAAATAAAAATAAAAATAATTATTGGTAAACCATAACTAACATCCGGAGAACTTTTTAACCAAATTATATACTAAGTTATGTCACAATTCATTTTTATCTATTAGGTACCCCTGAGCACTATTGGCACAATGTGAACTTCTCACATTCCTTCATGGTGCCAATCTGGAAAGTCACAATATATATATATATATATATATATATATATATATATATATATATATATATATATATATATATATATATATATATATATATATATAGTGACCTTTTATTTAGGTCCCTGTATTAAATAATCCAAAATTTTAAATCATATTAATATATCTGGCACAAAAATCTTCATAAGTGGCTTTAAATAAAGACTGTTCTGGATGCACTAGGAAATTGGTTTGAGTGGAGAAGAGTTTTCAAACCCAGTGTAGGCTTTGAAACTAGGAATAAAATAATAATTTTATCAGTATTGCTATTAATTGGGAGATAAATATATTGCTATTTTATTATTGTTGAATAGCAATTGAAAGAAATAAACAAATAAATTAAACTTATTAAATCTTGTAAAACAAATGGTTATAGTCAATTCCTTATGCATATTTTTTTTGTAGTGAATTCAAAATGATTTTGAATATAATAAGTAGTTATTAAGAACAAAGGTAAAGGGGATAATATTAATATATTCACACTAAGATTATTGGTCAAATTCTTACCACAATGCTTTGTAATAAAAACTATATATGTTAAAACAAAGTTGTAGGGTGGTGATTAAGAAAAAGAGAATTAGAAACAACAGACTTGGATTCTACTATTATAAAATAAGGAAGAAAAAGCTAAAAAAATCAGAAAATTTTGGAACCTAATTGATTGGGATTATAATATATTGATATCTAAAAATGATTGAATAGAAATCTAAAAAACTTTGCTATAGTTTCGATACCACTTTTTCGTTGATTAATAGTTCATAAAAGGTATACTGGAAAGGAAATGGAAACCCTGTGCATCATAACTGACTCCCATAAATATTTCTTCAAACCCAGAAAAATTCAAAAAAAAGTAAGATTTTGCTTTTATTTTATTCATATTTTTAAAATCTCTTCTTTCAAAATGACGAATGAATTATTTATAGTTAAAAGAAAGAGCTGATAATGTTTGTTTGTATTTTGTGCCACTCTTATTATCCAGAAGAACAGTACTGTGCTTGTAAATTATAATTTCAGTAAAATAATTCTAAATAATTTTAAAGAAAAATGCCAAAAGACAAAATAAACAAATCAAAAAATCATTTTTGAATCATTTAATTTTTAATAAAGTAAAAGATAATTGCGTGATTTTATTCTCTATTCTCATCTGCTAATTTTTCTTAGCATGAACTTGTGTAATGATAGGAATGGAAAATTACAGATTCATTAAAATGCTAAGGATATCGTATTTATAATTGTATAAATTCATCTTAGTATTGTGAAACAGTTATTATTTTGTCAATGGAAATGGAATAAAATAAAAATATTTATTTTTAAAGTTTGACTGTGCAACGCGTATAAAGAAGATTTTATATAATGTTTGAAAATTGTCCAAATTACTTAAAGTTGTTACTGACATTTACCATGGATAAAATAGCAAAATCAATAAATAATTTTAAAAAAGGAATATGTTAATTGTCATGAAACTTTAAAGTCATTTTTAGGGAAAATTATCTGGATTAAAACATGGATAAACTGATTTTTAGTTATACTACACTTGAAACGTTGAAATCTTGTCTCACTATATAATACCAAATAAATCCATAAATGTATTTAAAAAGTTTGTTTTGAAGATTATAATAACCTACAATGTTATTAAGGAAAATTATCTAGAGAAAGTGGATAAACCTACTCTTTTGATTATGCTACACTTGAAAAACGTTTGAATTTTAATTTCACTATATTGACATCGGTAAATAAACCATTAAATATTTTTTTTTTGCCTATTGGAGAAGTGTTGAATATTGCCTTATTATGCATTGAACAGGATAATATATATATATATATATATATATATATATATATATATATATATATATATATATATATATATATATATATATATATATATATATATATATACATATATATATATATATTATTGGGAATGTTTGCTCATCATAATATCAGTTCTTATCATTTTAGCTCAAACAGAATAAAATGAACTTTACAAACAGGATAAACTCTGATGGTAGAAAATGTTTGTTTATTTTTTTATTATTATTGCTATGTTAGTTTATATTACTTACGTCATGTGTCCTTTGGAAAATTTTTTATGTATAAATTTTTTTGTTTATGTATAAAGATACATACATTTATGATTACACATATATTGCTGTTTTCCCAATTTGGGAAAATGTAGTAATAGGTGTCATTTACCTGGGGAAAGGGGAAGATATATTTATCTCTCATACTTTTTAAAATAGTCATTAATATTTATTTAAAGAATGAACAAATAGACTTATATTTTGTCAAGGATATACTAAAGACCCAATTATTTTCTTATATAAAAGAAAAATTGTTCTAAACCTTTTTCATTTTTTAATTTTACATGGAAATAAACATGTCCACTTTGAATATAAATGCAGCCAGATTCATATATATGATTCCAGCATTCAAAGAAAAGGACATAAAAGCGGATTATAGTCCCAAACATGAGTTTTGATTAGTTGATGATCCGAAGAGTAGGTCACACACACACACTCATATATATATATATATATATATTGTACCGATAAAAATAGTATGCTCACTTAACAAGATTCAAATCCTAAGCAAAAGTACCTCAAATCTGATCATGCTCGAGATACATAGGTCAGGAGCAATTCTGAATTCTAACCTATTTTCCTATTCTTTGAGTGTCTGACCCAATGAACAACAATCCTAATGATACAATTCAATTATTTTAATTCCGGGTCCAGAGGCAGAGCGGTAAAGCATCTGAGGATCACAATAAGAGTAGCCCAGGAATTACATTTATCGAAGTTATATTTATTAATGCTAAGTTATTAGCTAAATAAAATAATTCTATATACTAATTAGAAATAATTCAAAAACAAAGCAGGATTTACATGAAATATATATTTAATAAAATATTGAGAAAACGCATATATATATAACAAAATAAATGTCCGCTAATATCAATAATACAATAACGAAACTTAAATATATTCCAAACAACGGTAAACAATTTATAATATAATATAAATAAAAACTCAATAAAAACTCATAAAGAAATATTTTCGATTATATTCATAATCATTTTCAAGTTCCATTTTGAAAGTTAAGTTGAAAATGATTATGAATATAATCAAAAATATTTCTTTATGAGTTTTTATTGAGTTTTTATTTATATTGTATTATAAATTGTTTACGGTTGTTTGGAATATATTTAAGTTTCGTTATATATATATTACAAAATTGTTTCACGCTTGGAATGATAATGTCTATTTACAAAACTTGGGGATTTGTTTCTATAAAATCCTCTTTATATTAAGTATTTAATAAATATAATTTTATGGAGTGTCTTATAGCTTGTGCAGAGTTAATTTGCCAATATTTAATAACATTTTACTAACAGAACGTTGTGGATGTCTAAAATAAATATAAAAGATCGTGACAGGTTTAGTAGTAAATGATTTCTTTGATAAACAGGCAAAATATACGATCTCAATCAGTTATCTACATTATAAAAATCATTATATATATATACTTTTATTGGCATTGTTTGGAAAAGATGTCTTTGGAAAATTAAGAAACAAACAATGTGCTACATTTACAAAAATACATGATACAATCATTAATATAAATTGGTTTACGTCTATGGGAAACTATAAGTATTTTAAAAGAAAGTAGCTTTAAAATCAACATACTGACTAATTAGCACATTGGCGCCTTTCATGAATGAGTGATTATTTCCAACACCTAATGAAAGGTCAAACAGGCATAAATCCATTAACTAAAACAATAATGATGCTAGCATATCATTAAAGAAATACGGATCTTATGGTAGTTTGAATACTTAATCATTTTAAGACATTTGATAATGAATGAGGGGGTGATATGTCCACCATTTTTATGATACGGTATCAATGGAGAGGTTTGGTTTGAAGGCCAGAGCACAATCAAAACCCTATAAACCTTCCATTCCACAGGGAGAAGTGTATACCCCTGATTACGAACGTTTTTGACAACTAGTAGGTGGTGAGATTCGGATTTCCGAAGTCTCCAATAACAAAGCAATAAAAAGATATATGTGGAAGTACCATAGAGAAAAAAAAGGTAGGCCAGCAGCATTATACCTGGCCATATACTTAATATATTATATTCAAAAGCATGTAAATGGTTTGACTCCTGCACAATGATATATTTAAAAATGAATCATTCAGAAAATTATACTAGAAAATAACTTTTTAACTAAAACATTAAACTAACAAAATGTTATATTTAATTTCAATTACCATATATGTATTACTGATAAAATTAGCCCTCCAGGCAACAGCAAGAAAAGGTGAAATAATTATATTATGGTTCATGATCTTTTAAAATGAGAATTTAAAGACACATTCAAATAACAAAGTAAAATATGCATCCGCAATAAAATATTTTAGATAAAAAAAAACGTGAATAACAGATTTAAATATAAAATCAACCTATTGAGCACTTTCAATTTTAAATAAACAAAACTTTATTAATAAATTTGAAATTGAAGCTCTTTCCACATTGAACAAAGAAAATAAACCCTTATTAAACTCTCAAAGTTGATTGATATTGGCCTATTAATTAAAATAATTGATATATACATTCAACAAAATAAGTTAAATATTTAATTGAGATGCACAAAGCTATATAACATAAATTAATTAAGTGTGAAAGGTAAGTTAAAATACATTATATTAGTAAAGGATTACAGAGAAAGAATTTAAAAGCAAAATTAGCAGAAGCTTAGAAATTAATATATAAATTAAAATACAAATGTTGAATTATATATTATAAAAGTATTTACTTATGAACGCAGCTCTAAATAAGGTGAGGTTACCTAAGGATAGCAGTATAATGGCAGACAGCCAGGTTGGCAATGATACAGTCATCTTGGACAGCCGGTTGGATGGAACATGGCAGCAGCAGGCAGACAGATAGACAATTTTCCAAAAGAAAGAGAAAAAAGTGAAAAGGTCCTCTACTCAAACTACATAGAGCAGAACTTGTGTTGGCTTCTTAAAATTTATTTTACTGAAAGTAACTAATGGAAAAGTAACTAAACCAACTCCACTGAAAAGTAACTAAACTCAACTGACTAAAAACTGACTACTTTTGTTCTATGACCCCTTTTATACACATTTTAATTCCTCCAAGAATGCAATTTCAGTTTCCCACAACTATCTCTGTAATCTCCTGATTAAATAAAAACAACAACATTTAATTAGCAAAATATTTTAAACAGATATGGCTTGAAATACCAATTGATATATTTTTAAAGATTTGAAAACAACTAACAAAATAATTGCTTGGGATTTTAATTAAGATTTATAATTTAATTAATGAAAACAGTCTAAATCTAGATAAAGATTATTTCAGTATTTCAAGCCTTCTCCATTTTACCTTGTTTTTACATTCAATTCTTTAATTAAATACAGACATGAAAAGATATTTACAATTATATAAGAACATCTAATTTTCAGCAATAAATATTAATATAATTATTGCTTCTTTTACATATATACACATCACGCACACTATTGTTTTACTTTACTAAATAATTTTATTAATTTCTTGGATAATTATGCCTACATTGTGTGGGTAAATGGCATCTATATATGGTGAGGTCTGAATTGCGGGCCCCGCAGGAGGTTAGTGTAGATGGTGAAGCATTGAAGTTCGATGATGATTAGACATTGACTGCTTCAATATATATATATATATATATATATATATATACAGATATCAAACTTTATTTATTATATATATATATATATATGTGTGTGTGTTTTAATAACTAATAGTTATAATAAGGAAATTATTTATATTAGAATTTGTGTTATTTATGTAGAAGGAACTATAGATGGTATTGGATGTTTATTAAAATACTACAATATAAAAACAGAATACATTACTTACCAAAAAATTAGTAACATTAAAGATTCTATTTCTCATAAGGCTTATGATATCTTTAAACTTTTAGTTCATGTTGAGGATAAAAAGCTCAATGATGGTTCAAAATATAAATATTTTCTCTGTTATTGTCTAAAGTAAATAAATAAAAGTATTTATTATAAAGATTTTTAGTACATCTATTATAAAAAAAAATCATAATTTTCAATGAAAAAAAGGTATACACCTTTTAAAAAAATGAACTTTTACAATCAAAGATTTGTTTTTATTTCAGTTTTTTAAATGATTACTGAAATACTTGTTAATGAATGATATATATATATATATATATATATATATATATATATATATATATATATATATATATATATATATATATATATATATATCATCCCTTTCTTGTACTTATTATAGAAAAACTTATCAAAAATAGCAATCTATTTTAAATTTTATCTCCCAATCTTTCTAAAATTAAAAAAAATAAGCAATCTACTTAAAATATTTTACAGACATATTGTATTGTCACTAATTTAAAATAAATGTACACAGTTTAACAAATTTTATTGGATATATAAAGACAATCAACTGATCATCAAACAAACAACAGAGATTCCAACTTAAAACATTTAATAAAATAAAATCATTCAAACACATAACTATCATGCAAGTCAAAAGATAGACTGTGACATTTTAAAGTTAAAAGTTAAATTTTATTAAACTCATCATGTTAGCTGAGGCATGCTGATAAGCAGTCTATCTGTGATCATTTATGGTGGGGACAACAAGGATTTACTCTGCTTGACCCTTTTAATGTCTGAAAAGAAAAAGGCATTATTTCCATTAATAGATGCTTAATTCTACACCAATACCTTATATAGTATAATAAACAATATATTTGTGAATGAACAATTTATAAGTTTCATTCTGTGGTCATCATAAATTATATCAGTAGTGATATGAAAGATTAACATTTTTATTACTTAATTCATTGAAAAGTGATAATTCCTTTTACTTTTTTCACAAATAAGTTCAATATAATGCTCTGGTATCTTTAAATATTCTCTCTATCTAAATTTTCCTAGATGTTGAATGTCACTTTTAAGATTACATTAATTTAATATTATATATAATAGATAATTTAATTAAAACATTTACAGATTTGAAGTTGGCAAACTATAAAATATTATATTTACTTAAATTCTTTCAATTGGAGGTTCTTAATATTAACTCTTTTATTTGACATAGATTAGAAAAATATATATTTAATTTGATCCTAATTTTGACTTATGTGAAGAATTAGTGTTTAAATTATTAATGGATAAACTCTTTTAATCTATATAGTAGCTTAATTTTTTATTATTAAACATTGTGTCAATGTTCTGAAATTATTTTCTTTTTTAAGTTCTAATTCTGTCTATTCGTTTACTTGTACCCAATTCTTTTATTAGCAGAAAAAATACAACATTTTTAGTTTATCAAACCACAAATGTTTTGTACAATTTTTTGCTTCACAGTTAATTTGCTACAATACAATCAAATTTGCTTTATCTAAACTCAAGTGGTTTGCCTTTTTTTGGAATTATTTTATAAGTATTTCATTCAATTATCTTTAATCTGATTGCTGTTCAATTGTTTTCTTTTACTTGATTTTAATTTTTTATGCATTTACACCTACAGAGTATTGAATAATGTGTATGAGTTGTCTAAATTTTATTGATCGGATCTAAGTTCGATCCAAACATCATGATATTACACCTGTTTACCTAGTTTAATCCTGTTAATAATTGAAAATCTTTCCAAATTCTGTAATGAGATTTTATACCCTTTCCCCTATATGTCTGACTTTGGTTAGAACTGCGTGGTTATTTAAATATTTATTAAAACTAATTGTAAAAAAGGCAAAACTCTCCATACAGTAGTGCCACCCTGTGCCAAACAGAGTAATCGATGAATGTCCTGTTTGGCAGAGGGTGGTACTACTATATGGAGAGTTTTGCATTTGTTTACAACAATTATGTGCTAGTATAGAGATGGTGATCATGTGATGTTTAGTGTTTTAAACTAATTGTGTTATATTTAACTCTATTAATATTACCGATTACCTTGTGGTAAAATATTAATAAATAAAGCTATTTAAAAGCGTTTTAGCTATTTGATTAAATGTGTATTACTTATAAATGGTTAAATATGTATTGGTATAAGATTTCATTACATTGGAATATTTATTTTTTATTTTGCAATTTTGTCCAAACTTTTACTATTAAAGGTCACATTCTTTCGATAAGTTTTAAATCATCCTTTTCCAAAGACAATGGGAATCCTTCATTAATTAGTTTAAAATGACAATTAAAGTTTAAGGGTAGTTCTAATTTAAAATTGTTTGTATAGATTTTGTGAATGGGTTTAAAAGTCTTATCATGTAATGGATCGTATTTCAATTAGAGAAAATTAATTTTGGTAACAAGATAAAAGCTTTAACTGTAAGGCATAGAAATCAGAATGGGCAGAAAAATCATGAAGAGGAGATAAATACCCTGAAAAATCCCCTAGAAGTATTACTTTCAATTTTAAGAAAAGTTGCCACAGGAAATTATGTCCGTTTTAATACTGAACCTTAATCGTACTCACAGTATAGTACGCGGCTAACTTCAGGGATCTGATTGCTGAAACCTAAAGTTCCCCAATACATCTCCAAATGTTACTGCTAAAATAGAATTTTCTAATGCCCAATCATAAGCTGTCTAAAATCCATAATGAAACTAATCTATAAAATGAATTTTATTTGAGTTAAGTGCTCGCCTACATTTTCTTTTAAATCTAACCAGACTCTGTGCTACTGAATCAACAAACAAGACATGAAGGACTAGTAATTTTTAATATTTTATTAAACTGCAACTTTCCAATTTATTCATGAACTATCTGGCTAATTATATTAAAAGTGATTATTGCCTTAAATCTTATTATTCATTTAAATATGCTTAAAATTGTTACGTAGTAATTCTCTATATCATTATATCTCTAGTCCTAAATTAATACTTTGATCACTTTTTTTCTCCTCTCATGGCAGTCTATTTTTACTAACTCTTAATTATCTTTGTTTTGATGATTATTAATGTCATTTAATTGCGATATGATCTGCCAATAAGGCTTTGAACTTGATAAGATTTTTGTTTAAACTTATCCTAAGACAATATTTACTGTATAAAGTTTCATAGCCTATTTCTTGCCTATGAGAACTAAATTAATAATAGTTCTATTAATTATCGGATTGAAAGATGTATTTAATTATTTGATATAATTTTACCAAGAGCTGATATAAATTCTATTAGCTTAACTTATGGCCACTATACTTCTGACTAGGTTCATTTACATTTTAAACAAAATTATTCGTATGTGTTAATTTGAATTCATTAAGGATTTGATGCAGTTTTGTAAGGGAGAGAAATATATTTTCTGAGTTAAGCCTGGTCTTCCAGTGTTTGTGTTTAAGAAGAACGTGATATAGGGGGTATTGTCTATCATAAGTTTGATTTTAATCTTACGGACCAAGTCGTCATGTCAAGCATTTGTATTATATAATTTGGGTTTTAAATGTAATATTATGACAATTATATTATTTCAGTTTTTAAATGTTGCTGGCACGAGCTATATTCTTGATTTCTAAGGTTTTGTCATTCCTGTGGTCTTATTTTAATTGATTGAAACATAAAATAAATGGTATTTTTTCATTCATTCATCACATGTTGGAACACAAAGGTTTGTGGCTAATTCCCAACCTGACTTTTCCCATGTTCCACAACTATTTGCATGGCAAATGTGCTTATTGAGACAAGTAGCCATTAGTCTTCTTGAATAATCGATAAAACCATTCACTTCATCTTCGTTCTAATGCTCATAACGTGTTATTACCGTTTTCATTGCTGAATTCAGATAGCAGCCCACATTGTTGCTTTGTAATTCATGATGGATTGATCACTTTTAAAATCAAATTATTTTATATCTCTATGAAATTTTAAATAATTGTACTTTGCCAGGTAGTTAATTGAAATCATACCTTTGTATTCCTAATGTTTTCCATAAACTGATTTATAGAGAAGTGGGAGATAAATCTCACTTTCTTCGTTTAGAAGCATATTTTCTTTCTAGACAAAAATAAATATATATATATATTCTAACCTAATAAAAGACGACTTTACTTCTATAAATAATTCGGAAAGCCTAAACGTTTCCGTCTAAAGATGGTAAGAGAATTCGGAAGCCCAAACCATATATATTACCTAATATAGCTCGACGTGTGGTTAGTTATAATAATTCAGCTACAGCGATATGCAGTTCAGACAGAGATAGAATTAAAAAAAATTATCATTAATAAAATAAATTTAAAAATAAAATTTAGAATAAACTAACATTCTTTCTCTATCCAAAACACATTATCTGAGCTGTAAGTACTTGCACTGTTCGACAATGATGATGATGATTTCATGTCATTGTTAATATTACTGACTAAAACAAAACATTCATTAATTTGCCAATATGATCGCAATATTTTTGTTATTATACAATTAGATGTTTCATTCTCTTAAGCCATGCCACGCTTGTAATATTGATCATAATGAATCAATTCTTAATTTAAGAGCACTTATAATAATGACACTAATCTCAGGGTTCTCTGTTATATTTAATAAAATGCTCGACAGTATTGTGTTGTCGCATATGACTGACATTCTGGTCGGCTATAGGAAACATTTACCTTATTTAAATTCCAGGTGTCTTCATCCACATATCAAGTATTATAATATTTAACGAGATGATAACCATATTCAATAACAACGCATAATTTTGAATAATACAGCCCTTTTATCCAGAATCTCAGTCGGAATGATGAAAAGACAAGGGTGCTTTTGTGTCCTTCCATTATCCATGACAACACAATAATTTAACTAAGATTTATTACTTAGACACCTCACTTAAATGTGTACGGAACAATGGGCAACCAAAGCTGGTAGTTTGGGAATAAAGTGATTTTACACACATATGAAATAAACTGTTTTGGTCTGAAGTTTTCAACTCCATAAATAATTCTTATTAAATTAAAATATAATGAAATATTCCGATCTGCCTACAATTGTCTATCTGGTGTATTGAATTTAAGATTTCATAAATGATTTTGGACTCAAGAAAGTATTGCAAGTATTATGCCAATACACTTTTATTTAGCACACAAGAAAAATGACTCAAAACAACTTGTAACAAGACTATAATTTATTATTACAGTTTAACAAAACTATCCTTTATGATTAACATAATAAACATACATATACAATTTATTCGATCCCATATGGATAAAACAAATTATAACTAACATTAATTCGTCTATACTTTTAGACCTGGATTCAAACTACTTCTTCATCTTCTTTTTACATTTATGCAAATTGAATATAACAAAATAAATATTATTATCGATACATCAACTCATCCATTTAGTGTATCTTATATGAACGGCTGCTTAACTTTATTAACTAACTATTTGTTTTAAAATAAAAATAATCTGATTCTAGGCAATGCATACAAACGATTTTTATTATCATATCTTTAATTAAATGATAGTTTTTATTTAGATAACTTATTATACTTTATGGGTTATTTATCAGAAATTACACTTATTTTTTTTAATGTTTACCTTAATAACAACTGAAGTTGTTATACACATTGTATTCCTCAGTATAAGTTATATTGTGAGTGCTACTTAATCATTAACCCGAATTAAACCTAGTATTTGAACCCTCCATTGGCAAATAAAAATTTCTAAATCACGCAATTTTAAACTTACTCTCTCCATTGACTTACGTGTGGATTACCAGCACTATTCTGCCGCACAATCCAGACATTGATCATATATACTAGCACGCTATTTATACTAAATGGATCATGAGGAATTAACCTCCAATATACCCGTTATCTTGCCATAACTTTCTAAACAAAACACAATATTCAACACCTTCCGTGGTGGAATTATCTCTATTTTCTCATGAGGAATATGGAATAACACTGAAGGTCTGCAGAGTTAACTACTACATTAAAATAGTTTGGTGGGTCCTTGCCTCTTACTTGGGCCTAATAGGAACACACACCAAATATAATCCTCTCCTGGGATTTTAACGAATGAAATACACTAAATACGATATAAATTACTGATCGTCCTAACTCTGAGAAGCGATCACTTGGGTTATAAACATACCCGAATACTAGTTTTATCTATTCCCCTCATGGAAAATAAAGCTTTTGGGGAGATCATTTTCCATCCCACAAAATAAAGACATTACAATTATTACTTATGCGAATCTTAAGCATATACCAATGCTATATCGGGGCAAGACAAGCAAATACACTAATTACACTAAATTTATGTTCCGGGGTATACTTAGATCAACGTCTGAAATCAATGGATAACACAGAATAAACCATAATAATTTTCACTTTTGCCAAAGAAACATTCAACAAGTAATTGGTAGTATAGTATCTTGAACTAAATTAAGTGAATGCTTTAATAAAGAATAATTGGGAATACGTTCTTCAATTAACATAGTATAAATTTGTTTCAAACTTTAAATAAGTAATATTTTGTATAGCACTTCTCTTTAATTACTTCTGATAATTTTAACTAGATATTTTACCTATTAAGTATCTAAATTTTTCTTCTTTTACGCATCTAACATATAAATTTATACCCATAATTGCATATCATAAGTAAACACATTTTATAAAAAAATTTTTTTTTTTTTTTTTTCCATGTCAAATATAAATTTAACCTAGAATAATTACATGAAAACATACCTTTATGATTACAAGGTCATTTAATTATTACTTGACTATACAGCCTTTCACCTGTTGATATAAAAAAATACACATAATTTTACAAATTAGTAAAAAAAATCGTTACTTAACAAGTGCTTATTATCTCACTAGAAAAATGTTTTTCCGTTGGGCAATTTATCTAGATGAAGAACTTGATCCATTCGTAGTTCACGAAGCAAATTTAAAACAAGAAACATATTTTATTATTTCATTTATATAAAAGTTGCCTCCATTCTGGTGCAATTAATAAATTAGGCAAAGAAAACATATCAGCATTGAATGTTAACTCTTCCTTGAATTAACTGATATAATTTTGGGATCCAAGAAAACAATACATATTTTAACACGACAAATATTTGACGATAGATGAACACATATACAATTCTTTTCTTTTTACTATTGGTGATACGTATCATTTTTAGCTAGCTGGCTTATGAATAAAATAATGCGCGAATTTTCCAAAATACTATTATTATAACGACTGCAGCTGACTTACGTGGATATAAAGTTTTAACGACTCCAGTTGATGTATAATATAACCTATTATATTATGGTTATAATTAAGTCACTAATGTTTGTAGTTTTTATTCCTACTCTAGGAATTATAATTTTTCTTTAATAATGAATTCTCCGTAAAATGCACACATACAAATTTTCCGATATTTGCCTTGAGAAAATTTATATTTTCTTTTTTAAAAATATACAGGTGCATAAGTAAATATCCTTTATCATTAATATTATTTCTAGATAATTTTCAGTGAATAAAACATATTTTAACGTGGGGAACTTACATTATTTTCAAAAGCAGACAATTTCTTTTAGAAAGAGTGCAAAATTTTCTAGTTAACTTTCCTTGGCTTTTATAATATGTCTTTTTAATTATAATTTTTATTTTATACCATGAAAAGATTATTAAATAAGGTAAAGTTAACAAATAATTGATTATTTTCTGGAAATTACTTATATTACTTATTTTAAACATAATGACACTTTCCGTGATTGCTGTAGTTAATATGGTCATTTTGAACTTTAGCAGAAGATAGTATATTTTTGCGTATAAAAAGCTTTAAAATAGGTAGATGGCAACAGAAAACAGAATATCTTATCAAAAAGGATTAGCCTCGCATGATATTATTAAAAATTTACTGGACTTATATTTATTTCTGCAATAAAAAAATAATAAAAATTTTGTTACCGAATTTCAGTACTGCTTCCTCCTTGTAAAACTAATGTCAGACTAAACTTTCTTCAAAATTTGGCGGTCTTCATTTAGTGACCTCTTACAGAAAAATAATCATTTAATTATAACATAAACAAAAGAAAAAGAAAAAAAAACTTATTACAGTTATATATTTCCGTATGATTTAAATGGATTACAAAGTAATTTGACAAATAATGAAAAATAATAAATATACTTAATTAACAATGTTTATTAGTGATGTATAATTCTGTCTACATTATTATCTAAAATAATTTCAAAACTACTAGAAGTGATTGTGCTTTATGACAAGATACTCATCTACTCTCCCTCTCCACCCATCCAAAATCAATTACTGTTTATAATATGTGCTTTTATACTATATTAAATTGCTCTTATTGTTAATATTTTCATTAAATTATTCATGCTCTTCTTCAAAATGACATCAAATTACTAAATTTATTAGTTATTTGCTTAAAACACGTTAAAGTGAGTAAATAGCATATTTTATTAATCACTTAATATTATTATTATTTTACTTTTTTATTTCCTAGAAAAGGATAGCATTGTTTTCCTGTGGAAACAATGCCAAATAAACCAAGTGTCAATAACACTAGGTTACAATATATATATATATATATATATATATATATCATTTATATATATTATATATATATATATATATATATATATTGTGCCCTTGTCTGTAGGTCATAGGTAGGATAGAAAGGTCAATTATGAAAAAAATTTTAAATTTTAAGTAATATTTAGGTGATATAAAAGTAATAATAGATTTGTAATACAATTTTAAGCTAAAATACCTAACAGATAACAGTATAATAAAGTATTTTAAAAAGTAAACAGTTAAATAAAGTTTTAATATCATTGCTTATGGTTGTGAAAGCTGGCCATACAAAATAACACAGCTATAGATAGTTAAAATTATTGTAATAATTTTAAAATAATAGTTTTAGAATGAATAGATTAAATAAATGAAATATAATTTTACAGTTAGTCAAAATTAATAGGATATATTTTTTATTAATAAACTTTAGGATGGTGAGAGTTATATTTGGTTCTATAAGTTTCAATTTATTTTCCAAAATTTTATAAAGTACATTAGTTTTGGTGATTTAAACCGAGACATCAATAAAAATTTATTATTTTATAAAGTAGATAAACACGTGATCGTATATAAAATGCCTTCACGCACACACACACTTGGTAGATAATAATAAAGTTTGTGAATTAAAAACTAGATATAATTGCCATCCATCATTAAAATTAAAAGTTAAAAATGTTATATATTGTCTTAATAATTATTTTAAAGATCAAATAATAATTTTATCAAACTATGATTAAATTTAATAATATTAAGTTAAAGTAATATTCCAGACATTACGTCATCAATATTTATTTAAAAAATATAGTTTATCATCCAAAATAGAATGACTAATATTGTTCGCGCTAAAAACAAATATTGACCAATCAACGGATTTAAATTGGCAAGAAAAAAATCTAAGATAGACAGAAGCGGGAGACGTAATGTGAAAGTTGAAGAGGACGGTAACCTTTTGAATTGCTTGTAACATCAAAGCTGAAAAAAGTAGTTTAAATTTATAAATTAATAATTATTCTAAAGTTAGTCTTTAACAGATAATATAATTTGTATCCAGAAATATGAATTGCTAATTTTTACGTGATCTTACCGGTGGATTTATTCAAATTTGACCATTCATACTACAGTAAAGATGGAAATACCAAAAATAATAATTGAAATAATTATTAAAAGAAAAATGAGTGAAAATTGCATAAGTTTTATTTTATTCGTGCTCAACCAGAAACTAAGTCCTATAACTCTAAAAAATACAAAGAAGACGCTGTGTGAAAATATAAGAAAGAAAGTATTTACTATTGAGAAAATCTTATGACGAACATTTTGTTTTATAAATGCTTAAAACTAAGTCATATTTCTCTATGAGAAAAATCATATTATGTGTTCAAATAAATATAAAGAAAATGAGGAAGAAAAATATGTTATATCAAAGGAAAACATTATTTAAAAATATAATTTCCAAAAGTAAAAAGCAGAAGAAAAGCCATAGTCCTGTATAAAGTGCTATATGAATTTATTAAAAGGAAACTAGATTTTATCTCATTATAGAAAAGAGGAAAAGAGATTAAATGGAAGAAATATGTTTTAAACAAATATAAAATTAATCACTAAAGGAGAAAATGGATCCATGGAAATGAAGAAAAAATTTATTGAATTTTTAAAATAACGTACAAGATGCATCGAGGAAAACCAAGCGCGCGGGGGAAAAAGCTAGCAGACTATGTAATGGAGATCTCAAGAATAAGTAGGAAAATATGAAGAAAACTAAGGATCATCATCTAAGAAGAATTAATAAACATAATTAAAATTTTAAAATAAAACATTAAAGGACTGCAGAAAATAAAGTATATTTTTTTATTTAGCTTTGCAAGGAACGATTTTCCAAGCGAGTGCAACAAAGATGTATCGTAAATATAATTTTAATATATTTTTTTTATTGTATTTAAAGTATAAAATTTGAATTAGCTTAGGGAAACATATAAACATAAATTTTATAATAGTTATATTTAAAAATATGAGCTAATGGAATGAGAGAAATATTAATAAAATAAAAATGTGTGTATGGAAAATTGTAAATACCTACCAGAAGTCATGGAATGGAGAAGTTTACAAATACGATCCAGAGGATAGAGATCGTTGGTAATTTTAATATTATTGGTAATATGTAATGTAATTTTTTTTTAGGTCATCTATTAATGAATGAGGTATGAATGATGTTAAAGGTTATAAGTACACATTTATCCAACATCAAACATATTTGAAAGAGTAGTAAAACTTTAAAATGTGCATGCAATAAATAATCTAAAATAATTAATAATAAGTAATATATTAATTGTGTGATTCTTTTGAATTTTATATTGAAAATATCTAAATAGTTTAGAACAATAAAGATAGAAATGTACGATAAGTATAGTAAAGAATTTTCTTAAGAATAGCTGTATAGTTATATTAAAAATGAATTTTATTATTATTAGCAAAGTTGACAGAGAATTTGTCGATGTAATGTAAAGATGAATCTGAAGAAATCAATCAGATAGTGACTTGGGAGTACTGATGTCAAAGGAAACCAAGAGGATGTTTTATTGAACTATCAGGAATGAAATATGGAGATCATAATAATTTGTGTGACTACAGTATAGATAACCTAGCCCTATAACTGAGCACACATATATTCTGGACAGTGTCTTTACATATTTTTGAAACTTTCTGATGTGATGAAGCTGAAGAAATAGCTTTAGCATCCTTCCAATATTAGAGGCAGATAGACAGATAAAAGTCACTCCTCTATGGCGTCCATAAATTCACTGTGCCATGATTGTCGAAGTTTTATAAAGGATAATATCTTGTTTATTTTGATCCAATGCATCTATATCTTCGCTATCTTGATTTCAAGAAAATACATCGTCAGGGAGATAATTTTATAGAAATGATACATAAGATAGAAAGTAAGTTAGATAGTAGTTAGGTAAGAATAGTTGTTTACTAGAGTAAAGTAGAATTGTATAAGTCCAAAGTGAAAGTATAAGTAGTATAAAGGATGGAGAATCATATGATATAATTTTAAAAAAAAAAAAAAGAACTAAAGCCTTAGAATTAAGTTTTAAAAGCAATAATAAGGTTTTGTAATATTGCACGTGATATTTTAATAAAAGAGATTGTACGTTTTGTGTGGTGAAATGATTTAAAGGTATAATAAAAAAATGTGTATTTGTATATGGTGTGTGGATGACGATAATTGCTATATAAAGCTTGGGATAGGATCAATAATTTGACTAATAATTATTATATGATCGATGATAAAACTGAACATCAAACTGTCATAAGGATTAAATTCTGTAGGATTCCATACTAACAAGAATATAATTAGAATTTTGCAATTTTGTATAATTTTACATAAAAGTAAAGATTTTATAGAAATATAAACCTGCAATTATAAGGATATAAATGTTAATAGAAAATTTTAATAGATAGAAGTTTGTGTATTAAACTAAGCTCAAAACATGTATCTAAGATAATAATATTGTGAAATATATTTTTTTTTGTAATTATTAATGGTAAAAGGGTAAATAAATTTAGATAATAATAATGTTACTACATCAACAGGTAGAAATAAAAGAGTTTGTAATAAGTAAATAGGGATATCCGCTGTAAATAATGTACAAATTGTTACTTGTTATAATGTTAATAAATTGTTATAAAATTTTATTAGTAAGCTTTGTGTCTTGGTGGTTGTTTTTCCTACACATGAAATGCATGAAATCACAATGCACGTTTATAATTAAACATACTTAAGGTTTTGCACAAAATAAATAAACATTAGAAATTTTAATAATTTATTTTATTTTATTTACATGATGAAATGAAAGAAGTATAATTAAAACAGATATTGGTCATAACTTGATTGCCACAATACTTAAGTAATATATGCGAACGTTACCACAAAACTTTTGATTGTCGGATTGATAAATATTACCACGAAAATATTTAATACATCTAGAAAGAAAAGAGGATTATATTACTCTATTATTGTCATTGGTATTATTAATTAGTTATTTATTACGTAGTGAACTATGACATAAAATTCCCTTATCATAGTTGACTATGGCAATATGAAATCAGTTTTAATTACAATTTATAAACCTGAGATTTAATTTAATTATTTATTTATTGATCGATTTATCTATTTGATTTGATATGATTAGATCAATTTAATTCTATTTCATTTAATTAATTTATTTTATGTGAGCTAGATTTTGTTTTAAAAAATATTAGGATATGATAAACGTTTAAAAGTCGTAAGAATGCTATTAATCAATTATTTATGATAGTGTTCGTATGCCATTGGGATAGTATCTCAATGAAATCTCATCTTGTACCTTTGTCATTGCTCCAGGTCTCATGGGAATAATAAAAGATATTTGTGTTGATTTATTTCATAAACACGATTAGATTTTAATAAAATTCTGAGCTAGTAATTATTTTATTTAAATTATAATGATATGTTTGATAGACTGAGCTAAAGAACCCGGAATTATTATTAATGTTAATTATTATTGACCGGAAATAAATAAGTAACGAAAATCCGGAATAATTAGTATACTCTTGTTGTTATTGTTATTATATATTATTATGGAGCGAGGGTGAAGGATACGGGAGAGGTTACAATATATATATATGATAAACAAAAATGCAAGTTAAAAAACTTGCTAACGCTTGTATTTATGTCCACAGATGGCGTCCTACCAAAAACACCTATCAAGCGTATATTTCGTTTACATAAACATCAGAGTAGTTAGTATTCACTATCTCTAACTATAATTCCACTTTCAGATCATGATTTCAAGCTATTTGCTATCGTCAGTGAAAGACAGGAATAAAGAAACTAGATCTAAATACAAACTCTGAGCGTTTATGAAACAATTTCTATTCAGCTTGCAAGCGTGAATTTTTTAGACACGTAATGTCTTCAAACTCAGCATAGCAAACCAGATAGCTATATGGGTCTGATCTCAGTTCAGCATCACCATATAGTAGAAGTCTCTGCAATCTATATCATTGCAAGAAAGACCTCAAAGGTACATTTATGATAAACAAAAATGCAAGTTAAAAAACTTGCTAACGCTTGTATTTATGTCCACAGATGGCGTCCTACCAAAAACACCTATCAAGCATATATTTCGTTTACATAAACATCAGAGTAGTTAGTATTCACTATCTCTAACTATAATTCCACTTTCAGATCATGATTTCAAGCTATTTGCTATCGTCAGTGAAAGACAGGAATAAAGAAACTAGATCTAAATACAAACTCTGAGCGTTTATGAAACAATTTCTATTCAGCTTGCAAGCGTGAGTTTTTTAGACACGTAATGTCTTCAAACTCAGCATAGCAAACCAGATAGCTATATGGGTCTGATCTCAGTTCAGCATCACCATATAGTAGAAGTCTCTGCAATCTATATCATTGCAAGAAAGACCTCAAAGGTACATTTATGATAAACAAAAATGCAAATTAAAAAACTTGCTAACGCTTGTATTTATGTCCACAGATGGCGTCCTACCAAAAACATCTATCAAGCATATATTTCGTTTACATAAACGTCAGAGTAGTTAGTATTCACTATCTCTAACTATAATTCCACTTTCAGATCATGATTTCAAGCTATTTGCTATCGTCAGTGAAAGACAGGAATAAAGAAACTAGATCTAAATACAAACTCTGAGCGTTTATGAAACAATTTCTATTCAGCTTGCAAGCGTGAATTTTTTAGACACGTAATGTCTTCAAACTCAGCATAGCAAACCAGATAGCTATATGGGTCTGATCTCAGTTCAGCATCACCATATAGTAGAAGTCTCTGCAATCTATATCATTGCAAGAAAGACCTCAAAGGTACATTTATGATAAACAAAAATGCAAGTTAAAAAACTTGCTAATGCTTGTATTTATGTCCACAGATGGCGTCCTACCAAAAACACCTATCAAGCGTATATTTCGTTTACATAAACGTCAGAGTAGTTAGTATTCACTATCTCTAACTATAATTCCACTTTCAGATCATGATTTCAAGCTATTTGCTATCGTCAGTGAAAGACAGGAATAAAGAAACTAGATCTAAATACAAATTGTTTCATAAACGCTCAGAGTTTGTATTTAGATCTAGTTTCTTTATTCCTGTCTTTCACTGACGATAGCAAATAGCTTGAAATCATGATCTGAAAGTGGAATTATAGTTAGAGATAGTGAATACTAACTACTCTGACGTTTATGTAAACGAAATATACGCTTGATAGGTGTTTTTGGTAGGACGCCATCTGTGGACATAAATACAAGCGTTAGCAAGTTTTTTAACTTGCATTTTTGTTTATCATAAATGTACCTTTGAGGTCTTTCTTGCAATGATATAGATTGCAGAGACTTCTATATGGTGATGCTGAACTGAGATCAGACCCATATAGCTATCTGGTTTGCTATGCTGAGTTTGAAGACATTACGTGTCTAAAAAATTCACGCTTGCAAGCTGAATAGAAATTGTTTCATAAACGCTCAGAGTTTGTATTTAGATCTAGTTTCTTTATTCCTGTCTTTCACTGACGATAGCAAATAGCTTGAAATCATGATCTGAAAGTGGAATTATAGTTAGAGATAGTGAATACTAACTACTCTGACGTTTATGTAAACGAAATATACACTTGATAGGTGTTTTTGGTAGGACGCCATCTGTGGACATAAATACAAGCGTTAGCAAGTTTTTTAACTTGCATTTTTGTTTATCATAAATGTACCTTTGAGGTCTTTCTTGCAATGATATAGATTGCAGAGACTTCTACTATATGATGATGCTGAACTGAGATCAGACCCATATAGCTATCTGGTTTGCTATGCTGAGTTTGAAGACATTACGTGTCTAAAAAATTCACGCTTGCAAGCTGAATAGAAATTGTTTCATAAACGCTCAGAGTTTGTATTTAGATCTAGTTTCTTTATTCCTGTCTTTCACTGACGATAGCAAATAGCTTGAAATCATGATCTGAAAGTGGAATTATAGTTAGAGATAGTGAATACTAACTACTCTGACGTTTATGTAAACGAAATATATGCTTGATAGGTGTTTTTGGTAGGATGCCATCTGTGGACATAAATACAAGCGTTAGCAAGTTTTTTAACTTGCATTTTTGTTTATCATAAATGTACCTTTGAGGTCTTTCTTGCAATGATATAGATTGCAGAGACTTCTACTATATGGTGATGCTGAACTGAGATCAGACCCATATAGCTATCTGGTTTGCTATGCTGAGTTTGAAGACATTACGTGTCTAAAAAATTCACGCTTGCAAGCTGAATAGAAATTGTTTCATAAACGCTCAGAGTTTGTATTTAGATCTAGTTTCTTTATTCCTGTCTTTCACTGACGATAGCAAATAGCTTGAAATCATGATCTGAAAGTGGAATTATAGTTAGAGATAGTGAATACTAACTACTCTGACGTTTATGTAAACGAAATATACGCTTGATAGGTGTTTTTGGTAGGACGCCATCTGTGGACATAAATACAAGCGTTAGCAAGTTTTTTAACTTGCATTTTTGTTTATCATAAATGTACCTTTGAGGTCTTTCTTGCAATGATATAGATTGCAGAGACTTCTACTATATGGTGATGCTGAACTGAGATCAGACCCATATAGCTATCTGGTTTGCTATGCTGAGTTTGAAGACATTATGTGTCTAAAAAATTCACGCTTGCAAGCTGAATAGAAATTGTTTCATAAACGCTCAAAGTTTGTATTTAGATCTAGTTTCTTTATTCCTGTCTTTCACTGACGATAGCAAATAGCTTGAAATCATGATCTGAAAGTGGAATTATAGTTAGAGATAGTGAATACTAACTACTCTGACGTTTATGTAAACGAAATATACGCTTGATAGGTGTTTTTGGTAGGGCACCATCTGTGGACATATATATATATATATATATATATATATATATATATATATATATATTATCAACCATTATGAATCCATTGCAGGACAAAGGTCTGTTCAAGATCAAACCATCATCTCCAATCTTTAACTTCTCTTCTCCACATCACCCCTGCATACTTTCTTATTTCAACCATCCATCTAACGTGTGATTTATTTTCAGGTCTTTTACAATTTTTTGGAATCCAATTTAATAATTCAATTGTCCATCTGTTATCATCTCTTATAGCAGTATGTCAAGCCCAACTCCACTTCAGTCTTTTAATTTTTTCATTGATGTCAATAACAACTGTTATTTCTCCTATCCATATACTGCATTTTCAATCTCTTCTTGTTACTCCTAATATACATCTTTTTATACTACTTTGAGTAGTCTGAGATCTCTGTATTGCTCTTCAATTAAGTGTCCAATTCTCAGATCCATAAGTAAGAACTGAAAAAACACATTTATTAAAAGCTTTTTTTTCCAAACACATAGGTATATTTCCTTTTAGTATCAAATTATTTCTACAAAAGCACTTCATACCATGTGTCATTCTATAATTAATTTCATCCATTATGTTTCCATCTGTATTAATAATCTGACCAAGATATTTGTAACTGTTAACTTCTTGTAACTCATCATAATGAATCCTTATTTTCATATTTTGAGAAAATCCATTGAACATTACTTTAGTCTTTTTAACATATATCTTTAATTCTACTTTACTACTTTCACCTGATAACTCCTGCAATATTTCCTGCAACTTTAAAGTATTATTTGCAAATACAACTTTATCATCTGCAAAATCTAAATGCATTAAATAATCTCCATTTACTTTCACTCCTTTAGATTCCCATTTTCATCCACAAAATACTTCTGCAGCATTGCTGTAAAAAGTTTAGGAGATATGGAGTAACCCTGTTGTAAACCCTTCCAAATGTTGACTTTCCTAGTATCATGATGCAATCTAATTGTTGCTGTTGCATTTTTAAAAATATTCTTTAAAATATGACAATATCCTGGATCTAACCCTTGATGATTCAATGCTTTAATCACTGAAGAAATGTTTATAGAATCAAGTGCCTTTTCATAATCTACAAACCAAAGCATAATGGCAACTCATATTCATTTGTCCTTTGTATAACTATAACTTCTCTTAATACTTGGAACTTCAATATTGAATTTAGTATCTAATCTTCAATATTGAACTTTTTGCTAATGAACTTTTAAAGGTTTGTTATGATAAAAAACAAATTTTATGTACTGTAAATTTGTTTAATAATAATAAGAGGGTTTGCAATGTTATCTTTGATAATAAAATGGGTATTTAAGCCATTTGTAAATAACATGCAATCTAAATTAATTAAGAATATATTTTAAAAAAAGTATAATATTTGTTTTTGTGTTCCTCCAAATATCATTCAATTGATTAATAATTCTAAGACTATTATTCCTAAAATACAAAGAAGTAATATAGTTTATCAAATTTCAAAGGAATTAATAAATCATATATCGGTGAATCGAGATGTTTTGTGGAAAAAAGAATAAAGGAGCATCTGTTATTATATAATCAGATAAAAATAATCTAAATAGTCAATTTAATACAGCTTCAGTATTCTTTGACCATGAAAAGTCTTGTAATTATAAGTTTATTTTCAATATTAATGGAAGAAAGAAATCATAAAAAGAGGTAAATTAAAGAGGTAATTTTAATATATAAATATAAAGATAATATTATTAATAGGAAAGTTGCAAATATGGCCATACAGAGTTTATGGAAATTTATGTAACATTAAAATTTGAAATTCATTTAAATCTGACGAGGATTACTATGTAATTGAAAGTGCTACTAAAGAATTAAAAATATATTTTTAACCGTTAATTTGTTTGTTTGTATATTACATATATTTTTTTTATAATGGGTATTATATATATATATATATATATATATATATATATATATATATATATATATATATATATATATATATATATATATATAAACAGTCTGACAGCTAAGTTCAAGTTAACTCAAGATTCCGTTGTTAATAGTCTATTTTTCTTTTTTTTAGCATGAAAATTACATTTTTGCGCTTTTTTTAAGATTAAAAAAAGTTCCATAAAATGCTGCCCTCTCTTGAATTATTTTACAAGTAAAAAATCAATAAAATTGTCATTAAAGGTTTAACAAAAGACACAGCTCTGCCCATTCTAGAATGTTATTGGCTGTTACATTTCGACAACAAAGAAAATGGTTGTCAATAACTGAAGAGTTACAATTTCTTTTTGTTTCATTTCGAAAATGATAAACTAATGTTTTAGACCATTTTAAAAGTATTTTTGACAAATTATAAATTATTTTGATAAAATATGCTAAAAGTAAAATTATTATAGAAAAATAGTTAAGAGTTTAGCAAAAATTATTTATTTTTCAGCACCATAAAAATCACTGATGTCGCAAAATGTCAGCAACACTTTTTAATTGGTGAGTAGCATTCATTTTAAGATTTGCCATTATGGAATATTTCTATAATTATAAATAATTTATTTTTGAAAAACTTTTGTTCACTTTCCTAACTTGACAAATTATTAATATACTTTTTACAAACAAAACTAAAGTGATTATAATATTAAAAGATGAATATATTTTGATGCTTGAGTTTGTGAGTTGACCAATTAGAAATTTAGAGTTTTACCTCACTCAGTCAATAAAATTAATCACCAGTGAAGCGGTTAATTAGTAAATGAGGTTTCTGTTATATAAATGAAGGTAAGTCTACAGCCTGGATATATTGATATCCAGCAGCCAATAAGACCAGTTGTGCAGTCTGAAATACAACAGTAGCAACCCTGTACAAACTACTACTAATAAAAAAAGAGTTATTTTCCTCTGTCACTCACACATCATAATTATGATATATAGCAATATTTTTTACATGCTAACTGAAATTAAAACTATCATCAGCAAGTTGTGCATTTAAATTGAATTTTTTTTACTTTAATATATGTAAATTAATTAATAATGGGATCTTTATTTAATAAATGAAGTTAAATCCATAGCCATATTTTATTGATGTGAAATAGCCAATAAGATTGGCTAT
This sequence comes from Epiperipatus broadwayi, assembly GCA_028023455.1. Taxonomy (NCBI): domain Eukaryota; kingdom Metazoa; phylum Onychophora; class Udeonychophora; order Euonychophora; family Peripatidae; genus Epiperipatus; species Epiperipatus broadwayi. The sequence continues at coordinate 2,100,361 of JAQFVV010000185.1, forward strand.
TCAGACTGCCATAAAATAATAGAAAATCTGTCAAATCTACTACTAATAAACAGAGAGACATCTCTGGATCAGTCATTCACATTGTTATGCATGAGATAGTAGTTAGACCAATATTAGTTTTTGCTGCACACCAATATAGCTAAGCTGTGGATTTGACATTATTTATAGAGTGGTGATTCCATTTACTAATTAATTTATATCTATATATACAATAAATATATTAAATTTAAATGCATGTTATGCTAGTGGAAGAGTCTTACTTTCACTTGGAAAGTGTACATTGTATTTAAACTCTTCTAACTATAATGTTCAACTACTATCTCATTCATAATAATATGAGTGATGGATAAAAGAGGCTTTATTTTAATTAATAGTAACTTGAATACATTTACTATTGTTTTCTTTCAGCCTGAAAAATGGATCTTATTGGTTGTTGCATATCAAACACCTTGACTGGATTTAACATCATTTGTATACAGAGATGGTATTTACTAATTTATATATATATATATATATATATATATATATATATATAATTTTTATATATATATATATATATATATATATATATATATATATAATTTTTAAATACATAACTTGCTTATGAGAAAGTCTTAGTTTCAGTTGGGATGTAAAAAATAATCGCTATACATTATATATCAATACTTATAATTATAGTATCGAGCTACTAGCACATATATAACAACGCGAGTGTCTGATCAAAATAAGCCTCTGTTTGATTAACAGTAGCTTGGACAGTTTTGTTATTCTTTCCAACTGCGGATGCAGTCTTTTTGGTTGCTGGACATGAAAACTTCTTGGCTGTGGATTTCATTTATATAATAAAGATCCCATTTAATAATTAATTTATATCTATACTAAAGCTTAAAAATATTAAATTTAAATATGTGACTTGCTGCTGAGAAAGTCTTAATTTTGGGGGGATGTAAGCTATTAGCAACTAGCTCATATATAACAACACAAGTTGATAAGTAGTAGCTTGAAAATATTTATTTCATTTTTTTCAGATGGAATACCGGTCTTATTAGTTGCTACATAGCTATGGGCTTAACTTCATTTGTATAATAATTATTCCATTTACTAATTAATTTATATGTATAATAGATTTCTACACTAAAAGTTTATCTGTAACATAAAACAGTTTATATTACAATTTATTTACAATTTGCAAATGACTTATTTATAAATAAGAATTTTATATTGTATCTAGCTTTAGTTTAAATATAAACAAATTCAAGTCAAAAAATACACTTCTGCTAATATTTTATTTTCAGAGTTCTGATAATCTTTTTCTAAGTGTTGATAATAGATAATTTATTCTTTTATTTTATCAGAGATTGAGATCCTTTTAAATGTAATCTTTTGTTTATTAACTTGCTGTTGAAGGTGAGACATTCAATGGTGTTATGAGATGACATATTAAAGAATATGTTTTCTGTTGGTTTGATTCATAAGATTTTTAAGAAAAAATCTGATGAATCAATCTGTTATTGATTTTAGAATGTGCAAGAAAGCTGATTTTATTTTATTCATTTGTTTAAAATGTATTTCTATACATTTGTTCAAATTACCTTTTTAGGTATAGTGCTTTAGAATGCCAAATCTATTCAATTCATTAGAGATGTATAATTACATTGTTTGTTTTTTAAATAATGACAGTCATATCACAATATTCAATTCTGCATACATGGATTACTCTGTCTTTTGTTATATGTTTGCAAATTCTTTAGAATATTAATCTTACATCATCATCATCATCATCATCATCATCATCATCATCATCATCATCATCATTATTATTATTATTATTATTATTATTATTATTATTATTATTATGTTTCAAAGCAAACTTTATTAGGCAAAAAATGGTTACATCATATCAGGTTGTACATTGTGTCAAATATAATATACTAGGATTCATTATTAAATACAGAAAGAAAAACTTTTCTTTTTTTTAACGATTAGAGTCTTTAGTAATTGTTATAGTTTTCATATTTCAGTTCTTATTGTTGGTCCCTTCTGGCTTTCACTTTTATATGAGGTTGTTTTGTGTATCTATTATAATGCTGATCTTATTTTAAAGAGAGACCAAGTGGTGGCAAAAATGTCTGGTGGTGCAATAAGATTGTATGTTAGGATGCTGAAAGTGGCTGCACATATTGTTGGTACTTTGTTTTCCTTGAATGTTTTCAGCATTTTTTGTATTGTGGTTTCACTTTTCCTATAATTGTTCAAGATCAGTTGTCTAACTTTGTTTAGGCCTCTACTGTATTGTATAAAATACTCTTGTGTGTCTTCTTCCCTGTGAAACAAAGCACATATATTGGATCAACATTTAGGTAGAATATCCTGAAGTGAATGAAATGTGCTGTAGGTAAAGCATTTAGATTCAATTTGAAGATAAAGTCAAAATATTTTGATTTTAGGTACCATCTTTTGTATTTTTTTAGTAGTTGGCTATTATGTATTTCTAGTACTGTTAACTTATTATTTTCTTCTTGGTTATGAGATAGAAAATCATGTATTTGCCAATAAGTATATTTAATAGGGTTCTTAAGTGTTATTTTGTTTTTAATGTTTTCAATTCTTACAAATAGCGTATTTATATGTTTATCTATGGGAGGAGATTGGTCAGTGGGTGTGATTTCTAGTTTTTGCTTTATGTTTTGTGTGTAGAAAGTTTGTATTGCATGCAGTACAAGGCCATTCCATTTTGTTGGTTGGTTTAGTTGCTTTATTGAAATTGCTACTACTTTTCTTTTCTATAGCAGCTTGTTGTATAATGAGTTGATTGCTGAAATAAATGATTTTGTGAAATTCATTATTTGCAAATAAGAAGTGATTTTTGTCATAATAAGCTGATTGTATAAAGATTCTTTTGAATAGAGTGAGAGATAAAATTTGGAGCGTGATTCTCTCTGCTTCTGCTTTAAGTTTGTTTTGTAGTGACTTCCTCATTTGATTCATGCTCAAGTGGAAAGTAAAACCCAGAAACATACTGGGTTTCCAGTGATATATCTGTGTGTTTAATTTACTTATAAATATTGCCCATGCAGCTGATTTGTTGGTGTTGATTTTTAGCCTGAAATTTGCTGTATAGTTTTTTATGATTTTTTGCAGTATAGGTAATTGATTTTTTGATATTAAAGATACTGTGACATCATCCATATAAGCTATACATTATATGTATGTGTTGGTGTTTGGAATTCTTTGAATTATTTTTTTTTAAATTTGCTCTAACAGGGCGTTTAAATATAATGTAAATAATAGTGTGTTGAGTGGAGATCCTTGTGGTATTGATTGGCTGGGGTAGAAAGATGTGCTGATCTGCCATTGAGTGTGATTTTCTCTTTTTAGTAGCAGGTTAGTGATTGTATATAAGATTGTGTGAGGTATTTCTGTTTTTTTAGTTGAATTAATAATGTTTTGATTGGCATTGAATCGAAAGCATTTTCAAAATCTAATTGCTTGGCCATTGTGGTATACCTTTTTCTTTAATTACTGAGTTAATGATTGTTTTGTATATCAGTGCTGCTTGCCCTGTTGATGGACCCTTTTTTGCATACTGATGCTGTGATATTAGTTTTATCATATATTGTTAATTTTTTTTTTAAAACCTTTTTCAGAATTTTTATTCCCAAAGGCACCATTGAGATTGGCCTCAGATTGGAGACTGTGGTAATTGGTGTTGGATTTTTAATGAAGGGGACCATTGATACCGGATATAGCCCTTGTATATTGTATAGTTTTTGTGATAGTTGATTTTCGAGCTGGCATATGTATGAGTCTGTAAATCAGCTCAGATGTGACAATACAAATTGAGGGATTACCATTGACCCTGGGAGGCAAATACTTGGAATTGATGCTAGAATGAGTGCAAAATCTGCGATTTCAAACGGTGTCTCTGTTTCTGGTTTTCCAAAAAAGTTTTCTGGGAGTTTCAATTGTTTATGCATTGTTAACTTTTCTTTGAAGTTCTGATATATTGGTTGTATTATATTTTGTCTAGCTGTAATTTTCCCAACCCATTCTACTGCCATGGGAACTCTATTTGTGGATGGCTAGCCTAATTCCTATCGAATGTATTCGGGGTTTCATGTGTGTTGCTGTGTTAGACAAATTCTTTTTTTAATTGCTATATATTTTTTTAGTTTATTACATGATTGATTATATAGTTGCGTCAGTTTTATTATATTTGCTTGATTGTGAGTGACTGGTTTTGACTTGCCGATTCTTTTGTGTAGCTTATCTGCTAACGTGATTAGTTTAGAGGGGTTTGATTTTTGTGTACTATGATTAATATTAAATTAGTGTATGTGTGTATATGCTATATATATTTAGAGATTGGGTCAAGTTGCATTTGATTGAGCTTATTTATCATAATGTATGTTTCGGAGAAGAGGAACTCTGAAGTGTTGACGGGTGGAAGAATCCTTATTGCCTTTTGTATACTAATGATTTTGTTGTGGTATAAACAATATACATGTATTTAAATATTATATATATAATAAAAAACAAATTTTAACCCTCCCTAATGTATATTTGCTGTTTAATATCAATAACTGCTAATATAAAATGAATCAATTGATTTTTCATATTACGTATGTCTTAGCTACAACATAATCTTCTCAAATATGTTATTGGGATAAATATTTATCAACCATTTAAAAAAATAATGATAATTATTATAAATATAAATGCTTAAATTTAGAGGAATTTGAATGCAGAACTAAACGTAATTAAACATTAAAATCTTTTAGCCCTTTAACGCATTTAGAAATATATTTTTAAACCATATATATATATAGTCACTTTAAATATAAGATATTTATTTTATTAATGTATTAAATATACCGAGATGCATTTAATTAAACAAGTTCAATATTTACCTTAAAGATATTTACTTATCTTTTTTTTTAATTAAAACATTTTATTTTTAATTAAATAATGGTATTTGATTTAAGAAATAGATAAAAAGTTTATTAGTATTGTGAAAATTTATTTTTCACATATTTTAAAATAAATTTAAAAAGCAATCATTTTTATTATTGCCATTAGCTTTATTCAAATCGATTGCTTTACATTTATGATTATTTGCAATTATGTTGCTGAAATAGGATTTACTAAACTTGTAGTACCTATTCATTATAGTAAATATAAAATATGTTACTACTTGTTCAATATTCTATAATTCTTTGTATTTCAAACTGTATAGATTTTGCAAGTTTTTGATACAATTTTCACATAATATTTATATAAATAACTTTATTGAAATACATATGTAAGAATGATACAATTGTAAATAAAATAAAAATCATTCATGTTGCTCAGGCAACCAGATGGTCTGATGTGCTCACTGGTATTGTTTAATCTAGATTAATTAGGCTCCATGTGTTATCAAATAAAAATCTGGTCAAGATGATACTGTCCTTATGGTGAAATTCCTTCAACTTAGAAATGAATATGTCTTCAGGCTTGGGATGAGGAATGGTGAACATATTTCGAGATCTGGCCGTCCAAGTGGCATAAGTGATGAAGGTCGAAAGTCTTGAGATGGCATAATCCGTAGACAGGAAGCAGCTCTTGATATTATAGACTGAAATAATACATTTATATTTTTTACATCTTCTAGTTTTTTCCCCATGTTCATGTGAATTTCTTGTACCATAAATACATATATAATTTTTTAAAAAAATTCTTATTACAGTATATGGCATTTTTACATACACACAAACATAAATATATATATATATTCTGTAAAAAGTATATAAGAGCGTTGATAAACAGCATAACAATCATAAAATATTATTATTATTATTATTATTATTATTATTATTATTATTATTATTATTATTATTATTATTATTATTATTATTATTATTATTATTATTATTATTATTATTATTATTATTATTATTATTATTATTATTATTATTATTATTATTATTATTATTATTATTGTATTTTTAGGTAAATCATAGCATATACATTTAAGATTAATTTGTTTTACATCAATACAATTATATACTTATGTAAAATTTATCATATATATAAAGACAGTAAAGTATCATATATTAGTTGCTATTTGTCAATGTTTGTAATAATTAAACCTCATCAAAAAACAACAACAGCATAAGATAAAAATAAAAAAAAATAAGTTGTAAAATGAGTAAACAAACTAATTTATAATTTATTATACATTCACATCTATTAATGTGACTTTATTGTTATAGTGTTTTTGAACTCTGATTTAAAGAGAAAATTATCTTTGGAAAGCTTTCAATATATTGTGCAATTATATTTTCCATTATAAATTATTTCCAGCTGTATCTAGCAATCAGTCTTGCACTATTTTATTATATCTTTGAAATAAACCTTATAGTATAAATGAGATTTTTTAAAATAGCAAAGGTGTTCAATTCTATCATAAATAATGTTTTAGGAAGTTTTTTACTGTTTATTTGTATCACATGACCATGAAGATGTGCCTATGCTCTATCTTTTAGCATGTTAAATGCAGAATAATATTGAAATATGAGTCAAAGATGCCTAGCACAAATCATTAAAAGTAATTTATTCAATATATGAAAAATTTGAAGCTAATTAATGATTACTAAATTTTAAATTTTCTGGAGGTAATTCATGCAGCATTCTCTTTAAGATTATAAAAGATTGATTAAATATTGCTAAATATTTAAGTTGATTGGATGAATAAGTCATTAAAAGATGTTATTTGAACTGTTTCCCATTATTATAATATTCTTTTTATTTGTATGAAAGACCATCTATATCATATAAAAGATTACCATTCAGATATAATAGAATCATAATATAGTTTATAAAACACAGATATCAAATTTTTTTATTAGTAAATTCAGAATAGAACACATTTTTAGTGCAACTAGCATGTAAATCTACATGAATATACCAATCAGCCACTTGTCCAAGAATGTGAATGTATATATATATATATATATATATATATATATATATATATATATATAATAAATTATATATAATATTAAATAATATAATTTTATATGACACGTCAAATCTTTTACATTTTAATTTCTAATTATATCACAATTTGTTATATTTTACTAGTTTGAGTATGAATACAATCATATTTATATTATCATAACTTGGTTTTTTTAAATACAATTTTTATTACAAGTAATTAGTTCGCAGAATCAAAGCTATTATTATAAACAACTTAAATAATAACTTGTGGATCCTCCTGATCTGAAGATAAAGTCTTTCAAAACAGAATGATTTTTTAAAATTGTAATGATGCATTAACACCATCAAATAAGAAATAAACAATATCTTTTTCTGAAATTGTTAAACTAATATTAGAATCAACAGTGCACAAAATATTTTTAAATTTCAAGATACAAAATGTAATTATGTCTCACAGTAAATTTAACACTGTGTAATTTTCTTTCATTCAATGATTTTCTATTCTAAAAAAAATCTACCTTCCATACAGTGTGATAGTGAATTTTGAGAGACATAATATTTTTGAATTAGTTTTTTAAAGCTCATATTCTTAATGTTTAAGGGTTTTTAAATATAGTTTATTATACCTCAAAATTAGTTCCAAGGCAAGTTATTATTGTTTGCCTCATAGTAATGGGGGACTCTTATAAAATCTCAAAAACATATAATTTTAAATGTACACATTAATCATTACATCATATTTGTACTGACTTATATTTAAGGTTATGGTGAAAGGAAGGCAAAACGATTGAAATCATAAATGGCTACTTCTAATTAAAGGATGAAAATGTCTTTGCACTGAAGAGAAATAATTAAGGTCATGAGAGGCTATTAAAAATGATCTTTAGTGAACTAATATCTAAACGTATTCGGCAAAAGGGATGCATTTCGTTAGGAAATATACTTAGGTTATTTTTATATAATGTATAGGAAAGTCACATCACTATTGAATATGAACTTTAATATTATCCTATGTTATGCATGCAAAACATCTTATTTGCACAATATTTATGTACCAAATGGCACAGTTGCCTATAAAATTTCCATGCACGACATTTAGGAAAATTAGTTTCTGATTATCTTTATTCTCTCTCTCTCTCTCTCTCTCTCTGTATATATATATATATATATATATATATATATAAATTTCAATTGTAATATATATATATATATATATATATATATATATTACAATTGAAATTTAAACTTGGTGTGCATTAACATTTTGTTAGTTTATTTTTAGTTCTAAGATTATCTAAATTAATTTACAAGTAATTAAAATTATTTGATATGCCATTGAATAATAATTTAATAACCCAAATCGTAATGTAAAATGACTTTCAGTATTTTTAATAGGAGATGTATCAAAATTTATATATTTTTTATTTATCTTGCAGAAAATTTTTATTATTTTTTGCTACTTTAATCTAAGGATGATATAAAATTAATGACACATATATTATGTTAGAGATATATTAATAAACGTATATAAAAAAATTTATATGATAGCAATAATAAAATAAAGTACATATTCATAAATTTATTGCTTGCAATTTTATTTACTACATATATTTAAAAAGTAATCTCTAAATATAAACAAATAAGATACTAAATTATTGTTAAAGTATATATATATGCATGCATGTAATTTATACGTTGTTATATTATAATTAGACAGTATTAATTATGCATATGTAAAAATATTATTTTAGAAATTTCATTTATTTAAAACCAGTATTGAAAATATTGATTATGGTATTAAAAATGGATAAATCGGAAAAAAAATGTCTAATTTATTTAAATATAATTTTGAATATATTTTGAATTTGATTTTATAATTATTATTTTATTATTTTTAAAATATATTGTGTAATATTTATTGTATACAATTTTATAAAAGGTATTTTAATATTTTAAATACAAGTATAATTTATTTACCTGGAATCTAAATGTAATATAAGGGTTTGAACACAGACATTTAACTTCCTTCAGTCATCCACTCTATTTTATACAATCAATACACAAGATCACACACATGTGAAAAGGATAAATGATCTCCAATATACATATTTTGTGATGAAATGCCAGTTTAATTTTTATAGTGCGGACAAATGGATGAATTTGTCAGTGAATAATAATTATGGAAATGATAAAAATTGTGATTACAACATAAAACGTCATATAAAACTATTTAAGCCCATGATCTTTCATTAGATTATCTCACTTTCCCATTTTTGTCTTAGTAGCTAAACAACACAAAAGTTAATAAAAAAAAAAAAAATATATATATATATATATATATATATATATATATATATATATATATATATATATATATATATATATATATATATATATATATATATATATATATATATATATATATATATATATATATAATTTTATTTGAAAGTTAAAATAAATAATATGGGGTAAAGTCATAATGCATCTGCTCAAGATATTGCAGTCTTTTGAGAATCGAAATATAATAAAATCAGATAAAATCATCTCACTGTGATAAATAATATTATATCAGAGTAGAGTGCTATGATATAACATAAGAATATTTTGAAGAATTTAACAACTCCTATTACTGTTATATAAATGAAGCCTGGATTAAACACAGTAAAATTCTGAGTGTGGAATTCTTTATTAAAGAAAATAAGTTACCAAAATGGATAATTTTAATGAAATGCTAATTGGAATAAATATGGATTACATATAATGTCAATTTACATGGAAGATAACATTATGTAGATTTCAGCCCCTCATATAGAAGATTTTGAACTATAGATTATATTTTTGTTTATATAAAATGTTTATAACTGGATCATACATTTTTTTGTTTTAAGTAATAAATATTTTGCTTCTAATGGCAAGCTGCAATTTGTTAGGTAATTCTTGTGAATATAAAAAATGCCAGCTAATTTATTTTATTTGTAAATATTTAAGGTTTAAAAATACATGTGTTTATTTAATATACATTATATCATTACCAAAAGATATTTAAGTGAATAAAAAAATAATGATTTAGTTTTTGTAAATAAAAGTATGTTTATTTGTTTTTCCATTCATTTTTTTTTAAAACCAAGGCATTATGTTTTCATGTGGTTATTGCATGTACAAACTTAAATTAATATTATCAAACATAAATATTGTTTGATCATATTAATTAAAGTTTGTACATTCAATAGACATTTGTAACAAAAATGTCATTAAGAAATAGAAATTAATATGCTTATGTTTATTTTGGTGATAAAATAGTAAACATATTAAACCATGCTAATTAAATCTTGCAAATTATATCTTTATATAATTATTTTTGCAATAATGTGTTTTGGTTTCATAGCATATTGCCTGATAAAGATTCTTGTTAAGTTCACATATAACATAATAAGTTTAATAAATAAGTAAAAGTCTATTTAAATGTAATTATTCAACAAAGAATACTTTATTTACTTTTTTATTTTATTATTGGTATTAATACATTTCAATTTTATTTAATTAAATTGGTTTCTGTAATCATTCATATTAAGTGATCACACTCATTTATCTAACATTTGTTTACAGCTTTATATATGTGTGTATTATAACTGGTAATAAATTCTGTACAGAAGTTTCTGAGTCATTTAATAATATTACAAATTATTAATATAGTTGTTGAATAAATAATTTAATAAAATAAAATAAATAAATAAATATTTCTTACCTATTTAAGGAAAATGGTTTGAGTTCAATAAAATTCCTTTGTAATTTAAACTATCTTTTAATAATCTAATGAATTTATTTGCTTATATATCACTTCACATTAATCTAAACTTGAGAATCTCTGTTTTTATATTAATGCCCTATTATATTAGCTAGCCTGAATATTAGATAAGAATTCTATATTTTATTTGTTATCATTATATTTAACATTGAATGTCTTAGGTAATTTTAAAGAATATATATTTCCATTTGTAGACTCTTCTTGCAGATATTACAGGTCATTACATTTGGTACCACATATGTGGCATGAATAAATCCATTTACCTAAAATTAGTGTTATATTTTGTGACCAACGATGTTGGCTTGAATAAACTTATTTAAATGTCATAATATATATATATATATATATATATATATATATATATATATATATATATATATATATATATATATATATATATATATATATATATTGTAATGGTATGCACCCTCTCAACAAGATAAGTTAAGGCAGTCGTATCTCACTATAGTCAGATTTAAGGTCTTCATATAGGATGCCACGAATGGTGTGATTTAATTTTGATATAAAACTATATTTGTTCCTAATAACTAATGTATTATTAATAAATTATTATATCTAAACCACAACAAATCAATTTTCACCTTGATTAACTTTACCGTTATGCTCAGATTTTGAACTCAGGGAAGTTTAACAATTTACTCTCTTCAGGGGTTCCTATCAATATTCTAAAGTAATATTAACAAAAAAATCTCATTAACTCTTTAAATTAAATAAAACAAAATTGAAGACTTCATTTAATTTAATATAAAAAAACATAATTATTTATTTAACAATTAAATAACTTAAATTTTTCAATATATAAAAAAAATATTTATATATCTACCTCCTTATATTAAAAATATAAGTATTCTACTTACTTACGATAGATATATTTCCTAACCTATAACACTACGTGATTTTACAATGTATATAAAATATAAGTATCCAAATATTAAGACTTTTATATTAACACTATTTTATAATAATTAGATTATACAAATAATAATCCAATCATTTTATATAATACCTTATTCATTAAAATGATTGTACATAACTTATATTTATTAATATAAAAAATATATTTCACAACAATGCTAATCATTTATTCAGTTATCATACATTACGGTTATAAGGCTATTTTTGGATTGGTATAAACAATGTACTGTCATGTCATAGAAAATAATAATATGTGAATTTAAAAATAATTTAATCTCTTACCTCCTAGTTCACGTTATCCCTTTCCCATATTAACATTTCTTAACCTATATTTAAATCTTTATTAATCATAAATAAAAACAAAAATATCTTAAATTATTAATTCTCTCTTATTATTCTTAAGAAATGAATATGATGATAAATGAAATGAAATTAAATTTTCCCAATTATAATTTTCAAAAAACTTAAATGGTATTTATAAAAGTTAATACAATAATCTCAGATGTTCCTCATTAATGAAAATCCTTTGAAGATGCAATTCTTGATTCCTTCATTGTTAGACATTAAAGAAAATAATATGATGTCCTAAGTTGACATTTAGTTTCCTCTTTATATGTAGATTTTATCTTCTTAATACACAGTTTTTTTATTAACAATTATAATTCCAATTTGAAGATGTAACTTTTATATAATCTTATAGGCATTCAACAAAAGGTGTTATTCACACACACACACACACACACACACATATATATATATATATATATATATATATATATATATATATATATATATATATATATATATATATTTGACTAGGCAAGTGCATTTCATATATCCTACGATAAATAAGTGTTATACTCACTTTGCATTTTCCTTATAATGTAAAGTACATTAAATCTAGTTGAAGTATTTATAAACATATTCTTTTTTAAAATGAAGTTTAGAATTTAGAACATGTAATTTGAACAATTTTTATAGAACACAAAAATATATTCAGATTATTTTCTTTAAACAAATATTAGAACTTTCTTCTAATGAGTATTAAATTGTTCACAATATAGATGTTATCTTACACAGTTTTTTTAAATCGAACATAGTATAAGTTTTTATGAGGATATAGCTGACAAAAATAGAATCCTTAGTCTTCTAACAAAAAGAATAGAATTAATATATTATATCTTGTTCCATCAGCTTACTAAATCATACACATTCTACACTGTTGCAATAACAATTTGATATTAAAACACTAAGTTAATTTCATTTCCTTTAATTTGATAAACTATGTGAATCCAAAGGTCATTTATTACCATGTCAACCATATTTTTCAATGTATTTTTTTTCATTTTAAAGAATGAAAATTACTAACTTACTAAATTGTATATTTATTTTCATAAATATAACAAGAATGCAAATATAATGTATACATATTGATTACATGTATGTATGAGTATATATATACTCCTACATTTTCCCTCAACTAAGAAAATTAAAATAAACTAACATTTTATTTTAATTCTTAATCTTTGTTATCATTTATGCTTCATTACAATTCATATATATATATAATTTTCCCCTTGAATTAAAATTTTAAATCCTTCATCAATTATTAGTGGAAAAAATATTATTAATTATGATATTTAATAATAATTAAATTTTTTATAGGCAGTTTTTTTTTTTTTGTAATGTCTTAAATATGGTACATCTAATATAATCTGTTTTGATCAAATCATAGATTAAATATACTGACTATTTTATTTTAAACTTATTACCTATTAAAGTTAAATAATGTAATAATTTATTATGCAAAAATCATTATATAGATTAATTTCTTTTTATTCCCTTCTTTCTATTAATTTCTATATAATGTATCCTTATCAACATACTAAGTATTTGAAATGGTATATCAAAATAATTATATGGTAGAAAACCTGATTATTTTATAACTAAGTTTTAATTAGTTAGTTCATAAGTGTTTTATGTATAAATCAATTTAAAATGCCAATCCTGCTCCTTATTGAGACTTACCAGATTATCACTGACATCTAATAAATGAACATACATAAACTTATTTAAAGGTGCCAATCCTGCTCCTTCATTTTTGAGACTTATTAGATTATCTTTAGCATCGAATAAACATATTTGTTGGAATTCATTTGTGAACTTGCCAATCTACAAGTAGGCAGTCTTCCATTTCCACATTAATGATATGATCCATCTTAGTTAGACACAATTATATATAGTATTTCCTTCTCTTTCATATCTTAATTCTTTACATTTTCTCCCTATAATCCTAATAATTATTACATAATTTAGGTATTATAAAACTCATGGTAATTGTTTGTTTAAGACAATTATTATATTTTTCCTCGATAGGGCTTTAATATATGAGCTTTATAAGTACCTCGTATCTCACCATCACAATCCAAACAGTATGCATTTGGACCAGCTTTCTTTATAATGGTAAATGGTCCTTTATAGCTATTACAAAATTTATGAAAAATAAAATTTTGTGGATTACTAACATCTGGTGTCTTTAAAAAAAACTTTGTCACCTACTTTGAATTGATAGTTTGAATTGTATGCATTTTTATGATGCTTTTGAGACATTTGTATCATTCTTTCTAAGGCTTCTTTTCTATCCTTTTCAATGTTTATGGTTAAATCAGGGATTGGTGGTTTATAATATTTAAATAATATTGGTATATTTTGTTTGAATTGCAATTTAATGGGTGCGAATCCAGTGGACTCATTAGCACTCCAATTAATATAATTTACCATATCTGGTGTGTGCTTTACCCACCCCTTGTGATTATCTTTCAAATAAGTTCTAAACAAACATCCAAGTTCCTGCATTACATGTTCACAAGGGTTTGATTGAGTATTTCTTATAGAAGTAAGCACATGTTTTATTTGATGTTTATTTACTCACATATTCCATTCTTTGGATAGGAAAGGTTTGCCATGATCAGTTATGATCACCATAGGTTTCCCTATCATTTCAAAATGGAGGGTTTCTAATACTTTAATGGTATATCTAGTATTAGCTTGGAGTATTGGATAAGCAGACACAAATTTAGAGAAGAGATCATAAGCTACTACTAAAAAAATATTTTATTAAATGGAGGTAAGGGTGCATAGTAGTCTATAGCTAAGATCTCATTTTGTCTTTCTGGAATGATAGAATTCATGAATTAACATAATTTTTATTTACTGGTTTAGCTCTCAAACATATTTGACATTTTGAATTTCATTCATATATCTTTATGCATATTGGGCCAATAAAACCAATTCTTTATTGTTTGTTCAGTTTTATAGACACCATAATGCCCATATAAACAATGGATATATTGTATGAGTGTGTCTTTTAGAATTTCAGGTATTACTACCCTCCACTCATTTAAATTATCATTAATTTTAAATTTTAAGACCATATAATCTATCTTATATAATTGAAGATTACTGGCTGTATATAGAATTTCCTCTTTATTTAATGTTTTAATAATCAACATTAAATTTTTATCTTGATTTTGTAAATTATGGATATTTATTAAATCGTTCTCTACATTTTCATCAACTATCAGGTCAACATTCATAATGTAGGCATTATCTACCGATAAATGTAATTGTTCTGATTTACATGGATTTTGACTTAGTGCATCAGCTACAACATTCTCAGATCCTTTACAATATTTAATTGTATAACTGAATTCTTGTAATAACAGACTCCATCTCATTAATCGGGAATTAGTCAAGTAGCTGTGATTCAAGAATTCCCAGCTTTTATGATCAGTTATCACAATCATCTCTGATCTGAGAAGCAACTGTCAAAATTTTTGAAAAGCCCACACTATTGCTAGGGCTTCTTTCTCTGTAACCATATAATTCAATTCAGGTCCTTTTAATAGTCGGCTAATAAAATAAAGGAATCATGTTTGGCCATCTTCTTGGATTTGAGATAAAGTTACCCCTAAACCATAACCGCTGCTATCTAGTTGTAAGATAAATGGTTTGCTAAAATCAGGAGAAGCTAATATAGTTTGCTTTAAGAATCCAGCTTTGATTTTAGAAAACACATCATCTTGTTCCTCACTGCATTTCCATTTCTCATCTTTTCTGATAAGTTTTAACAACGGTACCATGTAATCAGAAAATTTTTGGTAAAAACGATTATATAAATTACATATTCCTAAAATGATCTTATTTTTTATTTATTTGTGAGTTTAGCAAAATTCTGTATAGCACTAATCTTATCCAGATGACGTTTAATCTTTTTGTGACCAACAATATGACCTAAGAAGATCACTTCATTAGATACTAAAGTGCTTTTCTTAAAATTGTTTTTTTATTCCTTTGTCAGAACACTCTTTAAAAAACATTTTTATATGTTGAAGATGTTCTTCAATTGTAATTGATGCAATTATAACATCATCTACATACATTGTCACAATCTGTTTTATATCAGGAGATAAGGTTTTATCTAAGCATCGAATTAAGGCAGTACCACTATTGATCAATCCAAGTGGCATCCTATTAAGTTGGTAAGTAAATCCTTCATACCGAAACACAGTATATTGATGATCTTCAGGATGAAGTTCTATATGCCAATAACTTGAGGTCAAATCTAAAGTAGAAAATACTTTATTGTTTCCAAATCTCATAAATAAATTGTGTATGGGTGGTGGTATATTTCTGTCGGGGACAGTAATTTTGTTTAGTTGTCTAGCATCTAAACAAAATCTCATTGACCCATCTTTCTTCTTCACTGTTACAACTGGATTACAGTAAGGGGAAGAGCATTTGGAAATGATTTCCCATTCAAGCATTTTATTAATTTGTTTATATATTTCTTCTCTTTATTGATAAGGAATAGGATAAGATTTAGATTGAAAAGGTTGATCATGAATTAATTTTATTCTTTGCTGAAAACCTTCAATAACTCCTGGTATTTCTGAAAATATTGTATTATATTCATTAATAATAGATTGCAATTTATTAACATTATCACCATCAATTAAATTTGATTCAGCAATTTTTGATTTTACAAGTGTTTCTGGTACGTTTGACATTATAAATAAATTTCCAACAGATCATACTTTGGAGACAATGTCATCCTTAAAACCTCATCACCTATATGAACTATCTTATTTTTAAAATCAATCAAACATTTGTTCAGATGTAAAAAATCTACTCCCAATATCATTTCATGAATAAGTCCAGTTAATATCAAAACTACATGATAAATACATGTTTGATTAATAGTTAGTTTGATCCAGATTTGCTTTTCAATTAATTTTGCCCTTATAGTATTAGCTAGGGTAATCTGTACTGATTTTAGAGGTAAAGTTTTAATATGTGGATTTTTATCCATTAACCTTTTATAAATCTCTTCAGATATTACAGATATTTGGCTACCACTATCTAATAAGGCTCTAATTTGAAAATCTTCAAACATAATATTAATTAATGGACAATTTTGTACAGCATACTTGGGCTCATCATCTTCCTCTGAACATATTATGTTAATGATTTGTTTAAGTACAATTTTATTTTTGTTCCACAATTTAAATATGGGTCTTTGAGGAGAGGAACTATTTCTGAA
This sequence comes from Epiperipatus broadwayi, assembly GCA_028023455.1. Taxonomy (NCBI): domain Eukaryota; kingdom Metazoa; phylum Onychophora; class Udeonychophora; order Euonychophora; family Peripatidae; genus Epiperipatus; species Epiperipatus broadwayi. The sequence goes on from JAQFVV010000185.1 coordinate 2,117,688, forward strand.
GACCATCTTTAATTTAATTTTGCTGTTGTTTTGGGTATATTTTTATTATACCCTATTTTACCTTTATTTAATCTTCTACTAGAGGCTATACACTTAATTTCTGAAATTTGACGTTATCAGAACTTAATTTAACTACTGCATTATTATCACTCTTCCTTGTTTTACTTTGTGAATGACTAAAAGTCTTATGTATTCTTTTTTTTATAATTAACAGCATTTACTTGAATATTTTCTTTCTTTCTTTCAAAATAATTTTGATTAACATTTTGGTTATTTGAGTCAATATTATTTAAAACATCTATAATTTGTTCGATATTTTGTGCATTAGAAAATAATAAAGACTGCTCAATTTTCATAGGTAAGTTATGTTTTGCAATACGAATAATTGGATTTTGGCTAAAATGATAAGTATCAAGGGTTTTCAGTTTTGATACCTGTCTTCTGAAAAAATTAGTAAGAGTTTCACCAAGCATATTTTTATATTTTTCCTGAAGTATTTGATACAACAGTCATTCTTGTCTATCATTATTCCAAAAATTCTTTATCAATAATTTTTGATATTTTTCAAATGTTTTAGGTATTTGGAATAATGACTCCCACCATGATAAAGCGTCACCTTGTAAATGACTGTATGCTACTATCAAATTTTCACCTTCTGACAAATTAGTATTTACTGAAAAATATAAATTTAAACTCTTTAGGTGCTCTATTGGAGCTTCATTTGTAAACCCTTGAAAGTGTTTTAATTTTAAAAAAATGATTTATAACATTTGATTGTAATTTGTGATTTGTATTGCTAAGATTTTCTTTTTGCAGATTTATTGTTGACTGTTGATTGTGATGGTGAGCAAAGTCTCCTATAGAATAACTAATATTATCATTATTATTTTGTTCCCTTTGCATGTTTTCCATCTCAATCACCATTTCATCTTGATATTCCTTCTTATTTGGATCTTCCTTTATCCTATTAATAGCTTCTAATATTTGATTAAATTTATCTAATATAGTGACTTCTTTAATATTAGATAATGTAATCTTTTTACAAGCTTGTGTATAATTTTCCATCATTATTTTTCTTTTTTTTTCAAACTCATCCTTCAAAACTTTTATGGTTTAATCTACAGTAATATTTTTACTTTCCAATTGATTAAATATCTCTGATTGATTCTCTAATAATATTTCAATATTACCTTTATTTAACTTTACATCTGAATCAATCAAATTTTGTTTCACTTTTAAACACTGAAAATCTTTTTCCATAGACTGAATTTTCTTGTCTTGGTTATTAATTTCTATGTGGACATCTTTTATTTTCTCATCCAAAACCTTTTCAGTCTCTTCTTGGATTTTATACATATCAATTTGGAGATGATTGTATACAGTTTTTATTTATAAAAGTTTGTTTTCTACTTTATTTTCTATTTTTGATTAAAATTCAAAAAATCTTTTTTGACACTTAAGATCTGTTTATTCAATAACCTTTTGAATTTTTTGAATTTCATTATTGATACTTGTTTGTATTTGTGATACCTCATCCTTCAAATCTATTTTTATATTATCTAATTTTATTGATAATTCATTTGTAATATCTACTTTCATATTTTCCATCTTAGTATTCATACTTTCCATCTTGCTATTGATATTTGTAGACAAATCTACTTTCAGATTTTCCATCTTATTATTCATACTTCCCATCTTGGTATTCATATTTGTAGATAAATCTACTTTCAGATTTCTCATCTGAGTATTTATACTTTCCAGATTGGTCTACTTTCAGATTTCTCATCTGAGTATTTATACTTTCCATTTTGGTATCCATATTTTCAATCAAATCTGCTTTTATATTCGCATTTAAATTTTCCATCATTTGTTGCATCATTAACATCATTTGACTTAATGATGAACTATCACTGGTTATATTTTCTATGGGTTTGTCAATAATATCCATAGTTTCTGGAACATGAGTATCTAATATAGAATTACTCTCAGACACACCTATATCTATGTGTTCATTGGTACTACTCATTGTATCATCAGCTATATTTGAGCTAAGTACCTCAGTTTGCATTTTTATATTTTTATTGGTATTAGAAGAAAATGTTTTATATTTAATTCTTGTAATCATAAAACTAACTTTATCCTAACTATAACTTTATTTATATGATAATATATTATTTATCATAGGATATTAATGCGATGCCTTTCTCTTTTCAAGATATATATGTGTTCTTACTCTAATGGCTAATTTAAAATTATATTTTTAAGCAAGTGATCTATTCCTTTAAATTTTAACTATTTAATTTTCAAAGGCTCCATTATTCTATTATCTACTATTTTACAATACATTTAATATGAGATTATTATTAATAATATGTATCCCTCAATGTTTTGTATCGCTATACAAACAATATAAAGTCTATGATTCAATATAATAATGATATGTAATCTATGATTCAAGGCCCTAGTTGTATGCACCATATGTAACGATATGCACCCTCCCAACAAGATAAGTTAAGGCAGTCGCATCTCACTATAGTCAGATTTAAGGTCTTCATATAGGATGCCACAAATGGTGTGATTTAATTTTGATATAAAACTATATTTGTTCCTAATAACTAATGTATTATTAATAAATTATTATATATAAACCACATGAAATCAATTTTCACCTTAATTAACTTTACCATTATGCTCAAATTTCGAACTCAGGGAAGTTTAACAATTCTAAAGTAATATTAACAAAAAATCTCATTAAGTCTTTAAATTAAATAAAACAAAATTGAAGAATTCATTTAATTTAATACAAAAATGATAATTATTTATTTAACAATTAAATAACTTAAATTTTCCAATATATAAAAAATTATATATATATATATATACCTCCTTATATTAAAAATATAAATATTCTATTTACTTACGGTAGATATATTTCCTAACCTATAACACTACGTGATTTTACAATGTATATAAAATATAAGTATCCAAATATTAAGACTTTTATATTAACACTATTTTATAATAATTAGATTATACAAATGATAATCCAATCATTTATATATAATACCTTCATTCGTTAAAATGATTGTACATAACTTATATTTATTAATATAAAAATATATATTTCACAACAATGTTAATCATTTATTCAGCTATCATACATTACGGTTATAAGACTATTTAGATTAGTATAAACAATGTACTGTCATTTCATAGAAAATAATAGTATATGAATTTAAAAATAATTTAATCTTTTACCTCCAAGTTCACACTATCCCTTTCCCATATTAACATTTCTTAACCTATATTTAAATCTTTATTAATCATAAATAAAAACAAAAATATCTTAAATTATTAATTCTCTCTTATTATTCATAAGAAATGAATACGATGATAAAGGAAATGAAATTAACTGTTCCCAATTATAATTTTCAAAAAAACTTAAATGGTATTTGTAAAAGTTAATACGATAATCTCAGATGTTCTTCACAAATGAAAATCCTTCAAAGATGCAATTCTTGATTCCTTCATTGCTAGACATTATATAAAGTAATAGAGTATCCTAAGTTGACATTTAGTTTCCTCTTTATATGTAGATTTCATCTTCTTAATACACAGTTTTTTTTATTAACAATTATAATTCCATTTTGAAGATCTAACTTTTATATAATCTTATAGGCATTCAGCAAAATATGTCATTCACACATATATATATATTTGACTAGGCAAGTGCATTTCATATATCCTATGATAAATAAGTGTTCTACTCACTTTACATTTTCCTTATAATGTAAAGAACAAATCTAGTTGAAGTTTTTATAAACATGTTCTTTTTTAAAACGAAGTTTAGAGTTTAGAACATGTAATTCCAACAATTTTTATAGAACACAAAAATATATTCAGATTACTTTCTTTAAACAAATATTATAACTTTCTTCTAATGAGTATTAAATTGTTCAAAATATAGATGCTATCTTACACTGTTCTTTTAAATTGAACATAGTATAAGTTTTTATGAGGATATAACTGACAAAAAATAGAATCCTTAGTCTTCTAACAAAAAATAGAATTAATATATTATATCTCGCTCCATCAGCTTGCTGAAGCATACACATTCTACATTGTTGCAATAACAATTCAATATTAAAACACTAAGTTAATTTAATTTCCTTTAATTTGATAAACTATGTAAACCCAAAGTTCATTTATTACCATGTCAACCTTTTTTTTTTCATTTTAAAGAATGAAAATTACTAACTTACTAAATTGTATACACCTGGGTCTCGTTATACACGGATTTATTTAACACGATTTTGAAGTTACGTGATTCATGTTTCTTTGGAAGTTGAACTCTGATAATCTGCTATTACTTTAAATAATAAATTTTGGGTACTTACATCATATTGAAAATAATAGAACATTATTGGAATTCGACATTCATCTTAGTAATTTCAATACTTCCAGTGCTTTATAATAGTAAGATTTTATGCATTAATGAAATAAAATCATGATTTCCACATTTCATGTATACCCACATTAAATTTTACAAGATTATTATAATGTAAATTTGTTCAAATATTGTGAGTGTTAATTTTGCATTTTAAATCAATTCTCTTTTTGCTTTTTAAAAAAGAATGTAATCAATTATTAATCATTTAGTGTCTGCAAGTTTATTTTTAATTATTTTCTTATTAATGACACTAATCATGATCATGCTCTTAAATTCCAATGAGAGCTAAATGGTTGTGTGTCTGGATATCAAGAGCTTCATAAACAATTAATAAAATCATCATCTCAAAGATTAATTACTAATTACGTTGTCACCAGAAAATCATTAACACAAAATGAGAGTGAATTTGGCGCTAGTTGTATTTCCTCTTGTGAAGAATCTGATTTTTTACCAGTTTGCAAATGAACCTGTTTATCGGCAAGTAGTGATAATAATTAAAATGTGTATAAAAAATGTCAATTACTGTACTGTAAATTATGCATAAAAATATATTGTTTTGAATAAAATTAAATATTACAGTTAAAAAAAGTTTGTTTTGTATCAGTTTTTTTCAACTTTGAATTTTTTTATTAGTCATATTTTATTTCCTTATTTTTTTTTGCACAAATTTTAAAGTAATTTCGCATTGGTGCTTTGCTTTTATGCGATTTTTGAAAAATCACAGTCCATATCCCCCCTTTTTCAAGGTAAGTTACATCTATTTTTGTGCAATTTCTTTTGCGCATGTTTTCTGAGGAAGCTATCTATCACATAAAACAGGATCCAGGTGTATTTATTTTCATAAATATAACAAAAATGCAAATATAATGTATATATATTGATTACATGTATGTAGGAGTATATATACACTCCTACATTTTTATATATATATATATATATATATATATATATATATATATATATATATATATATATATATATATATATATATATATATATATATATATATATATATATATATATATAATATTTTTATATAATCCTGAATGTGAAGGTCAATTGTAGTTACTTTTATTTTATTATTTACTTTGATGTGATAGAAATAATAAATGATCTTATTATAAAATGTTAAATATTTAGATATATGGGCTGCAGAAAGGAGTTTTCTATTATCTGAAAGGAGACCCTTTGATTCCTCTTGGAGGCCTTAAAGGAACTGAGAAGGGCAAATTCCTACTGTCCACTCCATACGTTCCTGTCATTGCAGCTGTTATTACTATGTGATTATTCATGTAGTATACGAACATGGATGGGCTGCTCACTAACATGCATTAGCCAGTGTGGTGAGTTTATTGACTTTTTACCTCTGAGTTTAAGATCAAGAAACACCATGGTCTTTCTTCTCAGTGCCTGATAAGGCAGAATGAATGTTTGTGTAAATGATAAATATTTTTCCAATACATATATACAATTATGACAGACAAAAATAAAGCATGGCCCTTATTCCCAGGAGGCTGTAAAGTCACCAACCAAGGCAGCGGTTGGTGGCCTAAGGCAGAGCCTGCTAAGAATCCCCTGATTGCGGACCCAGGCTGTCATTTGATGACGACTTTTTATTTAGGTGCTTACAACTGCAGATCACTTTCAAGTGAAGGAAGATTGCAAGAATTAGAAGAAAAGCTGTCTTATATTAAATGGGACATTATTGGACTTTGTGAAGTTAGAAGAAAAGGAGAAGAAACAATTGATTTAAAAAGTGGACATATAGTCTATTATAAAGGCACACATATTGGAAATACAAGTGGAGTAGGATTCATTATAAATAAAAAGTGGAAGAACAATATTGTGGAGATTGATGGTGTATCGAACAGAGTGGCAAGATTAGTTATACAACTTAATAGCAGATACCAAATGCAGATAATTCAGGTTTATGCCCCAACAAGTTCTCATAGTGATGAAGTAGTAGAAGATTTTTATATGGATGTACAAAAGGCTTTTGATCAGAGTAAACAACATTTTAAAATTGTTATGGGAGACTTTAATGCTAGAATTGGTAGACAAATGAAAGATGAAATTGCTGTAGGTAATTTTGGTTATGGTAATAGAAATGAGAGAGGACATAGACTTGTGGAGTTTGCAGAAAAAGAAAAACTTTATATTATGAATTATTTTTTTGAGAAATATGTTAAAAGGAAATGGACATGGAAGCATCCAAATGAAGGTACAGCAGAATTGGATTATATTTTGACTAACAGAAAATACATATTTCAAGATTGTAATGTTGTTAACAAATTTAACACAGGAAGTGATCATCGATTAGTAAGGTGTAAGTTATGTGTTAATGTAAAACTAGAGAGACAACATTTATTAAGAAAAACAATATTTACAGGTGATATTCCTAATCTTCAGAAACATTCTAATGAATTTAAGTTAGAACTTACAAATAGGTTTCAAGTGTTAGGGAGATTTTGAACATGATTCAGATTTGAATAAAATTAATATGAAAATAACTAATACACTTTTAAAAACTGCAACAAACATAGCTGGTAGAAAAAAAGCAGCAATTGACTAATAAAATTTCTACTGAGACTAGAGAATTTATGAAGAAAAGAAGGAATATGAAGATATACAAAAATGATGTATTAAAAAGAATTGAATATCTCGAATTTTGTAAAATGGTACAGAAAAGAGTTGAAAATGATATAAGAAAGTATAACTGTGAAATAGCAAGGAAAGCTGTAGAAGAAAATAAAAGTCTCAAAAATGTTAAACAACATTTTGGTATTGGTAGGAAATTTATATCTGCAATAAGAAAAAAAGATGGAATTATTACTAAAAAGAGAGATGACATCATGAAATTGGTAGAAGATTTTTATCAAGAATTATATAGTAATAAAGAACAAGTACCTCCTATATCTATTACATCTTCCGAATTGCCCAGAATTTTAAATGAAGAAGTGAGACATGCAATTAAGTGTATGAAGAAAGGAAAGGCTCCAGAAAATGATGGAATTATAATTGATATATTAAAAGAAGCAGGTGAAGAAATAGAAACAATTTTAGCAAAGTTATATACCAAATGTCTAAATGATAAAGATGTACCGGAAGATTGGAAGAATGCAGTTATAATATTAATATTTAAAAAAGGTGATAAAGAAGATATTAGAAATTTCAGACCTATCAGCCTTTTATCAGTTTTATATAAAATATTTACCAAGATAATTATAACTTGTCTACAGAGAACTTTGGATTTCCACCAACCAAGAGAACAAGCTGGATTTAAAAGTGGTTTTAGTACAATAGATCATATCCAGGTATTGAGAGAAGTCATAGAAAGCACAAACGAATATGAGTTATCATTATGTTTTGGATTTGTAGATTATGAAAAGGAATTCAATTCTATACACATTTCTTCAGTGATTAAAGCATTGGATCATCAAGGTATAGATCCAGGATATTGTCATATCTTAAAGAATATTTATAAAAATGCAACAGCAACAATTAGATTACATAATGATACTGGAAAAATCAACATTGAGAAAGGTGTAAGACAAGGTGATTCCATATCTCCAAAACTCTTTACAGCAGTGCTGCAAGAAGTATTTTGTGGATTAAAATGGGAAACTAAAGGAGTGAGAGTAAATGGAGAGTATTTAAGTCATTTAGATTTCGCAGATGATGTAGTTGTTTTTGCAAATAATGCTTCAGAGCTGCAGGAAATGTTGCAGGAGTTAGCAGATGAAAGTAGAAAAGTAGAACTATATGTTAAAAAGTCTAAAGTAATGTTTAATCGATTTGCCCAAAATATGAAAATAAAGATTGATTATGAAAAATTAGAAGAAATTAACAGTTACAAATACCTTGGTCAGATTATTAATACAGATGGAAACATAATGGAGGAAATTAATCATAGAATTAAACTTGGTTGGAGTGCTTTTGGTAGAAATTACTTGATATTAAAAGGAAAAAAAAAACCTATGTGTTTGAAAAGGATGTTTTTTAACAAATGTGTTTTACCAGTTTTTATTTATGGATCTGAGACTTGGACACTTAATAGAAGAGTAATACAAAGACGTCAGACCACTCAAAGGAGTATGGAGAGATATATGTTGGGAGTAACAAGAAGAGATCGAAAACGCAATGTATGGGTAAGACAACAAACAGGTGTTACTGACCTTATTGAAAAAAATAAAAGATTGAAATGGAGTTGGGCTGGACATATTGCTAGAAGAGATTATAATAGATGGACAATTGAAATTTCAAACTGGATTCCAAGAGATTGTAAAAGACCCATAAAGAGACCACATGTGAGATAGCTGGATGAAATAAGAAAATGTGCAGGGGTGTTGTGGAGAAGAGAAGCTAAAGATAGGAGAAGATAAATTAAACTTGGAGAAACCTTCATCCTGCAGTGGATTGATAATGGTTGATGATGATGATGATTTAGATAATTTGAATTTAGAAGTTTGAATTATATAAAATATTTTATGATTGAACATTATTGTTGTATTATAAAATAAACAAAGGAATTGAAGGCACTTTACAGTGATAGCAATGCTAAAATAATATCATTTTATGCACTTTGAGATGTAGTTTTATTTTATAGATACTCAGATCATTGTAGTTTTTGCATAAGCAGATGTTGGTAAAAATAATTCTTGATAGAATATTTATTTATCTATTTAAATTATAAATAAATTTATATATTTTGAAGTAGACATTATAACATAAAAAATATAACAAATTGATCACCAGTAAAACATGCATTTTAGAAATAAGTATAGGTAATGTTTTGCATGCAGTATGGCAATTGTCATGAAAAAAAAATCTGTTATTATGGATAAAGTTGACATCTAATTATTTAGTTAAGGCTACTTTAAAATGTTTGAAGTAATTTATTAAATATATTTTTTGAAAGTGCAGAATTCATTAACATTGAAAGTTTGTATTACTGGCCTACTCATTGAAAGTATCCATTTTATTTTTGTGATAATAAGTAAAGTAAGTAAAAATACTGATTTTATTCTTTACAAATGATTTTAAAATGTCAGAAAGATGATATTGCTTTATTTGAATAATAACAAATATTTTTGGGATGTGATTCTTCAATCATAAATATTTGGAAGTCTATTTATTTAAGTAATGACATTTTCTATGGTATTAATTAAGTTAAATTGTTTGCTCATCTGTGTTACTACTATAAATGATAGCAATCAACATGACATTTGCATACTTTCTGATGCAATGCACGTCTTTTCATTTATATTGTCTCAAATTTTATCTAGATAATTCATATAGTCTATGGATAAAATTGAAGCAATTGTAAGATTACAAATAATAATAGAATTAATATTTTTTTCTTAGTCTTTTAAACCTATGATACATTTCCACTGAAATTAAATTTATAATTTTTAATTTATCAAATAGCCTTAGCAGAATGGATACCACAATAAATTTGTACTTTTATGACATTCTGCATATGTTTTTATCCAAAATTACTTTTGTCATAATTGAAAAATATGACTAAGTATATAAGACTTATAGATGATATTGCATGCAAAAAAAAAGGTTTCTTCCATACTCTTAAATAATATACAACTTACACAACTTTTGAATTATTTTTTTGTTGAGCTTTTTTTGGACAAAAATAAATTGAACAGTGGATGATAAAACAATGCAAACTTTTACATTTTAAACTAAAATATGAAACTCAGTTAGGTTAATAAATCCAATTGGAAAAAATGCTATATTTCAATATTTTTTTAAAGAGGTTTATTATCAATACTAAAAATAGCAAGTGGATTTTCTTAAAAAAAATAAAAAACTTTCAACATTTATTATTTTGAATTTCTGAAAATAAATATACAGACAAGTAATAATTATGTATTATTATTATTCATATACATTTTCAATATCATGTAGATGAATATTTTAAATACAAAAGATATTTAAAATAATACTAGAAAAGCGAATCAGAACTATTATTAGCAGCAACAGATCAAAAAGATATGACCCTTAAAATTACAATATATATATATATATTGAACCGTGTTCGATATATATATATATATATATATAACATTATATATATATATATATATATATATATAATGTTTTCACAGTTATATGATGTAGTTAAAACAATATTTTTGGGTATGAACCATGTATTATTTTGCATTACAATCCGATATTTCGACGGACTTGCAACTATCATTATCAAGGTTAACTTTTGAAAGAACAATCATTAGATCTTAAAGAATAATGTGACTCAGTGTGAGATGAGAAGTGAGATTCAACTGGAAGTAGTTCAGCGTTCACAATATGAGGCTTATCAAAATGTTTATTTCCCTCAGTTTTTTCACTTATTAATTTCAAGTTAATATTAAATAAAATGATATGTTTCCACATAGCTGGAATTCATTGTGCTTCATCAGCACTATTTAAACCAGTAGGTCTCTTTAATATTTCACTTGAGTCTCTCGTGGTTCTTAAATCATATCTTTCCAAATTAGCAAGTATTTTTGTATTGTCAAAATCAGATTTGTGACCAATTTCTAAAAAATGGAAAGTAAAAACTGATGTGCTAATTTTTTAATTAAAATCAGTTTTATGTTCCTTAATTCTGACATTTATTCATCTATTACAATGACTCACATAACTTCTTGAGCACTGCAAACATGGGATTTCATAAACTCCTTATGTTCCAAAAATATTCTGTCTTTAGGTTTATATAAAAAAATCACCATTTTTTTTGCCAGTAGAAAATGTAGTCTTTATATTAAAACAACATAGACTTCTACTGATTTTATCAGTAACCCCTTTAATGTAAGGTAAAATTACTCTATTAAAAGAGGAATTGCCAATTCTTTTCTCTTTTTTCTTTTTTGTATTAATGTTATGTAAATCCTTACATATGATGTTTTTATTATAATTATTAGAAAGTAAAATATTTTTGTAAGTTCCATTTCTTGAGTAAGATGTTCTTTATCAGATAAATTATAAACTCTACTCAAAAGATTTTTTGCAAGGAAATGTGATAAAACATTATCAATGTCAGTTTACAGAAAATCCACCCATGCAAACAGATATCTTGATTTTAATTCTCATCATTATCCTGCACAAATTTTTTCTGTAGCAAAAAATCTTTTGAGTAGAGCTTATAATTTTTCTGATAAAGAGCATCTTACTCAAGAAATAGAACTTACAAAAATAGTATACTTTCTAATAATTATAATAAAAACATTATATGTAAGACTTTACATAACATTAATACTAAAAAGAAAAAAAAAGGATAGAATTGACAATTCCTCTTTTAATAGAGTAATTTTGCCTTATATTAAAGGGGTTACTGATAAAATCAGTAGAAGACTATCTTGTTTTAATATAAACACTATTTTTTCTACTGGCAAAAAAAAATGGTGATTTTTTTATATAAACCTAAAGACAGAATATTTTTGGAACATCAAGGACTTTATAAAATTCCATGTTTCAGTGCTCAAGAAGCTATGTGGGTCATTGTAATAGATGATTAAATGTCAGAACTAAAGAACATAGAAATGCTTTTAATCGTAAAATTAACACATCAGTTTTAACTTCCCATTTTTTTAGAAATTGGTCACAAACCTGATTTTTATAATACAAAAATACTTGCTAATTTGGAAAGATATAATTTAAGAACCATGAGAGAGTCAATTGAAATATTAACTAGACCTTCTGGTTTAAATAGGGCTGATGAAGCACAACATATTCCAGCTATGTGGAAACCTATCACTTTATCTAATATTAACTTGAAATTAATAGGTTAAAAAACTGAGAGAAATAAACATTTTGATAAGCCTCATATTGTGAATGCTGAACTACTTCAATTTGAATCTCACTTCTCATCTTGCACTGAGTCATGTTATTCTTTGAGATGTAACAATTGTTCTTTCAAAATTTAACCTTGATAATGGTGGTTGCTAGTCCATCAAAATATTGTATTGTAATGCAAAATAATACACGGTCCATACCCAAAAATAGTGTTTCATATATACATAATTATAAAATTAAAAACAAGTTTTATGATGGCTATACAACAAATATGTAAATTACTTACTTGTTCAAATCATTGACATTCTGATTCAGACTTGTTACTGCAAATCTTATGATAATTTTTTTTCATTTACACAAAATGTATATATTTGAATCATTTTTAATTTAAAAAAATAATAATCTGGCAAAGAAAGGAAAGTGAGTCTGCCATATTAAGCTAAAAATAGCCAATAATTTTTGCTAGCCAGTTAAAACAATTTACTCTAGAACTTACATTTATATGTAGATTCTATGTGCTACTGATAATATTGAGAGATATTATCTAATCATAGTTTCAGGAAGAAATTTGCTGTTAACTGAGAGGAGGTCCTATGATTAATTTTTGAGGTCTTAAAAGAACAATGTAGAGCAAATTGCTAATGTCCACTCTAAATAAACATGGATGGGATACTCATCAACATGCATTACCCAGCATGTTGAGCTTATTGACATTTTATCTTTGAATTAAAAATAAATAAAAAAAACATGATATTTTTTCTTCTCATTTATCTTAATAAAATATCAGTTGAATTTCCTTAAACTGTGGGATAAATATTATGTTGGAATGTAGATACTTATAGTCATGATAGACAAAACTAATTTATGGGCCACATTTCCAGTAAGGTCTAAAGTTTCCAAAAAAAAAGGAATGTTTGGTTGTTGAATATGGATAGTATTAACACTTCTGATTATAGATCTAAGGTATCATTTGATGATGACTTTTCAATTAAGTAGCTACAATTGCAGGTTACTTTCAAGTAAATGAAGTTTGCATAAAATGAAAGAAGACTTGGTTAATATTAAAAATAACATTGTAAGCATATGTAAAATTATAACTAAATGTGAAAAGACAATTTATTTAAAAAATAACTTGTAATTTATGACAAAATCACATATATTGGAAGTACAAGTAGAGTGAGACTCATTATAAAAAAGTGAAAGAACAACATTGTGAAGACAGATGATATAATATACAGAGTTGTAAATTAATTATTCAACTTAGTAGAAGATAATAAATGCATATAATTGAGGTTTGTTCCCAACAAGTTCTCATTTGACTGAAGAAATAGAGGATTTTATATTGTACCAAGATCGTAGTTGGTACATAATAAGTTTATCTAAAAAAAATTTAGTAAAACATAAATCTTTCCTTCAAAGAAATAATATGTAAAAGGTAAGAATTTTTTTTTTTTATTGCAGTTAGTTTTCAAAAATGTGAATTTAAAAGTCAGAGTTTTGAAATAAAAGTTACAATTAATTAATTACAAGGGGAGAGGTTTTTTTTTTAGAAACTCAAACTAAAAGTTTTGAGTTTAAAAATATCTCTTTTTATTTAAGCTAGAGAAAAATGTAATCTTAAAACTAGTATTGAGTCTAGATGAATTATATATGTGCTTAAATGATTAATATAAGTTTTTTAGTAAAATATATATGTGCGATGGTAAATATTGTATGTGTAATAAATATTAAAAAATAAATGAAAATCAAAATATAAAACAACAAGTTCAGTGGTGGCTACTAATTAAAAATATAAAAATAACATGTTTGCATGGCTACTAATTAAACGATTGTCAAAAACACATAAGTAAGGATTATCAAAGGAATTTCAACAACAGTTATTGCTGGATGATATTAAAATAACAACACATTGTATATATAAATAGCCAAGTTTTTATCGGACATTTTAGTAGACTTAATTGCATCAGAGATAACAGCTCAGTCAATCAGTTCAGATAACAGTTCAGTTTATTGTGAATCAATCAAGAATGCAGCGTTAAAGCCATGAGAAACATGCAGTTGTCTCTATCCTGAAGTCTGGTAAAACAGCAAAATCTTCCCATGAAAATAATGTCTGCATAACAGCGTGAAAAATCTCTGTCAGTATCTAATTGTCTCCAGTAATAATACCGATGAATAAGAAAGAAACCTCCTCAAGAAACTTCAAATCTAACTGGTTTCATTAGAAGCAGCAAACAGCAAGATGTATCCACATTCATAATCCTTGGTAAACATTTTCTTATTTTTATTTATGCAAAAGCCATCACATTCATGTGAATCCTCCAAGAGTCAAGGATATGAACTCTATAGCACATAAAATGAATTATTAATTTGTGTGTTCTAAGTGTCAAATACTATTTAATGCTTTATTATTATATATGCGAGTGTATGAGTTAATATGTGCATGATCATTAGATAAATACCAGTGTTCTTTTTATTAAGATTTATAAAATATTTAAAATTAGTATATTAAGTGTTAATTAAATAAATTGTCTCTAAACTTAAACTTTATTTGTCGGTCAATTCTTTTCATCAATTCTTTTCACCACTAATATTGTATAATCTGTTAGTGATTACAAGTAGCTGAGCTAATCTATGGGTGTAACTAAGGCATTGAATTAGTGGCCATTGTTCAAAGTGCATTATTTATCTTCTGGATGAATAGCTGGCACCCGTGTTTATACAAAACAACAAAGTGCTTTGAACTTGGTATTGAATTTAACAGTCGAGAAGAAGTTATGTCCTGGAAATTTTACCCTAATTATATATTTTATAGCTATTGTTTGAACATAATACTCTCCGAGTATGTTATTCTCTGCCTAATAGTCCGGTGTTTCAAAACTCTCATATTCGAACCCAGTATAATATGAATATATTAAATGATTTTAATGGACCAAACAACATTTTAAAGTTGTTATGGAAGAGTTTAATGGTAGAATTGGTAAATAATTGAAAGAGGAAAATCCTGCTATTAATTTAATTATGATAAAAAATGAGAGAGGACACAAACTAGTACAATTATCAGAAACAGACAAACTATATGTTGTGAATAATTTTTTGAGACAAATGTTAAAAAAAAATAACCATGGAAGCATACATATGAATATAAAGCAGAAATAGATTATATTTTGATTAACAGAAAATATATTTTAAGACTAATATGTTCCTAAGAGATTCAAGATTAGAAATGATCATCAATTAGTAACATGTAAAATATATAATACAACAACAAGATATGAAAACTGTTATGAAGCTACATACCAATAGTTAATATCCTTAATGTTTAGAACCAATTCAATGAATTTAAATTCACAAAATATTTCAAAATATTATCAGACTTTGAAGAGAGTTCAGATTTTTTTAAAATCTACAAAAAGGTAAATGATACACTATTATTAACTGCAAAAGATATATATGGTAACAAAAGAGCAGCAATTTGTCAGTATTATTTTACTGAGACTGGACATACAAATCTATAAATAAAAGAAAGAATACATTTTGTAAAATGTTACAAAAAATAATAATAATATAAAAAATATAATTGTAAATTGACAAAAAAAAAGCTGTAGTAAAGAATATCTCAAAATGTAAAACAATATATTGATATTGACATAAATGTTATTTCTGCAATAAAAAAGGAAGTATAGAACTATTAGTAAAAAGAGACATAACATCGAGAAATGTTTAGATCAGATCTCTAAAGAATTATTTAGTGATAAAAAACAATAAAAAAAGTTTCTCATCGGGTAGTTTAAATTTTTGAAACACCTAAATTTTTAAATGAAAAAGTGAGAAATTCAATTAAAACTATGAAAAAGGAAAAAGTCCTGAAAATGACGGAATTGTCATTTATTTTAGAAAAGCCAGTGAAAAAATAGATAAGTTGTTGGTAAAGTTGTATCCAAATGTCTAAATGCTAATGTTATATCAAATGATTGGCAGAATATAATAGTCATATTTTTAAAACAGACAATGAAGATTATTAAAAATTATAGACCAACATCAGGTTAATACAAAATTTTACCAAAATAATTACACTTCACCTACAGCACATCTAGATTTTAACAACAGCAACAAAAAAAAAACAAATTGGAATGAAAAATTGTTTTAGCCATAGCAAATCATGTGCAAGTATTAAAAAAGTTATAAAATTTCAACGAATATGAGTCGCCATTATTGTTTTGGATTTGTAGATTACAAAAAGGCATTTAATTCTACAAGTATTTTTATGCTAATTAAAGCATTAAATCATCAAGACATAGACTAGAGATATTATCATATTCAGAAGCATATTTATTATTACATAATAACACTAAGAAGGTTAAAACTGAGAAGGGTGTACAATGAGGTCTATAAAACTTTTTACAGCAATTTACAAAAAAAAAAGTGAATTAAAATGGGAAGATATAGGAGTAAAAATAAATGGATATTATTTAAGCAATCTTAATTTTAAGATGATGTAGTTGTATCTGCAAATAATACTGGAGAGCTACAGGAAATATTGCAAAAGTTATCAGATAAAAGAAAGAACTAAAAAAGAGTTAAATAAAATAAAATAAGACTCAATGTATTTTATCAGAAAAATAAAAAAAGATTGATAATGGTGAATTAAAAGAAAATAAGAACTACAAATACTTTGATCAGATTATTAATTGAGTTGGACACATAATAGATGAAATTAATTATAGAATTCAACTTGGTTGGAGCAATTTTGGTCAAAATAACTTAATATTAAAAAAATATAAGGCTATTGTTTTAAAACAGGATTTATTATAAAGGTGCTTTACCAGTTCTTATTTATGAATCTGAGATCTGAACACTTAACAAATGAAAAATGCAGAGACTTTAGAAAATTCAACAAAGTATGGGAAAATGTATATTAGGAATAATAAGAATAGATGAAAAATGAAATATATGGGTAAGAAAATGTCAATGAAAAAAAAGTAAGAGACTGAATTAAAGGTGGACTGTACACTGTAAGAAAAAAATAATAATTGATACATGATTGAAATTCTGAGATTCCAAGTAATTGGACTTTACTTGGAAATATCGTACATGGAGAAGGGATATGTATTGTGGAGAATAGAGTCAAGGTATGGTAAAGACGAAATTGCATTTGGAAGTATCTAGATTCTACAATGAGTCAATACTGAGGATGATAAAATCATAATAAAGCATGTAAATTTTGATGTAATTAAATTGAATTCTTAATATTGATAAAATTACCCATTTTATGAGAAAAAGAAATTGTTTACTTTAAAATGATGTTTTAAATATTAATGCTTTTGAAATCTTATGATCCAATACTAATTATAATATATCAAATCAAACCATATTAAGCATATAGAATCAGTGATGAGAAAGTATAATACTACTTTTATTTTAGTATCTAATAGCCTTCATGGGTGATTTATGTTTTGGACAAAGAATATATATGCATATTTTTTAACCAAAATTTAAATTTAAAAGCATTGTCTATTTTTTAATAAACTTTTTAGCTTGTATGTCTGTGTGCTTGTTTAATTTTTATTATATTATCTTATTTTTTGCATTCATGTTTTTAAATTTTGACCACATGATGAGCATTTTTTAAAATTAATTTCATTTATCATAAAAATTTAATCTTCCAATAAAATTGTTTTATTTATCTACAATCTATGTTATTGTTTTAAGTTTACTTTATTGTTCATTGTAATAAACTTAAAAAAAATAAATTTTAAAAAATAAACAAAACTAATAAAAACTTCGTTTTTATGTCATTTACTTCTTCAGTATATTTTTTCATACAATAAAAGGAAAGATGAACGTCATTATTGTTTTTATTTTTCATGGCTATCAATTCTAACGATTAATAAAGTTTTAGAACTACTAAATTGGAAACAATTACTTCCCATGTTTAAACTGCACCACACATGCAAGCATGCAAATCCATAATTTCTACTCCGAAACAATCCCTAATTGATAGTTCAATTAAAAATTTTCTAGCTTTAAAAACAATTTATACTATATACTATCTTTGTCTTAATGCTGCTAAACTCATCATTCAAGCAAAAAAAAATTGAGGAAAAACCATCCATTTTCATGATCTTGTGAATAACCATATAATAATAAGAGATTCAATGACAAAATTTTACGAAATGGACGTTAATAATCTGGCCTGCTAGGTTCTTTTAAGGACGTGATGAGATATCGATATTTTGTTATTGCGTTTATATATATATACTCACATACATATATATTATTAAAACTTTTTGTAGATTGCAGAAAGTAAACAGAATAATGAATGGGGGGGGGGTATTTTTATCTGATTATTTTATCAATTTTTGGAGCTTTTTTTTTCTTATAAATTGCATAAAATTTTAGCCGTCAAATTTAAAATTTTGTTCTTATGTTAATTGTCTTTTACAATGAATTATTGTTAGAAGTCATTACCTTCATTAAAAAGCACACACATATAAGGTGGCTTTCATCAGCTTTAATTCACAACTTTAGAATGTGTTAGTCTCTAAATTACAACTTGTTAAGCTAAAATTTTCAGTCATTAAGCAATAATGACAGATTTTATCAAGCCTTTAGAGTTATTTACTGAGTTACTTATTTTATTAAAGAATTAACGAAAAAAAAAAAACCTTCACAGCTTTGCTATTATTTTGAGTGGAAAAAGTTTTTAATATGATAAAGAAAAAAAATCTCAGTCATGATTATCTTTAAAAATTACTTTCAAATTTTAAATTATTATCATTATTTTATAGGTTCTTTATATAAAAAATGATTTAGATTGCAAAATTTTTGTTTCTAACACAGACATGTGTTTAACAAGTAAGAATGTTAAATTGAATTACGCGCGAGATAGGTTGTAGTAGATTAATTCCAATGATGATCAATGTCACAGCATCTTTCTATTAAAATTTTCACTCAACTTTTAGGCAGAAAATACAACCTATAATATTATTTAATACGAACAGAGGTTGAAATTTGGATGAAACATATTTATTTCATTTAGTTCATAAATTTTTAGTAGTTAGTCAGTCCACAATCATTTAAATCATCAACTAATTATAAATTATCAAATGGGTATTTAGCTAATTGTGCATAAAATATAAATTAATAAATAAATAAAAAATACAACTCTCATCATTAGAAAACTTATTTCTTCACTATTCTTCTGGGGAAAATATTGGAGAATCTCATTTCTGCAATGGATTGTTTAAAATAATTGTACTGACACAATTAACTATTTTTTGAATTGCTTTTCATTACATACTTTGAATAATAGTCTTGAATCAAAGACATATAAAAAATATTCTTGTATGTAAGGAGGTAAACTATCAATATTTTAAAGTTTAAATTATAGATGTTGAGAATAGGTGTTAAGGTAAAATATTCACAGATATAATTATTTTTATACCTATAATATAAAAACAGGCAAAAAACTCAATATTCATATTGCTACACAGCAAGCTAGAGTAATCAATGGATGCCAGAAGGCTGGTGCATAAAATCCCCATCTACTACCTACTCATCCAATATCTCCAGACCAGTTTCTGGCTTGTGGCCTTTGTCAGTGAGGAGCCTTGGAACTGAGAGCACTGCACCTAGATCTTAGGATCTAATGCAACCTTTCCAGTAGCCACCTTTTATCTCTACTTAACTATAAAACTATGAGTCTTCAATTGAAAACACCATAATATTTTCAATCCAAGCCAATCAGCTTATATAGTCATATGATGTTTATTGGATTAATACCTATAATATAATTAGAAAAATGCAGTAAATAATATTTTGAAGCTTTGGATCACTCATTAATAATTACAGACTAGCATTGGACAGAGTTACCATGGAAATTTTGAAAAAGATTTTAAATGCACAAAATATCTTTAAATAGTAAAGTTATAATGATCTTTATTGCTTTCTTTTAGTGTGAAACATTGATATCAAAAAAGAATATAGAATATAATGATGATCGTAACAAGGATTTTTGAAATTGTTATGGATTATAAAAAAATGAATAAATAGATGGGTCAATCAATTAGACTGGTGTATTAAATTGAAGCACAAAGAAGCAGACTAAAATGGCTCCATTTTGGTGCTATAATATTAAAAAAAAATCTGTTGTATATAAAGAGATAATCAGTAATGATGCAAATAAATCTATTTTTCGAGCCATTAATAATATCCATTTGAAAAAAACTGAAAAACCAAATATATAATGGAAAAATGCTATTTTTATAATTTCCACAAGTCAAGAGTGGATATAAATACCTAAAAATAATACATATTCTACTAGAATGCACATATATATTTTTTCATAATAGTTATTTTTTCCTTTTAATTAATGATATAAATTAAACTTTGAGGATTTTAGCCAATATTCTATTTACTTATACATCATCAAATTGCTTTTGCATACGAATGATAAAACCTTCAAGATTGTTGTGTTATATAAGATTTTAATAAATACTGTATGTGTAGATCAAAACTTTCATTGGAGTAATTTATTTTTCAAACAAGATTTAAAACATATTTGGAAATAAATAATATTAACAAAATACAACTATTTTTGACAGCTATTGTTTAAAATATCACAATTTATCATTTTTGTTCAAAATCAAATTATAATAAAGGTAGAACGTGAAATCTAAATAATATCTACATATTTATTCAATTAATAATTAGAAATAATTAGGAAAGTAATTAATTGCAATTTTTTAGCTTAAATATTATTTCTACAGCAATAAGAATCTCTCATAAAAGTGATATCTAGTTAAATATAATAATTTTTAATACTTGCACTTTATGAGCCACTGTACATATAAACTTTCTTTACATAGTCTAGCTAACAATGGAGTACAAACAATATTTAAAAAAATACATAGCAATGCACATAGCTACTGATTGATTGTCCATGCTGGTTTCATTGATTTCCTAGAAGAAAATAATTGTTTCCATATCGCTGAATCAAGAAACTAGAGTTGCTGTTCTTTGTAATTTTATAAATCACCAGCAGGAAGATATTATTCAATCCATTTTTGTTTTTAAATTTACAGGTGAGAGAAATTTTACTACCACAGTGATTAATGTTTTCATATTTACTATACTCATGTGCACTCTTTGATAAAAATGTGTAGACAAATGTAAGTCAAATTTTTTTTATTTGTGGCTAGATTTTTTTCATTCTATTGGCCTGATTTTAATAAAATTTTCAAATTGTTTAAACTTAATTTGGCTAATGCTTGTCTTAATGTTTTTATTTCTCAATTGTCTAAACAATCTTTAAGATCTTTTGCTTCTCCCTGAACCTAGTCATCATAGACCATCATCCTATTCCACTTTTCATTGCAGTAAATAAATTTTCCAGATACATAGTGACCTGGTGGCACCCTCTGTAATTAAATATGGATAGAGAGACCATTACATACTCTAAATTTTAGCACAAACAATGTAGGACTGCAATTTTAAAGTCCATTTGAAATTCTGTATAGACAATTGAGAAAGATTTCAGGTGGACAAATGACTAACTTAGGGAATCCTGCATGTAGCAGATAAATGACATACATAAAATGCATTACCAAAATATAAATTAAATCTATGGCATAATTACATTTTTAAAAATGTTATATATATATATATATATGTAACAAAAATATATTATAATATATATATATATATATATATATATATATATATATGTAACAAAAAATATTAAAAAGGTTGAACAAATTTTAAAACACACAAAAAACTAATATTATTAAAAGGCAGAAACAAATTTTACCCCCCCAGGATCTTGGGACTTCTTCCAGACTTGGGGTCTCTGAAGGTGCTATATACCAAACTTGGGTTCTCTGAATGTTCTATATACCTCTGTTCATTGGTGCAGCAATGACTTCTTTATTTCAGTATGGTGGTTTGGTGATCTTCATCATCAATATCTACTGGATCTGGATGGTTACAGTTTAACAGGTTTGGAAGGAGTTGGATAGGTGTACTGAATCTGGCTCTTACACCATAATCATCTTGTTGATTTGTTTAGGAAGGGTATTCATTTTGCAATTATTAATACTGTGGCAATCAGATGAACTGTTATTTCTTGGAAATGATTCCATGAAGACTCGGCTCTAGGCTTTTTCTTGACAGTTCCTGTCTTTTAAATTGTGGCCTGGATGTGAGACAAGCACAGAATGCAACTGATGGCAACAGAAACTCTTTAGCACCGAAATAGTTCAACAACTTAACTCTCCTCTGAACTGACAAACTGACTGTGGATCTCACCATTTAATATTAGGGCCATACCCCATAGCTACGGTATTCTACATTGGTTACCTCAGCTTTAGTTGTGGGTCATAAAATATTGGCAGGGAGTAAAATATAATACTAGTCAGCCTTCAATGATCATGCAAGATATCTTATAAAACAGCTTAGCTTGCTTTTTCAATCTCTCTGGTTAAAAAGGATAATAATAATAAATAAATATTCTCTTGAAGTCTTTTTGGAAAACCGAATAAGACTAAGCAAAAGAAAACAAGAATAATCTCTTGAAGTGTCTCTCTGGGAAAATGAACCAGAATAAACAGAAAATTAATAATAAAAATAAGAATAATGATTGTCCAACACCTGGTGAACAGTATACATAGAACCTCCATTACATGGTCAATTTGTTTACACCCTCCTATGAATCATTTCCACAAGCTTCTATATTGGTGGCTAATTGCTTTAAAAATAATTTACATAGTTTCTTTCTTCAAGAATGGTATTTTTTAATTAATTTTACAATATTTTTAATTTAAGTTTATCTGAACAACTTAGACGACTATATTAATAACATCAGTTTCAAATTTACATACAAAGAAAAAAAATATTTTGCTATCAATTAAAATTAATAAGATTTTCTATCTCTTTTGCCATCCAAATTCTATGCACTCCTTTCTTAGTAAAAATAAGAGTACAAAGTAGAATGGTTAAAAATACATTGAATGCATTTTTATATCTGATGTAGACCAAAGCATAATTACCATGAGGAAGACATGGATGCAAAAGATGATGTGTGACCTTAAAAAAAAGGTTCAGAAACAAACAAAATACATGAAAAAGAAATTAATAGAGATAAAAAGAGAGACAGTGGAAATAGTAGAGGGATTTAGACTGGAGGTAGAAAGAGACAAGAAAGCATCAAAATTCATACCTATCACCTTGAATAAAATGATAGCTAATGTTTATCATATCAAAAGAAGCAATGGACCTGACAAAGAGCAATCATGCAAAAAAGATGTATATTGCCAAAGTATTAATCCACTATCTATGGTAGATGCTAAAGAACCTTTAATGCCTAAGACCACTAAGGATCCAGGCCAGTTAATTGGTTACCAGTAGTTATCTAACATAGCATGTCTCATGCATATCCAAATCTTCCATGGTAAACTGGGAGAAAACCCCCAGGGTATTTTGAGAGTTTGAAAAAGTTATTTTATTTTCATCCAGGCAGTGATGCTGATCAAGTGACTCTCACTAGTCATTTTTTAAAAGTATCCACTAAGGATTGGTGGCATCTTATTGGGAATATATTGGAATGAAGAAGTTCAGGAAAGTATTATGCTTACCTTGATTATAGAAAAACATAATATAAATTCCCAAGAAATACATATTCAATTTTTCTTGTGCCAAGTGGCCAAGTTTCGCTCTCACCACAATTTCATGTCCTGACACCCACATCATCTGGTTACAAAGGATGACTAGTAACCAGATTTTCAGCATTGATGGGGTGATATGGTTTTTGATGTCAATTTATTATGGAAGGATTTCTACAATGTCAATGGAACAAGTTAAGAGACATGAGGAGCACACCAATCTGACACCAATCCTATGATGAAAGAATATGATAACAGAGGAAACACCCAGAAAAAAGAACATTGACATGTATATAAGAAGCAATCAACATGCTGTATCAGTCCAATGCCCACAATCTTCCATGAGGGGGAAGTTTCCATAGAGAAGAGAGCATTAAATCTCTTTCCTATCTTACAGATAATGGTCAGAAATCAAAGTATGCAAGTGCTACTAGACTGAGGTATCCAGATCTCCATTGTGTCAAGGTCTTGGGTAAATGATTTCAAAGTACAGGTAAATAAGGTCATGCAAGTCTCAATACACCCTATTCACCTTACCCTAGCCAATGGGAATTGAATGATGAGTGAATGTTATCAAGTGTGGTTGAAAGTCAGGTTCAATAATATGTATATTGGACATATCTTTTTAATAATGTCAGGGCTTGTGTAAAACATGGTGTTGGGATCTGATTTTTTGACTCAACATGAGTGCATTATTGAATAACTTAGGAGAATGTGTAATATCCATAAGAAAGCCTTAGGGCTTGAAATCAGTCAGCAACTAGGAATGGAAAACAGAAGCTGCATCATTCAGCCTGTAGAAGAGGTGCTAATCACAGTGAAGGTCCAAGAAGCAGTGATCATAGAACCAAGAGACAGAGTCCAAATAAAAGAACTCTTAGAAAACTATTCCCAATGTTCTCAACACCCTTGGGAAAATCAGAAAATATACCCATCAGAACTGAGTTAAGAATGAGTCTTATGCCCAGTCAAGGACATACTTGATCCATTTTCCATATAAAAAGGAGGTAGAAAAACAAACCAAACAAATGATTGAATGTGGCATTATAAAACACAGCACATCACCAAACAATAATTTCCTGGTGGTCATAAAAAAGAATAGAGATATTCAACTGTGCCTTGATGATCAGCAGTTAAATAACATGATCATTCCTGAAAGTGACATACTTCCTGTCATTCAAGAAGTATTTATCCAACTTGCAGGCAAAACACTTTTCCACTTTAGACCATACTGCCAGATATTGGCAGATGGTCCTAGACCTGCAGGCTTAAAATATATCACATTTTGATATAATGTTCAGAGCCATGTATTTAAAAGAGTACTCTTTGGCCTCAATCATAGTGGACCTGGCCTTATGCACTGCTGAATACAAGTAATATTTGAAAACATGCAGGAACATATGGTCTACTATGTTGATGATATTGCAATTGCTTTGAGGAATATTGAAGAATATCTTGAATACTTAGAACTATTTTCCAGGGAATGCGAGCATGAGAACTTTACCTTTAACCTGAAGAAAAGTCACTTTGCAATCAGAGGGATCTCATTCTTACAACACAGCATTAGCAATTGAGGTATCAAGGTACATCCTAATAAGATCAAGGTAATAGAATATTTTTCTATGTAATATGATTTTTGATGAATGAGATAGCCACATTCAGATGTTGTATTAAATAATATATGAAATAAATTTCATGGATATATGATTATTACATCATCATTACATTGCTACAATGAAATATATTTTGGAGTTTAATGATGATAGCTATAAATTCAAGAATAAGTGGTGCACATAGAATTATATGAAAATAATAATTTTTGAAGTATATGATGGAACATAAAAATCATGTATTATTATTATTGGTACACTTGTAATAAACATCTAACTCTAACTTTTAAGCATAAACTTTATCTTAATCCTCACTCTAACATAATTCCAGCACAAATTAAAGTGTGATTTAACATTTTCAAAAGAACACCAAGCAGGTTTTTAGAACTTTTACACCATAATAATGTATAATATTAAAAACATTAATAAAATAAATAACACTATTAAATAACATTTTTATTTTAGTTTACTTAAAATACTTTTGAATTGCTATATGAGGGTACAATATTAATTAAAAGTGAGTCATGTTTTTTCTATTACATTCCAGTAATCTTTTTGTTTAATCACTACATTATATTATTAGAATTTAATAGATTTTTCATTTTTCTTTTACAACTTAAATACTCTGAAATGCAATTAGATCATTTTTCAAACAATTTATTATTAATTATGCTGATGTTTCTTATATTTAAATTTGCATAACTGGGACTTTTATGCTTTAACTATATACTTTAGTATTTTGCATAAGTCTTATTTTATCTTTTTGTACAATTAATGAGATTATTCATATTGAAAGAGTAGCATGGGCTAACATCTTATTATTATGGCTACAAATACACTAATAGCTCCTTGTGTTGAGTTATTAAATAACATAGGAATCCAAGATTTTAATGTTATGATTATATTTAGTATTAAACTTATCCAAAGCAATCAATTATAAGAAATTTGTATAAACACAGCATATGTTTCAATATTTTTATCTGCCCTTACTTTCACAGATAATTCTTTATATAAACTGCCTTTACACCTGATCTTTTATGTATCCCAATTCATCAAATGAACTAGGGTGAATTATTTTGCAACATAATTAAATTTTATAATATCTAAGTAAAAAAATATTTATTTTGTAAGATATTTCATATTCTAAAATTCATGTGAGACTGACTTTATTATGTAGCAGTTATACATACATACATACATTTATCTTCATTAACTGAAAAGTAAACAAAGACATTATCTAATGTAACCCTCAAGTCTGAGTTTACAGAGATTGCTTTAATGTGAATATTTTTCATTATTATGTATAAAAAATATCAAAAGTCCTGTACATACAATAAATTTTATATGTGGTTCTAAAATATTAAAAAAATAAGTGTAAAACTAAAATGTACTATTATTTTAAACAAACAATCAGATTTTAAGTAAAACAAACATTGCTTTCAAAATTAATCACAAACAACTGGTGGAAAATAAACATAAAAATGTTGCTATCAGAACCAACAGCAGCAGCTTTCTAAACTTGTTCTTTTTCCAAAAAACTATGGGAAGAATTGTAACACAATTCATTAACATGAAGTCTATATAATTTTGTAAGGATTTTTAAGATTTATGGAGTAGAAAACCTTCAACGATGCTTTCCTTGATATTTCTATGATGGTAGCTGAAGAAATAGCTGTTGACAAAAATATTTATTAAAACTTAATGTTGATTTTGGTGATGTGTTCATCGCTATTGAATGCTGAAAAAATATTTGATATTTGTTTGCTACAAAAAAAAATCAGTCATCTAAAGTGATTTTCTCCGAGAAATGTATTTCTATAATTAACCTATTAATCTGCTTATTTTAAGTGCTCAGAAGAAAATTGCAATGGAAAATCTCTTAGGAAAAATGCCTCAGAATGCAGATATTAAAATTTAATGATTAATGATCATGTTCCCACATCTGCAGATTTAAAATATATATGTGAGCTCAAAAAGACATTAAAGTAAATCACCTGAATTTTGTATAGTTATCCTCAAAGACATTGTAAGTTACAAAGATTTTCTTCCAATCACATATGATTGCCATATAAATTTTTAAATTGTAAATATGTATATACTTTATTATAATCATTACCATTATAATTCTTTAATTAAAGTTATTGCAGCTGTTATTAATTTTCATCTAACACAAGCTGATAATTTATTTTGTTGTAAGAAATTATTAGGTGGAGGAGTATAACAATCAGGAAATATATTTGAATGTGTATGGAAATTTGTTTTTATGCATATTCCAATTTGATCACTACTAGTGACCAGTACCAACTTGTCAATTAAATGTAAATTGTATTCAGTCATTCCATGAAGTACACTCACTTTTTAGTTGGCTTTAAATTTTCCTAGATTAATATTTAATTTGGCAAATATTGGATTTTTTAAATTATTTTATAGTTAACTGAATTCTTTACTGATCATTAAAAGGGCAGTTACCATTACACTATATAATTCTTACATAATGACATTTATTGATATCTAACATTCAAAATAATGTGTATTTTCCTATGTATTGAAAGAGTAAAAAAAAAAAAATTACCACATATAAAATTTGCATTTTTAATTTAAGGTCTGGAGCAACTGACATATTGATTAATTAATATTTTAAAACATTTTAAAGTAGTATAAATTATTTGCAATTAAATATATAAAAAAAAAACTATAAATTATTCTAAAATTTTAATTTAACAAAAAATGAAAAAACATTTTGTCTAAAAAAAACATTTTTTTTTGTAATGCACATTAATTAGAGAATTGTTTCTATAATCTTTTTTAACTTAAATAAATAAGAAGGAAATGTTTAATTGAAATTTATATAGGCTGTTAAAATATAAATGAAAAAAAAACAAAACAATCATAATTTAGTTAGTATCTTCTTTTATTAATCAAAAATAACTTACTTTCAATCATGGTATTTATAAATTTCATTGTAAATCTATAATGGAACAAATAAGTCCAAACATGTCACAAAATAATTCACAATCAGATTTCCAATGAATTATCTAAATGCACTTGTAAATATCACCTTTTTTATTTTATATCAAAGTAATCTATTGTTTTTATTTGACAAAAGTATTGATATAAAATGGTGAACATTATTTACATGAAATTTTGGAAATCTATCTTAAGAATTATATTAATAATATATTTGACCTTGGTTATTCTGTGAATAGCTTTTAGTATTATATATCAAGTAAAGTAATTATAAGAGACTTGAACTTAGTTTTTTAATTTTTCTATAACTATCCATTCCATTTTAAACAACTGATACATATAACTATGTACACGTGAAAAAATATAAATGATCTCCAATATTCATATTTTATGTAAAATGATCACTCATTAGTTAGTCCAGATCACCATCTCCCACACATATATCCAATAAGGGCTCACTTTATATTAAGATATAAAATCTTCAAAATTTAATGAGAATTGATTGTATATATGTGGGAAGATTATATGTGGGATGATGATGATCTGGACCAACTGATGAGTGATGGCTCAACATGAAATATATATATATTGGAGATCATTTTTTCACATTATGTTGTCATGTGTATCTGTTGTTTAAGATGGATTGGTAGATGTAGGGAGCTTGAAAGTCTTGTAATTATATTCTTCATAGTATTGGAAATATACATATATTTAAATATTATATCTAGCAAAGTTAAATTATTAATGTATTCAATATAATCATTAAAATCCCATTACTAATTATAAATGAAACTAAGAGAGGGTGTTTAAACAGTCAGCATTAAAGGAAGGACAGTTTATAGACTCCATGTTGCTTTTGCTAGAATTCCCAGAAAAATAAAGGACAACTCTTTGTGATACATAACCTATATGTGTGAGGTATACACCATTCATTTAACTAAAATTTTAAATTATAAAAGCTGAACTTTCTTGAGGACTAACTGGAATTTATAATGCATGTTTGTTAACCAAGATATGTAATATTAATAATCAATTGTTCAAAGCTTAATTAACAACTTTCTGATGTAGTCATGTGATTGGATGAAAAAATGATATCAGAATTGTTTTTATAAAAATCAAGAATTGTTTGGGCTATACGATTTATGACTAGTTCAGCAGTGAAGTAACCTAAAATTTATGTGAACTCACTCTTAGTTAAGTAAGATAATTATATTTGCATATATATATATTCTAACCTTGTAATTATGTGTATCTTCACTTCCGGATAATATATGGTATAAAATAAAACAGGTTCTATCTCAGTTAATAATTAATTGCTAAAATATTCAGTACTAAAATGAAAATGTTTCACTAGCTCAAATTTAAAATACGAATAAGGTTCAGTTTATAAAAATAAATTAAATAAATATTTAATATTTTCATGAGACTTGAAGTGAAAATACAGTCGACAAGATAGATTACATTGAGCCAATATCCTACAGGATACTATCTCAATGGCATAAGAACACTATCCCCCTTTATTACTATTTCAAATAACAAACTCATAGTATTCTTACGACTTTAATAACTTTTACTCACTAAGATTAAACTAATAATTAAATCTTAATCTTCTATTTAATAATAATCTAGCTCAATAAAATAATCTCAGGTTCATAAAGTTTATTCTAAGTTAATTTAAAATACGGTAGTAAAATATGAGAAGGGATTTTATGTCATAATCTACTACACTTAAACTTCTAATAATAATAAATAACAATAATAATATTTTTCATTGTTTAACTAATTCTGTGTATCTTTTCTTTTTACTATAATTTTATTACCATAATATAATATGATCTTATATCTTCATGTAATGACATAATAAATACGTGGCAGCATTTCAATAATCTGACAAACAAAATGTGTGTGGCAATTGATAGCATATAATTTAATATAATATTGTGATAACTGATTTATGACCAATGAATAATGTAAGATTATGATTATTTAATTATAATGAATACCAATAAAATATTTAAATTCTTAAATAATTCTCTATTTATCTTTTTGTGCAAAACTATATATTTGTTCCGATTATTATGCATATATTGTGTTTTCATGCAGCTATGTGGAGAAATAAATGACTCTGACACAAAATTTTTTAAATAACAAAATTTAACAAAGTTTATTACTAACAATAAATAACTAAACAATTTATTTACATTATTTACAGTGGATATCCTTAACCTTTTTTTTTTTTTTTTTACTTTATAGTTTGATTTACGAGTTAGAAAAAAAAAATTATATTTCAATCATGTCTTTATTTAGATTTAGGACAAAATCAAAAAAAAATATTATTTGGTTTCTCATCATGATTAACTTATTACAAGTATATTTATCTACTTTATTAGCAACAGCATTTTATCCTTAATATTATTAAACTATCTTATTTTTTAAAAAAATTCATATTTAGAACAAACATTCTATAGAAAACAAAATTTTATAATGAGTATGGATTTCTCATAATGTTAAAAAAAAATTTCATCTTGCAAAGTCAAAGATGTTACACAAAATATTATCCAAAATTCAGTACTAGATTTTAGTATTTATCACACAATGTTTACTAATCATAATATATTCTTCTTTAAGCCTTACTTTAGTATGATATAAGTTTAGTCATTAATACATTTCTGTTAATCAATAAACAAAAAAAAATATACTATGCATATTGTTTACATAATTTACTTTGTACTATTGTATTTTAAAATATGCAAAATTTATTTTCTCTTAAAAAAATAATACTAAAGCATTTAAAATTATTATCACTTTTTAAAAATATCTTTGTTTAGATACTTTATTTAAAAAAACATATATATATATATATTTCATTTCCGAAATAAAATTCAAAATATATTTTATGATTCTTTTCTTTCCCTAGGATACTTTGGATCTTCAATTTTAAGTTATAACATTCTGCTCCTTATAAGCAACTAAACTAATCTTATCCAAAAAATGATAGCATAACATAAGTTCTAAATTATTTATTATTTCCTTTAAAATATCTTACTAAACGATGCAGTTACATAAAATAAAGATAGCGAAAACAGATGCATAGGATTAAGGAAGAAAGCTAGAGTATTATTCTTAACATATCTCAAAATTATGGTACAGTGTGAAGAGGTAGGACATTTATCTGCCTAATATCCTTTAGTACAGGGACGATGTTAAAGATATTTCTTCAGCTTTATTAGAACATCAATATTTAAAGTAATATAAACACTGTCCAAATAAAATGTGTATCAGTCATAGGGCTATGTTAACTATGCTGATAACCATATAAAGACTAAATATTATTCCCATTCCTTATCATATCCTATTTTAAATATACATCATCTTGGTTTCCTGCTAACTATAGTACTTCCAAGCCACTATCTCAACATTATTTCTCAAGATTTTTCTACATCTTACATCGATAAATAACTATCTGCATTTACAAAACAATAAATAAAATTCATTAATAGTTAAACAATCTTACTATCCCATAAGAAAAGTTGCTTACTTCATTGCTCTGTATGTTTAATCATATACGATTTACTTAGACAATATTTGAATATCCCATATCATAAAAAATTTTAAAAGAATCACATAATTATTTATTATGTTGGACTATATCACTAATAAATAATAAAAAAAAAATTGTCGTATGCATATTTCAAATCAATCCTATCTCATAATGTTTTTTTAAAATGTTGTATAAAAATGCGTTTACATTATAAGTAAAAAAACTTTTACACTTCATTCTTCCATTTTATGGATGATCTAAAGAAAACAAAATATACATTATAAAATTATTAATAGTTATTATTATTACCAATAACCTTTATCTAGTCATCGTGTTCAGTAGGCTTCCTTTGCCCACTTGAGCATTGCAGATATATATAAAAAAAATCATACCCATACACTTTATATTAAAATATTTTTAGCTAAATTATTAGATTGTTATATTATAAAATTTTAATATTAATAAATTAATGTTTTTATGTTTTTCCTAATCTTAAATAAAATTTTAGATTTAAATTAGGTTAACAAAATAAAAAGAATCAAAACTATAGTTACATATTTTCTTGACAACAGTTCCTGATAAATCCAAAATGCTTATTATTTCTCTAGAGTTTTTTTTTTTAAATATTCTCCAAGCACGTTAAAGTTTTAAACAAAATAATTATCAATCCATTTAGTAAAATTTAGAACATAATCCTTGGTTTTAATTTAAGACGATAATGATTAAATAATCCCATGAAGCTTCTTAATCTTCTCTACCAATATTCTCTGCGTATCCAATGCATCAATCCATCTAATTTAATTTTAAAATACTCGATAAACTTTTCAGTACTATTTGTATTTCCATGGATCCATTTTTTTTATTCATCTATGTGTTCACTTCTATCTCTGTTTCCTTCTTGATACATTTAAACTTTCATTTGGTATTTTTATAAATCTCTTTTAAAATAAAAACTTCAAATACTTTTGAACAAATCTTTTCCAAGTACATTTTAAATAATTCGAAGACCGGATATTTTAATATCAAAAACGCTTCTATAACATAATCTCCTGGGTTCTTTCTTAAATTTTGCACTCAAAAATATCTTTTTTTAAAAAAAAAATGTTACCTTTAGAAAGGATATAACATTTTACTCTGTTGAATATCATATTATAAAATAATTCATGCAATATATGATTATCTTATTACCATTTAAAAAATATCTTGAATAAACTCATGTATAATAATGCATCTCCAATTTTTTCATTAGACTCTGTATAATGTCCGAGCTGTGGTTTTTATGTACCAGAACAGTTCTTCGGTTAAATATTAATAAAGCTGTATCAATAAATATTTCAAATATCTTTGCAGTATTACAATTTCTATCCATTTTATTTTGTAGTATATCCATTTCTTATTGCGTAGCTTAGGTTAAACTTTTAGATAAAATACGACTGGTAAGTACTTTAAAAATTAGAAAATCATATTAAACAAAATTATTAAAATATTTTTAGTTTATACTCTCTTTTGCAAAAAAATATATTTTTAAAATTATTAATTAGTTTTTTTTGCAGATAAAGTTATAAGAAAGTACTAAAAAAAATTGACTAAAATAAAAGATTTTTAAAAATACTATCTTTTGATAGTTATAATTTACCTCTCTCCGGTTTCAATACATTTTTTAATCTCCCGCTCTAACTTAGTTACAATGATATTTATTGTCTGTAAGGATACCTATTTTTTATTGGTCAATTCTTACCCCAACTTGAAAACAAATTTACATATTTTCAATTTATAGCAGAATTATATCTGAAAATAAAAATTATGATGTAATGAACTCAAAATATTATTTAAAGTATTACTTTTAAATAAATTATTATTTTATTAAAACTATTTAAACATTTAAAATAACCTTAAATAACCTATTTCATTTAGCTATTTAATTTATCTATTTTTATTTAAATAAAATATTTAATTTTTATTATATCTGTATTCGTCTTTATTACATTACTTAAACATTACATATGATAGTTAACTTCCTGTTTAATACTATTTACTTTTATGATAGGCAACAATTCTATCCAATTCTATAATATAACTTTTAAAATATTTTAAACTTTGTTATTAATTCAAACAAGCAGTGTGTGTGATAGTATACATTAAAGATCACGTGATTACTAACTTTGACAGATGATTTTCAATCTATTTCTCTGCCTAGACTAATAAAATTGATACACTTATTATATTATATAAAATAATTATAAAAAATTTGGAAGAATAATTTAGAAAATATAGAACTAGATATAATTTTCACCATCACAAAGTTTATTTTAAAATATACTATATTAATTTTTACTATTTAAATATGATTACAAATCTAAATATAGCATTTATTAAATCATATGTTTTACACTATTAAAATCGGATTTTTAAATATACTTTTAATTATTTATAGCTGTGTTATTTAATATGGCCAGCTTTTACAACCATATGCAACAATATTTTAAGCTTTATATAACTATTTTTAAATGATTTTATATACTACGTATTCTCTTTAGCCTCAAATTGTACTTTAAAGATATAACTGACTTAATACAATTACCATATTAAAAGAATATATTCTAAATTTAAAATTTTTTAGTAATTGACTGTTATGAATTATATAGAAAAGGGCACAATATATATATATATATATATATATATATATATATATAGCTTACAAGAACCATGTGTTAATCTCTCACAAAAAACTCTCCCATAAATTTAGATCATAGTATTAACATTCTCCTAACTGATATTGACATACAGTTTTTTATAAATAGATTTTAACATAAAGCTTTCATTAAAATTAAAAGTGAAAAAATATGAGGATGTCAAAATCTTCTGGACTGCAGTGGACATCAAAAGATGTCACCTTTGTTTTTTTGACAGAAGAAAACATCCAGATAGATTCACAATTTTCAGGTTAAGCTTTCATTAAAATTAAAGGTGAAAAAATATGAGGATGTCAAAATCTTCTGGACTGCAGTGGATATCAAAAGATGTCACCTTTGTTTTTTTGACAGAAGAAAACATCCAGATAGCATTCACAATTTTCAGGTTTATTTTCTTATGAAAATTTTGACATATAATTTAAAATGAATTTGTACATATTTATAAAAGTATGTTTGATTATTTTTACTCAACAAATGGTTGATTATTATAAACAAATATACAGATAATTTTCCATTTCTTTATTTATGTTTTATTTTATAAATAGAAGTTAATAAACTTGATTTCAATAAGCAGAAAAAATGGCAGTATCTATTATATTATTATCTGAAAATTGATTTGGTGTTAAAATCATTTAAAATATTATAACTTTTGTAAGAAAATATCAGATTTTAAACTAAAATTTGATAAAATTATCAGAAATCTACATTCATTGTTTCACATTAAAAAAACAAATTTAAAATAAAAATGTTTGTCCATTTTGGTTTTAGTATGCACTTTTAAATATCTGATAACATTTATGATACATTGTTATATTTACGGGTCAGTTTTAAATATTTAAAATGGTTAAATATAATTTTTTAAAATATTATTCACATATAAAATTAAATTAAGAAAAAATAAAATCTGATTTGTTGAGTTATAATATAAAATAAAGATTTTGTAAAAACAGAAAGGTTGAGCATATTCACAAACTCTTACCAGATGGAATAATAGAATATTCCAGAATGCAAAACAGCTAATGTTTTACATAATACTTTTATATTTATATACTTGTTACTCACAAATCAATTTCATCTAGTCAGTGCATCATAAATATATAAAATAGATCTCTATCTATAATATTATATATATGTTAATGACAATATATTTTGTATCATTTGGAGTTTTATATATTGTTATTATAGTTCAATATGTATCACTGAAATCTTTCATGATTAGGCAGTTGCTCATTCTTACCACTAGCATGACATGATATTGTTAAGACACACCCAAGCACACACACATATGTGTATATATATATATATAGTTCAGTCTCAATAATTTACGAACTGGTCAAACAGTGTCTACTTCATTCATATTGGGCTATAAAATTATGGACAAAGCCATCCCATTTTACTTCTCTGGGAGTTCAAACTAAATTAAAGTGAAGGCTATAACAACTACCACTCATTTAAAGCTATTTTTTACTCTTTCATCTCATTTAACTGATTTCACTGGTTATAATAAATAAATGGAATTTATAACAGAAGTAACAGTGAGTCCTTCTTCTTTTTGATTGAAAAAAACAGAGAATAACTAAATTATCGATTTAATTTTTAAAAAAATCTTTTTTAATCCTCTAAGAAAACATATTATAATTGATTTTATAGTTATACGTATTTTAGAAATAAAATATCTTTGTTTAGATCAAATAATTTTCCTTTGATACATTTCCCCCACAAAATGAAAAAAAAATCAAAATATTTCTCTTAAATAGAAACTGTTTTTAATATAATTTCAAATAATATAGTGTTTTAAAAAATATCAAGTATATTATTATTTTATAAATATTTTGGTCATTTCAGATATTGTTTTAAATAATTGTATATCTAGTCTGTGTTCATTTTACTTTTTCTTTTAAGCTTTATGTATATCAACAAACTCCTTCTTCTACATATAATCAGTTTTTATTACAAAATTTTAATAAAAAGTTAAATATTTTTTTTACAATTAAAATCAAGCTGAAGAAAATATTTGTTATATATTTATATGCATGCATGTAACTTTTATACAACTAAACTTTTAATTAAGTAATTCTTGAATTTATATATATATATATAAGTAGACAAATATTGTTATAATAGTCTTATTTTGAAAAAAGTAAAAAAAAAAAAAAATGCTAAAATTTTATTGTTTTTATTAAACAAAAACTTTAATTTTTTTAAAGCTGTTTCTTGAGACTTCAAAATTAAATTAAAATTTGAAATTATATTATAAGCTTTTTTTTCTATTAAAAACTTAATTACACATAGGAAGACAATATTAAAAAAAAATATGACTGACAAAAAACAATTCCTACTTCTGATTATCTCAGCAGCAATCACACATTTATATTAGTTTGTTTAAAACTAAAGTTCTATACGTTAAATTTAGAGTAAGTTGATAATATATCTTGCTAATGTAGATATTAAACAATGCGCATGCACATACTTGCATATAATGATTTATATAAATAATGTTACTTTAATTTAAAAAAATAATACAATTTGTAATTTATAATATGCATTTTTTTTATATTTGTATCAATTTATGAATCTATGACTTGGATACGAAACCAGGGAACATAAATACTTATAATAGCTGTAAAATATAGAAAGACGGTATTGTAAAAAAAAAAAATAAAACCCTAATAAAACAAAAGATAATAGCAATTGACTAATTTTTTAAATTTTTATAAACACTCACAAAATTTAGATAAGAATTTATAAATAATTTTCAAGTGATAAATTAGTCTGAAAATTATAAACAATCTATGTTATGATAATAACTATATAAATTCCAGGGACAAAGAAAAACAATATGGTAACGTTGTTGAAATAAGTGAAATGATACAGGAAAGACTAAATAAATCAACTAAATGTAAATAATTGACAATTAAGTATGCTAAATTCAGTAATATTGTAGAAAAATATCATGATATAAAAAAATACTCATGAAATTGCATTAAAACCTACAGGAGATAACAGAATGCCAAACTAATAAATATTTTGATATTGGATCAGCAGTATGATGATTTTATCATATAATTATTTTTTTATTCAGGCTACTGAAACTTTTTATGTTTATATTGTGATAACAGAATCCATCCATATCTTTTTATATTATCAGATATTTATGCACTATATTCATTGCTACTAAATTTAATCAACTCATGATGTGACCAAAATAGAGTAAGTTCAATTCAGTCATTTGTTTCTCAAGTAAAAGTCCAGGAATAATCTGATTAAGTCTCCCCACTTAACAAGTTTTAAATATCACTGCCATCATAGTTTTTTAGCTTAA
Source organism: Epiperipatus broadwayi (assembly GCA_028023455.1). Taxonomy (NCBI): domain Eukaryota; kingdom Metazoa; phylum Onychophora; class Udeonychophora; order Euonychophora; family Peripatidae; genus Epiperipatus; species Epiperipatus broadwayi. Next base: position 2,155,740 of record JAQFVV010000185.1, read on the forward strand.
GTGTTCAATTTTTTATACCTTTAGAGGATCAGAGGATTGATCATAACTTGAAGAATTCTGATCTTTGTTTAAAAAATATGCACTATATTTAAAAATCTTTTCAAGGTCTTTCATTTTATAATACTTTTCAATGTTATTATCCAACAGTTTTGTTATACTGAATTTATTTCTTCATAGTTAGATCAGTGAAAATAAACTAATCATTCCAAAGGCAGAAATATGTTTCAGAAAGTTTATTTCACTGAATTGAAACTATAAATAAAACATATAAAACGAATAAAAAAATAATAAGACAATGACAATAATTTAGCATTACATTAGATTATAGTTTAGTGTGTGAACATAGTTTATTTTATATACTGAAAATAACTATACAGTTCATTAACATTAAAGTTCATTTATGTGTTTAAATGAAAGTCTATAAATGAGTTTCTTTCACTCTTAGTTTTCATTATTTTGCAATTATGCATACTGCTTGCACTTTAGCACTGTCATTTCTCTCTTTTGAAAAACTCACTATTAACCCTTAGCAGTTCAGCCTTCCACTTGACTGATTGCAACTTTTATTATACTGACTCTCCAACTATTTTTCTGTATTCTCTTCTCCAGTTATTTATTGGTATTTTCATGGATTAGTTGCAAATATTATATTTAAAGTGTGCTTAAAGTTCACCTCTTTATTTGCTATGCTAATTAATATAAATTAGTATTCAAATTCTGTAACTGTAATGTTTTCTAGAGGGATCTACTTTCTTGGCAGAAAAATACTGTCTATACAATTTACACAGCTCAAATAATAACCTTATTTACATAATTATAAATACATTTACAGACAGTGCAAACCTCCCTTACTCTAGAAACAAATATTTTAATTTGTCAGTCTATCTTTAATTTTTCTAATGTCTGAGAATAGATATATTTCTGCTTTCATCTCTATTTATATTTACATTAGTTAGCTTTGCAGATCCTAATGGTTGATCATCATTGCTTAATTTGGAAACCTGTTCATCCAATTTGACATCAGATTCAATATCCTGCTCAATGGGTTGTTAATAATTTTGATCAATTGAGGAATTATTGTTGCATTCTTCATTATTGTAATTTCTGATTTGGGATTGGCTGATGCATGTTTATTAATCAAAACAATTGGCATATCAGAGAAATGTTTACATAAGTGATTTATGTGTCTCCACATATTTAATTCATTTTTCCATTTGATGATCTTAATTTTGTTAGATATTATCTTAACAACAATACCTGAAAATATTTTTTTTATTAGATTTTTAACCCATCCTGCATCAACAACCTGAAATTTTATGAAGTTTGTATTATACATTTTTCTGTTAGAAATATTTTTGTTCTCTATTGGTTGGTAAACACTTCAATAAGTGCATATCACATTTTCATCCAAATATTAGCACTGCAGGCATTTTAAATTTAAAGCATTTAGAGTAAAATATTGACAGAACATAACTTCTATCACTGCATCTTTCATATCTGCAACTTTTATTTTTAGTAAGGCAGATTTTAAACTTTAAATTGCTTTTTCACAAGTCCATTGGAGAGTATGCAGTAAGCAGAATTTAGAACATAATGTATCCCTTTATGTGCTAAATAGTTTTTAAATTTGGTAGAAGTAAAAATCCTATTCCATTATCAAAAAAGAGAATTTCAGAATAACCATGAAGAGCAAACACTTACTGTAGGGCTTTGATATTATATTCAGTACTTATAATTTTAACAAGCTTATAATCAATTCATTGGAAGTATGAATCTATTATAATTAAAAATAAATATTCAGTCATAGACAAATAAAAATCCACATGAAAGTTTTGCCAGAGTTTCATAGATTTTTTCAATCATTGTAAATTTTCTTTAGTAAACCAGTTCCAGGCTTTTATCATCTAGATTTTACATTTTTTCTTCCTTGCATTTCTTTTAAGATTACTGGCCCAATCACTGATTTACAATAGTCTTGTAAATTGTTTTGTTAATTTTTTACAATATGAATTCTAAAAGAGCCAAACTAGTTTCGACCAAGGTGGATATTTCTACAAATGTGCACATCATCTATGTCTATGGTCCATATGATAATTTTTTTCAATTTCTCTCTATTTTTACCTTTAGATTTGATTTTATTCTTTTCCTTAATACATAGAATAAATAGTCTAATACCACTGTCAACTTTCATATTGACTTTTATACAACAAATGGTAACATCCAGTGTAAGTCATCTATTACCTGAATTGTTTGACATCTTTATTTCTATGTTTCTAAAAGCTCCATCTCTCTCTGATTTATGTCTGGGCATGGCTTGTCTTTTATATTATTGTTCTTTTTCTTACAAACTCTAGATAAGTGGAATTTACTACCACAAATATAACATTTATTCAATTTAAACTTTCATAACTTCTTTGTGTGCCCTTTTACTTTGCAACAATGATATACTACTCTGTTTTTTAAGAATTCTTTAGGTAATATATCCATTTTATTTCTGTTTATGCTTATTGAATTTTCCATTCATTTGCCTTTGTTTGAAATCCCAATGCATTTTCAGTTGTTATCTCATATAGTATTCTTTTTGCGATAGTTGTCCTATATGTTAAGCCCACTTTACTTAACAAATATTTTTTAAGGATGCACATTCCATATAGCAATTGATCTAAAAGTATATTTTTTAAAATTTGACATGAATTGACTTTATGTAGCTAATATTTGCAATGCTATAATTTTGATAACATTTATTGTTTTCTCATACTGAAATGCAAAAAAAAAAAAAAAACCAACAACATATTTTTGTTACCATTAGCTGAAAATATATATTAAGATTTTATATTAATTTTTTATTAAGTCTGTCTTCTAGGATTTTGTGATGACATAATTGTTTCACTATTTGCAAATATCATTACTGGCAAAAACCAACTAAGTTGAAAGTTTAATATTATCCTCTTCTACTTTATTTACCCTCATATAATAATCAATATGTTCAACATATTTTCCATTATGTAGAATTGTTACTTCATATTTAACTTTTTAATTGCACCATTTTATATTAACCATCATGTGCATGGATTCTTCTTAAACCACATCCATCTTGTTTTTGCACAAGCAGTGGATATGGTCGTCTGGATTCTTGTCTGACATTGTTTGCGTTATGTTATGTTTAATAATTTATGATAATCTTCACTTCACTAGCAATTTAATAGGGTCTGATTGAACTTATAAAAGTACTTAAAAGGAGTCCTATGGAACATGGAATGTACCTTGTTGGTGACAACATATTATACCAATTATTTTCCTTCTCAGCTAAGTAATTTAAGCTAAAGTCTTTCTAAATTAAAGAGATACTCAATTTATATTTCACCAAACTTCTTAACATATTAGGTCCATGTGGGGTGTATATGTGTCCATGTTAAGCATTTTTTATCATAATTCCCATGAAATTCTATTAAAATTTTTTCCTGAAATTATTTTTTAAGTTTATTTAATGTTTTTTTTCTTATTCCTACTATCTGGATTGGATTGTTCTCATGATTTCTAATTGTGTTTCATGCTTCACACTTAGTATTTTTTCAATCTGATGAACCAAACTATTCACTTCTTAATAAATTTGTGACAGTGTCATTACAGTTCTTAATTTTACCTCCTTTGACTATCTCTTTCAAATATTCCATCTTTCTTTCTTGTTTTCTCAGTTTTACTGGACTTCATGAGATATCTTTCAAACATTATTTTTTTGATAGATCTTCATTCAATATTTTCACAATATTTTTCCCTCAAATTGACTCTCTTTAATTCCTATATATAAATGTTCTATTCAACTTTTGGTATTTTTAGTTTTACAGTCAAACTTTCTTTCTAGCTTTTAGTATCTTTAGCTTCTATAACTATATTTTCTATCTAACTTTTATTTAACTTTACTTTCTGTAGCTAAATTTTCTAATTAGATTTTAATATCTTTTGATAAACTTTATATTTGACTTTTGATAACTTTAGGCTTTAATAATAAATATTCTATTTTCATAGAAAAAATTTTCAAATGGTTTTTTAGTATTTCTTTAAAAATCATTATTCTTCTTCTTCTGTCACTAGATATTTTATTTTCTGGGGTTAGTGGCTTGGCTTTTGACCTTGTATTCAAATAATTATTGATACTATTTTTTTATAGATATTTTCTTAATTGGTGAATCCATATCCCTTTCATTCACTCTAGCTTTTTTAAAAAAATAAAACCTTGTTTTAATACTCTATTACAAACCTTTTTATGATATTTGATTTTCATTTTTTACTATTAATATATCATTTGCTTTAAAAATAAGTTTCTTCTCACATTTGTTCATATATGTTATATTATTATGATTAGAGTAACAACTTATTCTTTATTTATTTACAACAATTATCAATAGTTTGATTAGGTATTCTTGTATCAATTTTAATTGAATACTTAGGGTTATTTAACTTGACTTTGAAAAGACCAAATGTAGTGAAAACTGTGTGGCCCCTTTGCATGATTGGGGTATCTTTGTTAAATATATTTACTTTAAACACTAACACCAAACATATTTTCCTGAAATTTTTTTTATAAAATCCGTTCAAATTAAAAAAAGCATCCATTTTTAGTCAGTATAAACATTTTCACTTACAATAGATCTGCTTTTATGGCAGAATCAGCATGCCACCTAAGGAACATCCATAAAATGGGTTCGAAGTTGTCTTTTTCTCACCTTTAATATCAAACTCACCATTTATCAACAACTAGATCAAGTGAATATGATAATGATTATGAGATCACCAATTCTATTAATACGCATATAAATAACTGTTCTTCTCAAATCACAAACAAAAATATTGATCACAATATCATATTTACACAAAAATATAAAATAAAAAAAGGTCATTTGCAATAAATTCATAAACTAACTTTAGTATACTTACATAATTTAATTAGTCCTGTATGCCAAATGACATATAGTATACATATTTTTACCATGCAAGAAATTGATATATCACTTAGGCATTATGATAGTTATTTTCTACATTTGATCTGCCTAACTAATATCTTATCCAAAATTAGTCTAATCAAAGGTATATTAAAAAAATTAATAAAAATAAATAAATACATAAAACAAATTGATGCACATATGTAAATAAAAAAATAAATATTTACAGAAACATAATTTGATTTGAATAATAGTTCTGTAGTGTAATATTCAGCACTCTCAAGAAAGGAAGGAAATGTTTTCTACCCACTATTAACACTTTATGGAAGGATGTACTCATAAACATGTGATCAGATATGTGTCAAAGATACATTATCCCCAAAATTCACATTTTGTTCTAAACCAGTAGTTATCTGTTGGTCCAGACAACATTATCTTACACATATCTTTATCACTATTTAGTATATATATATATATATATATATATATATATATATATATATATATATATATATATAGATATATATATATATATATGATCAATAGATGGCGTTTTACCAAAACACCAAACAAGGGTATAATTTGTTTACATAAATGACAAAAGAGTCAGCATTCACTATCTCTTTCATTTGTCCACTTTCAAATCAGCTGATTTCAAGCTAATTTTGCTCTCACTGATGATAGCAAAATTAGCTTGAAATCATCTGATTTGAAAGTGGACAAATGAAAGAGATAGTGAATGCTGACTCTTGTCGTTTATGTAAACAAATTATACACTTGTTCGGTGTTTTGGTAAAACGCCATCTATTGATCATAAATACAAGTGATATAGCAAGTTACGTGATTCTAACTTGTTTTTGTTTTTCATATATATATATTGATGTGAAAGCATAAACATTTATATTAGTATTACTACATATAATAACAATTCTAATATTAATATAATATTAAATAATTAATATATTCAACATTACCAGACCATAACAGTCTAAAACTTTTAGACAAATTCTCTCCAGTTTAATAATGATAATTACCATAATCAACTGATTGATTAAGATTTGGGATCTAATATTCTACTGAAGTCTAAATTAATGTTATTTATATTGTGGCTTAACTGTATATATCTAAAATTTAAATTCCATGTAGAAAAAGCAATAGAAAAATTATATGCATTACTATTGTAATTTAAATATAGAATGTGTGGATTTGTATGTATTTTCATACATTTCAAAGTGATATAGTTTCAGACAACATTTATTTGATTCTTATCTATAAACTTATCATATATATGTTAAAACAAAGATTTGCATGGTTTAAATATATAAAATACATATTTTGCGGGTTCATCCATGTTAAAAACTTTTAATATTAATATACTGACATTTCGACTTGGTCACACAAGTCATCCACAGAGTTATAAAAGCTAGAAAGATGGTTGTAGAGAAGCAACAATCACTGATTTGAATAAAATGTTAAAATTCCACCAATAGCAAAAATGTTATATTTAGGAATGTTTTTTTAAAAAAATCTTTCCAAATAGTAGGAAGTTTGCATGTATCTTCTCGCTTATTGATACAATCTGACCTTTTAAGTATCTCAATGGCTTCTCTAATTTTGCACTGGTAGAGATTATCACATCTGGATATATATTTGTAAGTGCAAGCTATATATAAGTCAAGTGACATCTGACTTGTTATTATATATATATATATATATATATATATATATATATATATATATATATATATTGATTAGAATGAAAAATTTTAGTAGACCATAAATGAAAAAAAATATATATCAGGAACCAATCAAATACTTTTAATAAATCAAGCAGAAATATTTAGAACATGAAGTCTTTTATACTCTTTAAGAACCTATATAATTTATTATAATATTTTAGTATGCGCTTTACAAATTTCATCATTACAACTTTATATTAACTTAAAATATTTCTAAGCACAAGATCTCAACACTGACTTGTTGTAAATCGAAAGATTTTGTGAATGTAAGCATATTATAGAAATTGTGGACTTAATCAGTGAGATATTTAATAGCCTTACACTATCAAATCAAAATGCTTTAGATTCTTCTGTATATTTAAAAAATAGGTTGAAGAATGGCCACTCTTGTCCTTTAAATAAATCTTGTGTTACAATTTGCAGAGGTCCCTACTGTCGTTTTTCAGGTGCATGGTCTTAAGATTATAGCCTTAGTATATATTGCTTTACATAATGGGTATGTGCTTTACAAATTTAATCATTATAATATATTGGAAGAAATTATAAGCTTTAATAATCCTCTTTCTACTACAACATGGATGCATAACATATTAACAATATATTAATTACCAAGGCAATAAACATATTATCAAAACTCACAGTTTATTTCTAGTAAAATTATTTAATTTGAAAAAAAAAGTTTCATCAATATTGTACCGGTCGGTTTCGTCTGTTCATATAACAAGATGTAGCATCTAGGCAAAAGTACCTCGAATCCAATCCTGTGCAAGATACATAGGTCAGGAACATTCATGAACTCTGCCCTATTTGCCTATTTTCCAGATCTACCAACTTATGAGCAACAATTCCAATGATACTGATCTAATTTATTCCTACCCCGCCGGCATCACAAAGTAGTGACACAAAAAAAATCTTATTCGAACTTGGTTCATGTCTAGGATATTATAATTAGCGATTTTCGATCATCTAGTAAGGGAAACCTTTTTATATTACATCAAAATTATTTCTAATCAATAAATGAAACATTTATTAAATCAACTTGGAATAGATATGATTGCAAACGTTATTGGTGTTACAATGTAAATAAAATGGGTGTTTATCTCCCTTGGACAACATTAACCTCTCTTACAATACTATACAATGAACATATTTAATCATCATTAACAAATAATTCATGGCTTTATTCTATTGCGGCTATTTATATGTCAATAATTTATCGATGGACTGTGATACATAAGATTTTTAATAATAGCGCTAGACTACAGTTACATAAAGTTCTTTGAATCCACCATTAGTAAAACAATAGCACTCATACCAATACATAAGTTTATTCAGTTGGATGATAAGGGTAATTTTATTTAATTAATATTTGCATTTGCTATATAAGAACGTGTGTGGGAAGCTAATTTGGGAAATAATAATAATGGCAGAAGTGTCGTATCTGAAAGTGTGAATGAAATATATATTAAAAAATGGCAATCCATTTAGTATAATCGTAACAGTACGGTTTAGGAGAATTAATAGGCTTTTAACAAGAACAAAATATGGGAGAGCGGTATGTGTATGAGGGCAATGGAACGATCTATTCTAAGATCTAAGAAGACGCTTCAATTCACCATTAAAGAAATGCGACTCTCTGCAAACGTCGGCAGGGTCGGGTCATAAACAACTAAGATTGCGCTTTATGGAATTGCCATAGGCTGGACTTTTGCCAGAGCAAGCCCTATGCCATAATATCTCGCATGGAAGAAATCCAAAGAGGTTTGCCAAACCTTGTCCTTGGTATTGGAAGTAAAAATGAACGAAGCACAAAAGAATATATATATAACGAAAGGCCGGTATACACATAACGCTTGCATTAATATAAATATATATATATTTAACTAAGAAATAAAGAATTATCGCCTATCTTTATTAATAAAAATCCAGCGTACCGGTATGATTTGATTACTACGTGGATATGGAAGGATTACATTTAATGCTAATATAATATAGCTCATAGAACTAAAGGACCCCCCCCTTATGTATTACTTTAAACTACACATAAACTTTCCACAACGGATAAATAATATAAATCTTTGGTTTTGAATGCTTTTATAAATAAATACTTTTCATATTATTAAATATATATAAAGTCGGTGGTGGCTATTGATTTCAAGAAAGTAGTATTAATTTAATTCATATAAATCTAATTGCAGATTTTAGAAGTTAGCGCTATTATTTAATTAACCAAAAAAAAAAACATTTCTACGAAAATAGATTTTTACTTATTTTTTTCTAAAATAACACTGGACAGTAATTATCAAATTCTGATTTTAATTCCCCAGACTGGCAGGCACCCGCTATACTAAGAATAACAAGTTTTTTAAAATATACTAAATTAATTACCCTCTAAAAGTAAGGAGGGTTTTCTTTTATTAAAAGAGATAGCGTAAACATTTGCGATTCTGGGGGGAAATTATCGACATATAATTTAGTATCTGAAAGTATAAAATATAATAATGAAAATAAAGTATTGCCGCTTAGACGTGAAATTAAGAATTAACAATTATTCATGAGAGGTTTAATGTGGGAGAGATTACAGCTAAGTTATATAGAGAGAGAACGAGTTACAATTAACAAAAAGGTAAGAATTTTACAAATTGATTCATAACTAATATTAAATTTTACAAATAAAAGCTTTACAAAATGTTTAAAGAAATAGATAGGTGAGAGTTAAAATTATTCACGCTAACTTTAAGAGTCTAGCAGCATTTCAAATTGTTACCTCTGTACAAACTTGGCTGTTCTTTTGATGATTTCGGATTCCCTCGGAGAACTAGATCTAGTTTGTTAAGCAGTTATTCAGGCAGGTAGTAATTTTATGATTTAACGATTAGGCATATCAGTATAGTCTATGAGTATCGGGATCCAGGGCACAGATTTCAGGGAAAGCCATCTCGAATGGCGAGAAAGGCGATTTAGATTTACTCAGTACACATTGAAAATAACCAACGCAAATTTTCTTGGTCTGCTATCATTGACTGTCTTACTTACTCTCCTCAAAATAATTTGTAATTATCCCATGCCTTGGTATTTTTTGGAATCCCTTTCTGATTGGTCATTGCAATCTAATTTCCTAAAGAATTCGTATACAAGCTTTTACCCATTGTGATGGAAGATGCCATTGTTAGATAAGTATTCAAACTTTAATTAATTTTGATAAAAGAAAATGTTTGTAACAACAGTAAATCAATTAAGTTTAGTTTCTAATTTTGATTTTAGAGAAACTTTTAATTAAAGTTATGTTAGAATATTATACAAGATTATGCTTCTCACCTTTAACTAATTTTGACTAATTACAATCGCATCTTCCATATTGGATTTAAAAGAAAAGTATAGTTTAATGACAAAAAATAATTTAAAAACACAATTTTATAAACTTACATGTAACAAACTTTTCCACTAAATATTTACTCAGTACCTTTGTCTCTACAATATCAGTAGATATCTGAGCTGCAATTAACAAACAATTATTATAACTTTTATAAAACAAATTAATACAGAAATTATAATATATTTTGATATTATAAGTCCGTTATAATTAATCCCCCATTCCCTATTGCGTATACGAATTTTTAAATGCTATATTTATTAATTTTATTTTGCATGTTTAAATTCAGATATTTATGCCAATATCTTCGTTAATAAATATGTTAGTTAATATAACTCAAACAAAAGGATACAAACAAATGTGTTAGTGAGTGGAATATATATGTAAGAATAGGGTTTGAATTTAGGTTGGTAGCGGAAGATTGGAAGTGGGCTGTGAAGCGCAATCTGAATCTCAGATTCCGCTTCATTTTCCCGGACTTACAATTGATAAAAAAAAAATATCTTACTTGCGGTTCCGGTGACAAAAGAACAACCTGGTTTGAAAGGAGTACGTGATTTATATATATATATATATATATATATATATAAACATTTATTGGTGAACTAATGTTAGCCCCATTTTTTTTTCTCTTTGCTGCTATATGTTAAAAACATTTTGACCTATCTATCACTGAGTGCAAAACTATATTCATATTATCTTTTTTTTAAAAACGTGGTTCAAATTCCTTATCTATCTGTCTGTGATCTATTGTTCTGTCTTATTTTTAATATTTTCCCCGATCAGGAGGTGCAAATGGCTTTTTATTGAGGGTTTGGTCACTCCACCAGAAGTTAGGTTGATCATGAGAGGTTGCTTGGTTTCTAGCTGGCTCAACTTTCCGTATTCTTTCATGAGGTTCTTTGTTGATGGGCGTGTAATCAATGGTGGTGAGGAATTGTGCCATTTCCTCAATTCTCCTTATTCGGCATCCAACCATCATTTGTTGTATGTATGGTGGCATATTTTGTTGTATTGCACGGATAATCTGGGTCTCTGTAAATGGGAATGCCGTCAGAGACTGGAGACGTGCCACTTGCCTCAAAAAAAACTGTGTGTGTGTTTCCTTGTTGGCCGATCCATACATTTCTTTTAAAACCGAATGATAAATGCTGTCCTGGCGCTCCTCGCTCCAGAAGGTCCTTAACAGAGCTGCTGCATACTGTTCAAAATTCAGTGGCTTGTCTTCATGGCTTTCCCACCATGATTTTGCATATCCATTGAGATAGTGAATTGCCAAAGCTACTTGATCCGGTGCTGAGATCTGTTGGAATCGAAACAATTCTTGAAGACTCTCAATATGCGCTTTTGGATTTTCTCCAGCATCCCCTTTGAATGTTTTCACTTGGATGAACTTCGCCATGTAGGCTTGTGCATTTGAGATCTGTCCTATGGGCATAACATTTGATGTCCTATCAACGTGGTGTTCCTGTACTGGTCCTAATGCGTCAGGTTTGAACTCTGAAATTTTCACCGCGCTGCTTTTTAGTTTATCAATTTCACCTCTCAGTTCCTTTAGCTGGTCTTGAAACTCCGTCTGTGTTTCCCGCACATTTAAAATGATCCTCTCTTGTTCTTCATGACATTTCAGTTCATCACCCAAAAGTTCATTTATTTGACTTATAGCTATGTGGTGGGCAGCTTCTTGCTGGTCTATCACACTTCGTGTCATCATTAACTCTCCAGTCATTTTGGATACTATAGTTTTAGTTTCTTCTTTATGCTCCTCCAAGAGCTCTTCGACTTCAGTATGAACCTTTTCATAGCCTCTCCTGCCGTCTGCTCGCACCTCATCTATTTGCTTTAATATATTACTGTTCATTTCATTACACAGTGATGACATCCACTCCTTCATCTCATTATGCTTGGCTTCGAATTTTTTTTCTATGTTAGTGAACATATCCATCAACAATGTTTGTAGGTTTATATCCTGTTTCTGTGTGGAGCTTTCTACAGATTCCATGGTTACAACTTCCTGATGTTCTTGCTCTGCATCAGTTTTCTCTTTATTACTATTCTCCATTCTGCTAAGCTTCAAATATAGATAGATATATGTGTATTTTATTTATATATTTTTTTTATTTATTTAAGACACAAAAATGCTCACTTATGGTTTTCTGTTTGTTTTTATTTATTTATGGCCTGATACACCTCTCCCCCATTCTCAACAGTCTCCTTCTTGTTCTGCTCCCCCATACCTGTACCCAATCTATACCTGATTTATTCTATTTAGTATTCTACCATGCCTGCCTTTTGCATTATTAACTTCTAGATCCAACATTTACAATATATATATATATATATATATATATATATATATATATATATATATATATATATATATATATATATATATATATATATATATATATATATATATATATATATATATATATATATATATATATATATATATATATATATATATATATGTTCAAACATCATATTGTTACCTAATCTACTCTTGTTCATTCTTCAGTGTTTTCGCTGGGTCTTTAAGTTTGGTTGTTCCTTTGCACCTGAAACATACTTAAAATTGTATTACTTCATATTAAAATTATCAACACTTGCTTTACATAGTTGAGTACATTACATAGTTGAGTACATAGTTGAGTACAATAGTTGAGTACAAATAATGCTCTCTATATAACTTGTTAAATTTTGGAATCATTGTTTCTAATTTTTTTTTTTTTTTCAATCTACCACCTGATGACAAAATTTATAATGGTATTACTACCGGGTGCCAGTCAAGAGGAGTAGATTGTTACAACACTTTTACTAGATGATTGTACATTTTTATAAACACATATTTTTATTTATGACAGCTGTACAGCAGTTCAGATGTATAATATCATAAAGTAATTAAAGATGTCATTACTATTTGAAGCACATATTATTTTTTTTTCTTTACATACTCTGGGTGTGAAAGTATTTAAAAGCTGCCACTACTTTTCTTTCACCACCCCAAGAAAGTGTACATATATATTTAAAACATTATTTATGGAAGAAGAACAAAATATCACATAATATGGGTGTGAAAGTATTTAAAAGCTGCCACTACTTTTCTTTCACCACCCCAAGAAAGTGTACATATATATTTAAAACATTATTTATGGACGAAGAACAAAATATCACATATATACTGAATATTGTTTATGGGGAAAAAAAAATCATATATGATTGACATTATTGGGAGAATTATATACATATTTGTAATGACTTGTACATAGTGTGTATAATATTTAAAAAGAACATCATCTGAACTGGGTGTACAAACCAAGAAAAAAAATTTTTTTACACATATATTTTTATTATTTAGAGAATAAACATTATATATAGTATACTAACATCTATTATTCCGGGTTCTGCAGGGTGTAAAAGTAATTAATAGCCCCACGACTGGGATTCCATACCCGGGGAAAAAAAAAACCTGAACCGGTCGGTTTCGTCTGTTCATATAACAAGATCTAGCATCTAGGCAAAAGTACCTCGAATCCAATCCTGTGCAAGATACATAGATCAGGAACATTCATGAACTCTGCCCTATTTGCCTATTTTCCAGATCTACCAACTTATGAGCAACAATTCCAATGATACTGATCTAATTTATTCCTACCCCGCCGGCATCACAAAGTCGTGACACAAAAAGACTCTTATTCGAACTTGGTTCATGTCTAGGATATTATAATTAGCGATTTTCGATCATCTAGTAAGGGAAACCTTTTTATATTACATCAAAATTATTTCTAATCAATAAATGAAACAATGACTTAGATATTTAGAAAGATATAACATTTATTAAATCAACTTGGAATAGATATGATTGCAAACGTTATTGGTGTTACAATGTAAATAAAATGGGTGTTTATCTCCCTTGGACAACATTAACCTCTCTTACAATACTATACAATGAACATATTTAATCATCAATAACAAATAATTCATGGCTTTATTCTATTGCGGCTATTTATATGTCAATGATTTATCGATGGACAGTGATACATAAGATTTTTAATAATAGCGCTAGACTACAGTTACATAAAGTTCTTTGAATCCACCATTAGTAAAACAATAGCACTCGTACCAATATGTAAGTTTATTCAGTTGGATGATAAGGGTAATTTTATTTAATTAATATTTGCATTTGCTATATAAGAATGTGTGTGGGAAGCTAATTTGGGAAATAATAATAATGGCAGAAGTGTCGTATCTGAAAGTGTGAATGAAATATATATTAAAAAATGGCAATCCATTTAGTATAATCGTAACAGTACGGTTTAGGAGAATTAATAGGCTTTTAACAAGAACAAAATATGAGAGAGCGGTACATGTATGAGGGCAATGGAACAATCTATTCTAAGATCTAAGAAGACGCTTCAATTCACCGTTAAAGAAATGCGACTCTCTGCAAATGTCGGCAGGGTCGGGTCATAAACAACTAAGAATGCGCTTTATGGAATTGCCATAGGCTGGACTTTTGCCAGAGCGAGCCCTATGCCATAATATCTCGTGTGGAAGAAATCCAAAGAGGTTTGCCAAACCTTGTCCTTGGTATTGGAAGTAAAAATGAACGAAGCACAAAAGAATATATATAACGAAAGGCCGGTATACACGTAACGCTTGCATTAATATAAATATATATATATATATTTAACTAAGAAATAAAGAATTATCGCCTATCTTTATTAATAAAAATCCAGCGTACCGGTATGATTTGATTACTACGTGGATATGGAAGGATTACATTTAATGCTAATATAATATAGCTCATAGAACTAAAGGACTCCCCCCCTTATGTATTACTTTAAACTACACATAAACTTTCCACAATGGATAAATAATATAAATCTTTGGTTTTGAATGCTTTTATAAATAAATACTTTTCATATTATTAAATATATATAAAGTCGGTGGTGGCTATTGATTTCAAGAAAGTAGTATTAATTTAATTCATATAAATCTAATTGCAGATTTTAGAAGTTAGCGCTATTATTTAATTAACCAAAAAAAAACATTTCTACGAAAATAGATTTTTACTTATTTTTTTCTAAAATAACACTGGACAGTAATTATCAAATTCTGATTTTAATTCCCCAGACTGGCAGGCACCCGCTATACTAAGAATAACAAGTTTTATAAAATATACTAGATTAATTACCCTCTAAAAGTAAGGAGGGTTTTCTTTTATTAAAAGAGATAGCGTAAGCATTTGCGATTCTGGGGGGAAATTATCGACATATAATTTAGTATCTGAAAGTATAAAATATAATAATGAAAATAAAGTATTGACGCTTAGACGTGAAATTAAGAATTAACAATTATTCATGAGAGGTTTAATGTGGGAGAGATTACAGCTAAGTTATATAGAGAGAGAACGAGTTACAATTAACAAAAAGGTAAGAATTTTACAAATTGATTCATAACTAATATTAAATTTTACAAATAAAAGCTTTACAAAATGTTTAAAGAAATAGATAGGTGAGAGTTAAAATTATTCACGCTAACTTTAAGAGTCTAGCAGCATTTCAAATTGTTACCTCTGAACAAACTTGGCTGTTCTTTTGATGATTTCGGATTCCCTCGGAGAACTAGATCTAGTTTGTTAAGCAGTTATTCAGGCAGGTAGTAATTTTATGATTTAACGATTAGGCATATCAGTATAGTCTATGAGTATCGGGATCCAGGGCACAGATTTCAGGGAAAGCCATCTCGAATGGCGAGAAAGGCGATTTAGATTTACTCAGTACACATTGAAAATAACCAACGCAAATTTTCTTGGTCTGCTATCATTGACTGTCTTACTTACTCTCCTCAAAATAATTTGTAATTATCCCATGCCTTGGTATTTTTTGGAATCCCTTTCTGATTGGTCATTGCAATCTAATTTCCTAAAGAATTCGTATACAAGCTTTTAACCATTGTGATGAAAGATGCCATTGTTAGATAAGTATTCAAACTTTAATTAATTTTGATAAAAGAAAATGTTTGTAACAACAGTAAATCAATTAAGTTTAGTTTCTAATTTTGATTTTAGAGAAACTTTTAATTAAAGTTATGTTAGAATATTATACAAGATTACGCTTCTCACCTTTAACTAATTTTGACTAATTACAATCGCATCTTCCATATTGGATTTAAAAGAAAAGTATAGTTTAATGACAAAAAATAATTTAAAAACACAATTTTATAAACTTACATGTAACAAACTTTTCCACTAAATATTTACTCAGTACCTTTGTCTCTACAATATCAGTAGATATCTGAGCTGCAATTAACAAACAATTATTATAACTTTTATAAAACAAATTAATACAGAAATTATAATATATTTTGACATTATAAGTCCGTTATAATTAATCCCCCATTCCCTATTGCGTATACAAATTTTTAAATGCTATATTTATTAATTTTATTTTGCATGTTTAAATTCAGATATTTATGCCAATATCTTCGTTAATAAATATGTTAGTTAATATAACTCAAACAAAAGGATACAAACAAATGTGTTAGTGAGTGGAATATATATGTAAGAATAGGGTTTGAATTTAGGTTGGTAGCGGAAGATTGGAAGTGGGCTGTGAAGCGCAATCTGAATCTCAGTTTCCGCTTCAATATAAACAGATATAATTACATATGGATGTCTGCTAAAATTAAAATAATAAGCTCTAATTTAATACATTATTTTATTTTTAAATAAAATATTGTCTTTATTACATATGTAATAAAGTAAATAATTTCCTATAGAAATTTCAGTTCAACATATGATATTGTAAATATGCACGTATTTCATCATTTGTGGACACAATCAACTATTTTCTCTTTTACTGAACTTGAAATTATGTAATAATCAATAAATTTTGCAAGAGCAGTGTTTATATTGTAATTATATAATTGATAATCATCTCTTCTCACTAGCACCAATAAACAAGCTGTTAAAATTACAAGAGTAATTTTGTCCCATTCGCAAGATAGAGAATTTGAGAAAATAAGAATGACAACCTTATTGTCAAATTGAAATGAACTAATTTCATTCTTTTTTAAAAATTATAATTCAAACAATGAAATATTATATTATGTAAAATGTTAATATTATAAAGCAACTAATAATGATTGTTCTAATAATGTATTAATTTGTTCAATATGGCGGTAGACACTGGTATATATCATCTATGAATTATAATTTAATCTATCTCTGCAATGCTCCAACTTTTTATAACCTCACAAGCAATGCAATTTAGTTATTTATTTTATTATAATAATGTAAAGGCCATTTAATATGTTTATTAAATAAAATATCAGAAACATTAATTTCTATTTTGAATATTTTTTATTATTATTTGAGATATATTTTCTCTGCAAATAACAGATATCAATATATCTTCATAGTAAGTCATAAGAAGATATATGATGTAAAAACCAAACTAAAAATCTTTAAGAAAAAATATGCAAATTGTCAGAAATATTTTTAATTCTTTCTTTTTTAAAAACTTAGTATTAAAATAGATACAAAAACTTTTAGTAAGATTTCATTTCTTTTTGTCTTACTAGCTTCACATAAAACTTCTTATTAATTTTATTTGCGAGCATTTTTTAAATGCTGCAATAATAAATATATGCCATACACAAGTATTTTTATCCTGGCAACAGTGAAAGGTTTATGTGAAGTTGTGTTTGCTTCTGTAATATAATCTAATTTGGCAAAACATTTTTTTTATTATGAGTGGGAGAAAACATTGACTAATGAAGCAAAAAAAAAGGGATTGCTAAAAAAATTAATAGTGTTTTCATATAATAAATATGATGTAGTGAGAATTTTATGGAAGGGATTTGCAGTAGCAGGATTAACATATGGTAATGATGCATTATGTGTTAGTAAAAAGGTATTAAATTACTTAGAAAATGTACAAAGGGAAATAGGAAGACATGCATTGGATGCAGATGTATGGACAGAAAGAGAGGCAATTCAAGGAAAAATGGGATGATCACGTTTTTATATGAGAGATGCAAAAAATAAAATGAAAATGTTTGGTAGATTTCAGTTTATGGATAATAAAATAGACCAATTATTATTTATTGGGTTATGAGTAAAGGGCAGGCAACAAAATGGGTGAGAAAGGTAATGTGGTATGCAAAAGATTTAGATAAAGAATTTATATCAGTATGTTTTTACAAAAGATGGGATGATTGTGTTAGGAGGATTGTTGAGTGTTATAGTGATAAGGAATGGGATAAAAGAATAGATTTATTAATAAAGAATAGGGAGTTTGAGATATGGAGAACTAGTATAGAGAGTAAAAAGAGTTATATATATATATATGTCCAAAAGATGGCACTATACCAAAACCGCCGAACAAGTGTAAGATTTGTTTTACATAAACGAAAAAAGAGTCAGAAATTAACTACCTCTTTCATTTGCTCACTCCCAGATCAGCTGATTTCAAGCTGGTTTGCTATTCTCAGTGGGAGATAGAGTATAGAAACTAGATCTAAACACTGACTCTCAAGTGTTTATGCAAAACGTTTCTATCAGATTGCAAGCGTGAATTTTTCAGACCGGAAAAGTCTTCAAACCCAGCCTAGCAAGCTAGATATTTATATGGGTCTGATCTCAGTTCAGAATCACCATATAATCAAAGTCTCTGCAATATATATCATTGCAAGAAAACTCTAAAGGTACATTTATGAAAAAACAAATACAAGTTAAAAACGTAACCTGCTATCACTTGTTATTTATGTCCAAAAGATGGCGCTATACCAAAACCGCCGAACAAGTGTAAGATTTGTTTTACATAAACGAAAAAAGAGTCAGAAATTAACTACCTCTTTCATTTGCTCACTCCCAGATCAGCTGATTTCAAGCTGGTTTGCTATCCTCAGTGGGAGATAGAGTATAGAAACTAGATCTAAACACTGACTCTCAAGTGTTTATGCAAAACGTTTCTGAAACGTTTTGCATAAACACTTGAGAGTCAGTGTTTAGATCTAGTTTCTATACTCTATCTCCCACTGAGGATAGCAAACCAGCTTGAAATCAGCTGATCTGGGAGTGAGCAAATGAAAGAGGTAGTTAATTTCTGACTCGGAAGAGTTTATGTAAAACAAATCTTACACTTGTTCGGCGGTTTTGGTATAGCGCCATCTTTTGGACATAAATAACAAGTGATAGCAGGTTACGTGATTAACTTGTATTTGTTTTTTCATATATATATATATATATGAAAAGAAAGTTACTGTTAACACTATCTGAAATAATTATAGAAAATATACAAACCATTATACAATTACAAATATCCAGTAACGCCTTCTGTTTAAAGATCTATATCTCAATAATAGCAAACCTTAAAATGATACCTATCAAGTAACGCCCTCTGTTTAAAGATCTATTATTAAGATATAGATCTTTAAACTGAGGGCGTTACTGGATATTTGTAATTGTATAATGGTTTGTATATTATATATATATATATATATATAATATACAAACCATATATATATTTACTATATATATATATATATATATAAGTAAATAGAATATTAGGTGCGAGTTGAAATATGATAATAGTAAGGAAAGTAGTTTATTGTTTAAGGCTCAAATGGGATCCTTACCAATAAGAGAATATACCTGTAAATAGAAAAATATGGGTGATTTATTCTGTAAATTGTGTAAGGAAGGAATATAAAATATTAGGCACCTATTAATTGAATGTAAATGCTTGAAAACAGAAAGGGTACAAATAATGAAGTTATGGAATAATAAATATGAAAAAAGTGATTATACAGAAAGTTGAATATTGGGTTTTATGTTGGGTTTGGGGAAAGATAAGGGGTATTTAGATATAAAGGCCATAGAGTTGACAAAGATTATGTTGTGGAAATGGTATGGAACAAAATATAGGAAAACTTAGTGTGGGAAATGGAAATACAGTTTTTTCTGGGTATAATTGCTGAGAGATTCCTGACTTTGTTTAAGGAAAAGTCACAGTACATCACATCAAGCATAGAAAATAATAATCATGTGATGTTTTAGTGGTTTTAAACAATAAAGTAATAATTTTAGGGTATTGAAATTTTGTTTTTCTTTTAATTCTTTAATAGTAATCATTATTTTATTTAGCCTTGGATTTTACATTTGGTATTTCAGTTGTCTGACACTATATAACATTTTGTTCTAACATTGTTAAAATTACTGTTATTGTAAAAATTGTGTCTTAACTCTTATAATGCATGACTCGTCTAAAAACGAGAAGATTTGACATCACTCTAAATCGGCTACTTTTTATCCCACGTATACATATGATACGTCATTAGCAAGAAAATCAAAAATTCTGTAAGATGGTGCCCTCTTCAGAGTTATTTTACAAGTAAAAAATCAATAAAAATGACCATATATGTCAAACAAAACCAAAGCACCGCCTCCTCACCAACTTTTCTTGAATCTTATTGGCTGTCCCACTTCTGTCAGAAAGGGTAATGGCTGCCAAAAAGTAAAAAGTTACGTTCATTTTGATTTTTATTACAAAAATGGTAAACGAATGTTTACAACATTTTAAACAATATTTGAATTGAATTACAAATTATTATTGATAAAATAATACTAAAAATCAAATTATTTTAGAAAAATAGTTAAGATATTACCAAGAATTATTTATTTATTGCTACATATTGATCGTAACGTAAAGTGAAAAAAAAGATTGCGTCAGCAATCTTTTTTGGTTGGTTGAATAGCGGTTACTTTTATTTCACCGCAATTGAATATTTTTTAAATTATAAATCAAATTTTATTTTTGAAAAGATTTTCGTTTGCTTTCGTAATCTTAAAATTCAGTAATATACTTTTTACAAACGAAACTAACGTATTTATATTATTAAAAGTGATCTATTTTAACAATAGATTTTGTTAAAGTTGTGAGTTGGCCAATTACAAGTTTTGATTTTTAACACATTCGGCCAATTATATAATCATCGTTCAAAAGGTTAAAACAATTCTTTAAAAATTTAATATGACAACTTTTTATCTGAACAGTTTAAATGTTTATATATATATATATATATATATATATATAGAATATCATAAATATAAAATATATATATATATATATATATATATATATATATTCTATTTTATGATGTCAAATGAATACAAAATTGACAAAATATCACTAGAGAGTGAAAAAAGGCCAGAAATTACTGTAGTACCATCCATACTCAGTGTAAACACAAGAACAAATAAAAAAGTTAGTAAGTAAAAATGTGAATACTGTTTTTTTTTATATAAATACATTATCATTAAAATTATTATGATTATATGTGTGTGGTCATGTGTATCAGTTGTAAGCGATAGAGCAAATAGGTAATGGGAGCTTGAAAGTTTTTGTTCAAGTCCCTTATAATTTCATCTAAAACTCCAAGTATATTAATTATATTTGTATTCAATCTATCAATCAATCAATCATAAACATTATTATTATTATTATTATTATTATTATTATTATTATTATTATTATACAAACTATCAATATAATTGTATTTTTACCTAGGTGTTTGCATCCATATGAACAGAAAATCTACAAGATGAAATCTAGCTAAAATATCAATGTTGGAACAATGAAAGAAATCACAAACATATGCAAATCAGGAAGTTACATTCATTTCCACACACACACACACACACATATATATATATATATATATATATATATATATATATATATATATATATATATTGAACCAGATTGATTTCTGATTCAATGGTTTTATTACTAATGTTAAAATTGCTTATTATTATTTAATAAAAAAAAAGTACTTGTATTAAACATATACTCGGTTATATTTAAATAGGGCATTTTAATTTTTGTTTATAGGATTAATTTATATTTAAAATAGTTTACTTTCACTACTTTGTTTATAAAATTGATTTAAAAATACTTTACTTTCACCACCTGTTTTAATCAATTTGTTTAAATACAGGTAAGCTTGCTAATTATATATTCCTGTTGCTTTTATTTTTAATCATTTTTAAAGTTAGTTCTAAAAGTATAAAAGTGGAGATTTAGTTTTGTATTTGTTATTTTGGATACAATAACCCCTGGTTGGAATTCTTAAATTGGATTGAGTGGGAAATTAATATTTGCCCTGACTGAGGTATAGAATTTGTCAATAAAAAAGGTTTTTCGTGGGAAATGTAGTGAGGTAACTATAGCCCACCAGAAAGAAGGTAGTTGCTATTATTCTAAAGATTAAGAGAAGGTTGCTTGTTAGGAGAGGAGCAAGAAACTGTTTTTAAAATGCTTAGTTTAAATTCTTATTAATCACAGTTTGCACATTTACGAGATCTTTGGAATTTGCTTTCATTATGTCAACATACGCTGCTATTCGCATTGGAAACCTTAAGATGCAGTTCTAATTCAAATAAGGATGAGCCTTAGGCTCCAGGCTGTTCTTCAGTCATGCCATAAAACTATGACATAGCTGGATTCCCAATTTGTCTCGACACTTGCCTTTGTCATTAAGAGAAATCGCCTGAAAGATTAACTATTATCAAAAATGCGCACTCATCACAAAATTACTAGAACTCTGCCTTACCATAAGCTAAACTTTTTCTTATTCTAGCCAGGGTAAATAAATTGCATTTAATTAAATCTCTGCTCAATCTAATGATAAGAATGTTTTAAAATGGTATTAATTATTTTTAATTATTTATTATCTGTATGTACTTTTTCTAGTATTTAAAGTGTGTCTTGGAATCTTAGTTTTAAGATTCCAAGTTTGTTTGCAATTTTCATTTATCAGGGGGTGCATTAGGAGAGTGTATTTTATATGTTTAATAAATACCTGATTATTTCGTTAACTATTACAAAATGCATTGGCAGTTTTCGTAGTCTTTATTTATTCACCTGCCCTTAGTTGTAAAATAAAGAATCTTTAAGCATGTTTCATTTGTGCTTTTTGTGCAAACAACAAAATCTTTTTGCTGGCTATTTGTTAAGTTATTCTTCAGGCGGCCTAAAAGTAGTCATTTTTTTCTGGATTATGTAAGATCGTAATCAAATATCTTTTGCTGTCCTGTATGTGAGATCAACCATGTTTACTTTGAATGTAGTATTATGTGCAGCAGTCCTGCGGCATTTTAACGACAGTAGTTAGAATACTACTGCTCGAATGTCCATACTGGTTTCATTGATTTCCAGTGGGACAGTAACTGTTTTATTATCTCTGATTCAGGAAACTAGAGTTGTTGTTGTTTTTGTAATTTTACAACTGGCCAGCAGGAAGATATTATTCTAACCATTTCTTATATTTTAGGTGAGAGAATTTCACTGCCAAAATGTTTAATGCCTTCATGTTTGTCGTACTCTTGTGCACTCTCTGGTAAATATGCATATGTTAATATAAGCCACTTTTGTATTCGTGGATTAGAGGTCTTTACTCTATTGTCCAACTTTTAATAAAATAAATAAATTGTTTAAATTTATTTGGCATATGTTTGTCTTTGTGCTTTTATTCTCAACTGTCTAAACAATATTTAAGATATCTTGTTTCTCCCTGAGATTAGTCTGGTGCATTTGGGTTCGCATATCCTGTCCACTCTTAAAATAAATGTCTAGTTCCGATTTTCGGACTAGTGGTGCCCCAGTGGTCAGTATATGCGAATCTTAAAGTTTTCTCCTGTTACAATATATATATATATATATATTGAAGCTGAGCATATATATATATATATATATAAATATATATATATATGCTGGCTTCACCATTCACTGTGGACTAACTAAGACCCTAAGTCCAACCACAGTGAATGTATGTTTCTTTCTTAAACTAAATTATCATTTGCACAAATAGATAACTTAAAGAAGAAATTGTGTTAAAGAAAAAAAGATTTAATAAAATAAAATATAGAATGTTAAAATTTTATTTGTAACTATTTTTATAATAGATGTTGGTAGAATTCGATAAGATAATTTTTTTTAATTAAATAGAATCCATTAAGAAAACGATTTTAATTAATAAAACATTTTTTCTGAATTAGATAAAATAATAGATAACAGGAAAAATTTCAAACAATGGGCATGATTCACTACTAATGAATAGATTAAAAACATAATGGAAGAAAGGGTATAAGTAAAGAATTTTTCTTTTGTTCTCGGTCTTATGCTTGTGTGGAACCTTTGCTGAAGGTCAGAGAAAGATATTAAAAAATTTGCTGGAAGAAGTTTTGCTGAAAAATTGGACAATATTGTGAACTCTTGCTTGCTGTAGTTACTTCAAGCCATACTCTATTCTTTCAGCATATACATAAAAATCCAGAAATGTGTTGCTCTATGAAAATGTGGGGGTAATCTCTTTGCCTTCACTCTCTTGAGCCGTACCTGAGGCTGGAGTCATAACCATGTAAGCCAGCCATAGAACTAAAGTGTCTGCCCTGTATCCGTGAATATCTGCCCTCAAAACATAGAAAAACAAATTTGAAGAACTGAGAAGACCTGCGGGAAACATCTAATGAACTCATCTTGACCCACCCCATCTAGTTACTGGTAATGTTCCCATAAATTAACCAAAAATCTCTTTCTAATTTGCAAATTCAATCTAAATTTATGTTTTTCCATATATATGTTTTTGTTTAAAATTTATGTGTTCGCGTCTTGTAAAATTATATTTCATTAATTGCTTTCTTTTTTTTTTATATTGTAATGGGTGGGGTTATTATATATAATGGTGACAATAGTTCTTATTAATTTAATTGAAAAATACTTTGTTTAACTTTCCGCCATTATACTTCAGTAATTAAGTTATTTATTTTATATAGATATTTATTTAGAATGAAAGGGAAGCAAATCATAGAAAGAGCAAAACCCTATTTTTTAAAAATCAAGATTTAATTGCTAAATATTCTATTATAAAACTTTCAAGATTTTAATTTACATATAAAAGAAAGATCCTTATCAAATGTCTTTATTTTTTTAGTTAATGAGGGGTTATGAATATAAAGTTCCATTTTAAAGAGCATGAGATAAAATGTTTGTATATATATTTATTTAGTAATAAGAGAGTGTACATTCGACAATATGTATATGTATTAAAAATTATTAAATAGCATTAACTCTGTGGTGGGTCAGTTAAACTTCAACTAAATCAATAAAATATCCGCCCACTTGTTTTTTAGCAATCCAAATTTTATAAAGGTAGGGTTATTATTTTTCTGAAGATTTTCAGTGGTAGTTGAGCTTTCATAATATATATATATTGCAGAGGGTTTCTTTTTAAATTTAAAGGTCGTTGACTGTATTTATATGGTATCGTGCCTCGTGTGATCTATTGGGCAGCTCAGCATATATTACAATGCTTCTTTCTGCCAAGTTTGCTTAGGTTAACATACCTACATATGAATCTTCTGAAAATAAATAAAATATTCTGGATCTCATGTCTATCTCAGACACTTCAATGTACATAACTGGACATAAGCAACAAAACTCTGATCCTGAATCCGGGTCACGCGCTTGGCAAATGGATTCCATTTTTCTTTCTAACACAGTTTAGAGATGGAGAGCTATCTGGTTTTGTGTTAACATCTTGGTAACTGTTATGTCTTGAGCCTCATAGCCCACAATATGCTATCGCCTTTGTGCATGATCTTGTATATTTATATTTATTGGGAAATCTTTCTCAAAGTGTTTCAATTATAGCTGAAAATTCCTACTGGAGTCACTTTCTGATTTTCTTTAGTCATCAATAGGGCTGTAATTTAAACCTGTCCAAAGTGTTTAGTTGAGTTTGACCACCTATTTATTTCTATGTTCCCCAACCATAGAGTTAATGAATCATGTCTCTCTCTTGATTTTATTTTTTAGATAACACTTCCATTGGCTGGAAATATTTTTAAAGAAAAAAATATAATGTAAAATTTGTCTGTCCTTATCATTACAAACAATGGATCTTTCATATATGTCTATACAGTTGCAGTGAAAATAGCCTGCAACACCATAATAAAGCGTTGTATAAATTCTACTAATATAAATAATAAAAGTTTCTGTTATCTTTCATTCACTATAAATAAAAACACTTAGTATTGTTTTTCTTTTGTGACATATGTATGTACACCTGATCATTATATATGTTAAAATTTCTTTTTGTGGTCTCTTCTCTCCCTGACCACCGGGTGTACATTAAGATTAAATTCTAGTGAGGTTTTGGGAAGTAAGTCACTTAGTAGAAATCTAGAGGAGTAGGTGAGGTTCGAAACCCTTATCTGCATCTCTAGGTTAGGTTAAAGCAGCTCTACTTTTCTTACTGTTACAATATATATATATATATATATATATATATATATATATATATCTCTCTATATATATATATATATATATATATTTAAAAACGTTTATTTAAACTTTAATGTATCAATATTTCATACTCTGTAGTCAAGTTGCAATCTTTAAGTGTCCATATATATATTCAATGGACCATTAGTAAGAATGGATTTCCATTCTTGCTATTAAGAGGTGTGCAGGGTGCCTTGATGGCAGTGATAAATATTGATTACTTTTTTTACTGTGAATGTTTAGGTGGTTCCTGGTTGGAATCTAATTACATCATTATCCCAGATTAGCTTTAGGCACTATTTCACTTATTATTTCTAAATAATACATGGGCAATTTAAAAGTATTGCAGTTTGTAATGTTATAATTGACTATTTATTACTCTGCATTGCAGTGACATGTTTATTTCATGTTTAAAGAGGTTTATTTAAACTTCATTGTATCAATATGTCATACTCTGTAGTGAAGTTGCAATCTTTAAGTGTCCATATATATTCAATTGACCATTAGTAAGAATGGATTTCCATTCATGCTATTAAAAGTTGGGAAGGTCGCCTTGACAGCAGAGAGAAATATTGATTACTATATTTTACTGTGAATGTTTAGGTGGTTACTGGTTGGAATCTAATTTTACACACACACACACACACACACACATATATATATATATATATATATGGGTTAGAACATCAATCTTTCTTGCAAATGCTCAAATCCTACACAATTTAAATACTTTTAAATAAACATTCAATAACTATTTTAAATACCCATTTAGGTACTTAATGATAAATGAGATAGTCAGATGGTGAGTAGAATGTTTTATTTTCCTATTTCTTCATAGTAAAAAGCTGAAAAGGTTTTTGCCTGTTACTAGGTTTTTTATAAGATTACTTTAATACTTTTATACGCTATTATAAATTACATTTTAAAGCTTTTATTCCGATTGATTATTCAAAAATCATAGATTAGAATACTGTATACAAACTATGGTTTGGGTATATTTTGTTTTATTTTGAATCCTCAATTCTGGGTTCATATATATATGGGTGTGTTGGGGTTTTTGCGTTTTTGTTTAATTTAAGTAAAATGAAAATAATAATCTCAGTAATATCTTGAATAAAAAAAAAAAAAAAACATGAAAAAATAATTAAAAATCAATTAAGTCAATGTTAATTAGAATGTAATGGTATTAGCTAATGCTGCTAATAACATTTATCATCTCGCTCATTACATTTAGAAAATAGCAAAATGAATCTTAATAATTTTTTAAACTATTATTTAAAAGAATAATTGAGTTCTGTTATTTGTTACCTAAAACACAAATGCTCATTAATATACGGTCACAAAATTTAGAGAGATTACGAAAAACAACAGCGTGAAATTGCAGAATTAAAAAAAAAAGATAAAGAACTTGTACATTATTTAAAATATATCAGAATTAAAAAAGGAGGAATAAAATTTCTAGTCTGATTAATTATTCAAAGTTAATTAAATAATAGTTGTTATAAAGTTTTAATTTATATGCTACTTAAATTATATTAACATTCAGTATTAACATTTGAACGGTAAAAAATTTTGTTAAACGTTATAACCTATACTTATATTTTTATAACACAAGTTTCTGTAGTAGCTTCAAAACTTAAACGATTATATATAAATATGTATAACTGAAAAAGACAACTCTTCAGATACACTATGACATTATATTTTTTAATTTATAAAATATATTTTACTCATTTTTTAGAACTTATATTTTATATTGTTCTACTTAATATTTTTCAGAATTAAATAACTTTCTAGTGATTCTCCTTTGGTAAATCCTATTCATTTGATTATTTCATAATAAATAGTATAATTATTTTTGAATAAAACTCAATTGATGCTCTTAAATCACAGTAACAAGTCATACATCAACTCTTTCTTTGTATAATTGAATTGAATAGGAGAAGATTATATATCATTTTTAATGAAATATGTGGTAATCTTTAGGGCTCATATTTAATCAAACATTATGGTAGACCCACTTCTAGAGGGTCTTCCTTGCATAAAAGCCATGGGTATATTCACATACTATAATTATTATGATAGGTGATTAAATAGGCTTAGTAATTTAACACTTCTGATATAGATATTAAAATAAATATTATCTCTAAGACCAATAAATATTCATAAACAAATAATAATAAACCACTTATAATCTTAATTAATATTTATAGTGTAATCACTAATGGACACATATGTGGTAAATGTATTGTGCTGAAGTAAGCAAAATTAAATACTTTTAATGGTATATATATATATATATATATATATATATATATATATATATATATATATATATATATATATATATATATATATATATATATATATATATATATATGTCTTAGTGATCTGATATAATTAATTTCTGTTTGCAATATATTTGCTATTATTACACATAAATAATAATTATTATAGTAATGTGCCAAGACACCAGAAAATAGAATAACATGAAGATGATTAACTCAAACAGTAAATTATACAAATTGATATGTTTAATTCTAAAATTAAATATTGTTTGGCTATTCAAATCACAAAAAGGTGAAGAACATTTTTTGTTTTCCCGTTTTGTTCTTTTATTTTTATATATAACAAAACTTCATTTTGACATGGATGCTATGTATTCAAGTAAATATATATACCTACACACATGCATATAAAATTGGGTTGAAAATAATCCTCTAAAATAATAGTGTTACTAATTACAACACCTGCTTCTATTTTATTAAAATGAAACAAAGAACATTATTACAATGCTCAGTGAATCTTGTAGCAGAGAAAACCTCAATCATTCATCATTGGTTCTTAAACATTCTCCAAGCTCCTAGATAATATGATGATTTATAATGATGGTGATTATTATTATTATTATTATTATTATTATTATTATTATTATTATTATTATTATTATTATTATTATTATTATTATTATTATTATTATTATTATTATTATTATTATTATTATTATTATTATTATTATTATTATTATTATTTATCTTTATAGTTATAAGAATTTACTAATGTATTTACAAATGAAAAAAAAAATGTTAAGTTATGAAAATGATTTTTCATAAACTTTTATTAAATTTTAAACCATAGTTAACGATAAAATATTTTTTAAGAGTTTGTTAAAATATGCAAAATTATTCTTACAGCATTTTTTTAAAAATAAGTGTTTAATAATTTATTTTCTATCTTGATAATTTAATTAATTTTAGTAATATTTACTTATAATTAGAATAAAATAAAAACATTTTAATAGTCTTAAATTGTTTATTGTATCTTATTTTGTAATTAATTTGATGGTAAATTCACCTTTCAGTAAACGGAATAATTTATTTAAGTTTTTATTTTTTATTTTAAAAAAATCATTTATTAGGTCAAGCGTTAATATAAAATTCAATGAAGTGATAAATAAATTCAAGCAATAGGAAATTTATGTCTGAAATGAAATAGAAGTTCTACAAAGCAAAATATTGAAAACCTATATTCATTACCGTTTTATAGACAATATGATTTATAAGAAAAATAAATCATTCAATGCTTCACTAAGAATAATCTGAATTGGAATTTATTAGATATGTATAATTAAGTACTATTAATTTTAACTAGTTGTATTTCTAGTTGAAATA
Source organism: Epiperipatus broadwayi (assembly GCA_028023455.1). Taxonomy (NCBI): domain Eukaryota; kingdom Metazoa; phylum Onychophora; class Udeonychophora; order Euonychophora; family Peripatidae; genus Epiperipatus; species Epiperipatus broadwayi. The sequence continues at coordinate 2,185,815 of JAQFVV010000185.1, forward strand.
AGTCTGTCTATCTAAAGTCATGCTAGTTTATTAGTTACATTTGGAAGCATTTGTAAGATTATTAAAATCATTATTAAACAATAATACCTTATCAATTTAAATTTGACAGTTTGTCAACATTGATTTTCCAAAATTCTTGGCTACTTTAAAGATCCGTTTCAAATATTATAGAATAAAAAATGCTTGTGTATATATATATATAAACAAAAAAAAGACTTATAAATCCAATAAATAATATAATATTTCAACCAGAGGACTGGTTTTCATCAGAAAGAAAAAAAAAAATTATATTATTTATTGGATTTATAAGTCTTTATTTTTTTTTTTGTTTTTATATATATATATATTGTAATGGGCACATACGACGTCACAATGTTTTTTTTATTAGTAAACATGAAAAAAATAAAAGTTCGCCAATAAAAAGAATTAAAAATTGGAAATTAAAAAATCATCTTAAACTCGTATATATATAAAATCGCACAGATAAACAAAAAAAAGTATTAAAATAAAACTTTATTAAAAATAGAAAAACTAAATTTTTCAACAAAAAGATTTAGAGATAAAAATATATCTTAAGTTTGGAAAACACATTAATTAATCAGAAAATGGAAATGATTGTTTTAATTAGTTAAATATAAACTAGCGCTTGGGCATTTAAAATGTATAAGCAAAGGTCAGATAGGATAGAAAAACAATAGAATCGGACCTCAGCAAAAAGACCATCACATCATCGTGACATAATGTCCACTGGACTGAGTGAATAAAATTTAGAAAGAGATGTATGACAGCAGTGGGATAAATATTAGTGCGGAGTGGAAGGAGAGGAGATTGAAAAGATGTACTCTTCAATCCCTTCAGTTCTGCTAAGAAAGAAAGAGAAATGAACTATCATTTTCTACATTGAGGACCAGCTAAAGTAAAAGACATCTGGATGAATAAATAAAATGACCAACAGAATACCAATCTCTTTAGGATGGTATGGGAATTCACATTCAAATGGCAAGCAACGGATAAAAAGGAACGTTTTAAAATCATAAGAACTCTTTGAACTCTAAGCTTTATATATATTTCTAAAACTCTAGTACACTAAACAATAAGAACTTTAATTCTAAAACTTCTTCCATATTTAAAATAATTGCAATAAGATCCTATCTGACCAACTTCATTTATTAATAAGTAATTTTATTTAATATATTTCTTTTGTAAAATCATTTCCATTTATTTATTTTTTGTTCTTTTAAGTTTTTTATTATGATTTCTGTTTTTTATTAAATTAAATTATATAAATGTTAAACTTAAGTCGGGCATGAATGGCTATATAGATTTGTAAAATTTTATTAGGGGAGGGTAATCTTAGGTTATTCATTTCGTAATTGAATTAGGTTAATGGATTGGATATATTGGTGTAAATAGTAGATTTAGTATGAGATTCTCTACAGGCAGAATCGCTTTATATGCTGCACACTTCCTTTTGATCTATGGAATGCGATCGTAAGTCGGCAAAATGACCGCAGTCCTTTCCTATGGAGTTTTTTTTATTGCTCTTCTTGTCAGATAGATGTAGTATTCCTATCTGACAAGAGGCAATTTCTTCTCTTAACCTTTTGTGCTGCTGTATTCATGTTAACATTGAATGCATCAATATATCAGATTGATTGACGTTGGTTTGACTGCAAACTTTTGACCTAAGGTTAAATGAGGATAGAATATTTTCTTTTCAAAGGCAAATCTATGTAGTCTATTCATACTCAACATTCTAAATAAAAATGCATTTAATTTAAGCTGGGTATAGACACTTGCATGGATTCGTTATCGGTCAATTATGTTTTTGGTTTTCATATTTGATCAAAATATATAGACATTCGGTAAATAATGATACCTTACGGTGAGTATCTAAAATGTATTTATTCGGATGACTTTTAAGTTATCAGTGTCTATGCAGCATTTTATGATGAATACTATTGGGTTTCTTATAAATTTCCCTCTGCAATTCCACCAATGATTTTATATTTTGATCGTTTATGTTTATTTTGAAATGTTTTTGACCGTGTAATCTATGTAAACGATCTATACTCAACATTTTAAAACAAACTTTTATAAATCCACCTGTGTGAACTTATAAAAATTAAAATGTAAATTTATAAAAATTAAAATGTAAATTAAAATCAAAATAAAAAATGTAAGTTAAATTTTAAAATATAAACTGATACTAAAACAATTTTAAATATTATATATGTGCGTAAATAAATATTTGTGTGTATAATTACTGGCAGTGGCTTATTTTATTCTTTTTTTTATATATTCTTAGATAAGAATTTATCATAAAATGTAAATCTCTGCTATTCTACTGAGCTAGTGACAATGGGCTAAAGACCAGAATCAAAATTTATAAAATAAAAAAAAATAATTTTTTTTTTGACTTATGTATCTGCCTACTTTATAAATTTTCTAGGTTCAAATACCTAGTGGTGCCCTGTAGTGCAGATTGCGTTAGGTCTCCCATTTCTCTGGATCGTTACAATATATATATATAGTGCCCTTTCTATAGGTCAGAATTTGTTCATCATAGCAATTTACTAAACAAATTTAAATTTGGGATTTGTTCTCTTTGTGTAATAATTATATTGTATTTATAATATTTCAAAAGTACAATTTAAAGCTAAATAAAAATATGTAATGCCTAAAATTATGATTTAAACTTATAAATAGTTAAACAAAACTAAAAGTATTAATTACATATGGTTTGAAAAGCTGCAGCAATAGATGTTTAAAATATGTTTTAAAAGTTGAATTATAATAGTTAAAACCTGTAATTAAATAAATACTATATTTTAAAATATAAATTATAACTAATAATTATACTTAATATTATATGTTTTAAAAGTAATCTTTGTGGTAGAGAAAAGTTATATTTAATTCTATGTTTCAAAGTTATTTTTCCAAATTTTATGTTATTATATTATTAATATAATAATTGTTGCAATTAACATTTAATATTTTCAGACAGAATTTTGATACAATCTTTCTCAGTTATAAGTCATGTGACCTGTATAATACATACATGTACTTGTGCTTACTAGTATTTGTGTTAACAAAGTTCAAAATATTTTAAAAATTACATTATAGAATTGAATATATTTATTTATCTATCACAATAGCAAATATTAAATCAGTCATTATAAATGTTTTAAATAGTTTTATAAAACGAACGCAGTTAATAAAAATTAAATATTTTGTTTTAAAATAAAGTAGAAATATTAAATATAGAAGGTGGGATAAATTAATAAAATATTGCTTTTAAAAGTCATTTTAAATGTTTAATTAGTTTTAATAAAGTGTATAAAATTGATTTAAGATTAATATTTTCAGTAATATTTTAAAGTAATAATGAGTCATATTTTTTTTTTGAAATTTAATTGTGTAATACTGTAGTAAATCCACCAATATGATGATGTATTTTGTAGGGTATAAATATTGCTGCACGATTAATTCTAGTCGGTGTCAGTGATAGTAATTTTCTAAAGTTATACTTCTTTTAACATTTTTATTTTTAGTCAATTTTAGTGCTCTCATATAATTTATTTGCAAACTCATAAGGATATTGATTTTAGCATTTGCAAAGAGAGCATAGAATAAAAATATTATAATAAGTTTTATTAAAAGGATGCAGTGCCAAATTAAAGTTACCTTTACCAGAAAATTTTTGTCAAAACTTAATACGACTTCATGGTAAAAAATATGGAAATGCCAATGAATAATACATGCTTAATTAAAAGAATTTTAAAGGTAAAATTCATAATTGTTAAAATAATATTAGTGATTTTAACAAAAAGAACTATTTCATTAAGCAAGGATTTATCTAGGACATTATGCAGAAAGCTTAACAGGAAAGCTAATTGTAAATTAAAAAGTAACAGCAGATTTTTTTTTATAGTAGCGAGATAGTAGTCTTCAAAACCGACAAATAATACGAGACACTCATAATAAATTTTATGAAAAACAATGCTATGGAGATAAATATTTTATCTTTTTTGAAGGAAAACATTGTGAATATTTTAAAGAAAAGCTATCAGAAATAATATCTAAATGGATATTCTAAAGCATATGCAATAAAACCTAAATTATATAAGGTTATACATGTTTGTAAAAATTTATTAAAAAAGACCGATAATTTGTACCATAATGGAAAATAACTATAATTGGATAATAAATGGTAAATTATCCTGGCAAATAAAACTGATACATGATGAATTCTAAATAAGAAATTATTGAATTTATGGAGATATTTTAAAAGAATTGTGCAAAGTTTTATCCGGATTGTCTGCAGTCAGGTTGCTGGGGTATAACGCATTACCAAGCCGATAAAGGATCCTAAGGAAAAGTAGCTTCAAAATATTATTTTTCAATATTAAAGTTTTATTACTGTTTTAATAATCATTGTTCTGGACAATAAAAACTATAAACTATTATTCTATAAACTTTTCCAGAACAGATCAATGATTATTTTATTTAATTTTCCTAGATTTTCAGACGTCATACTTTATTATTTTATCATTCATTTTTTTTTTAAACTTTGTTCATCACACAAGAAGGATTTGCAAAGCACATGTGCCAAGTTCAGGGGAGTTTTGTTGTTTTGTCATCAAGCACAAGAGAATTTAGCAACAGTCAGGTGTTTTAAATGCTCTTGAAGAGAAATATATTTAAAAAAAAACTGTCGAGAAATAAAAAAAACATTTGAACTTTTTAACTTTTCACTGGAACTGGATGCAAATTTGCAGACGAAACGCCACCTGTGGCATTAGTACTCAATGCAATATCATGTTTTGAATTTCCTTTTACAATTGTTAACAGATTTGTCTGAATATTTTGGTTTTTTCAACTTTAGCACATGCGTATATGATTCAGGTATTAGTTTGTAAAGTTTTGCATAGATGACAGTTATAATTAATGATTTATTAATTATTCTGTGGAAGATAATTTGTAGCCCCATATGCACTCTTTTTATATTCGAGTTGCTATCTGCAAAATAATTTTCAATTTTTTTTTAATAATTTGCATTATTCTTTCAATTGGTAAGTTATAATAATTTTTTATGATTTATTTTTCTTTTTTAAAAAATATTTCTATGAAAATAATGTAGACTTTGAAAATATACAATGTTGTTTTGTCTTGAAAATTTTGAATATTACGAAATGTTTGCTTATCTAAAAATTTTTGAATATCTATTATATTTTTTTACAAAAATATTTTAGGTTTTAGAAAGTATGTGAATCAAAACTTGATTTATATATATTTTTATAATAATGTATTTTCAATAAATAAAATAAACAGAATTTCTTTTTCATATATTTTGAGTCACGTGATAGCATATATATATATTAATTTTTCACCTCATTACATCCATCGAGTTTTTTGGACAATATATATATGGTTTTCTTTCATATAAAATATAATTTACATTTTAGAATGTATATGATCCAAACATTTTGATTTATATATATATATTTATAATTCAATAAATAAAATTAGCATTACTTTTTCATATATTTTGAGTTACATGATAGCATATATGCATATATCTGTAATTATAAAAATGTACAACTTTGACCTCTTTTTTGAAAAAAAAAAGAACTATGGAAAGGTTAAAGAACATTCGTTTTCATCTAAAAGATATATGTAATTATGTCTCAATTATTTTCATTAACTTTAGTTTTAAAGTGTAATATTCCTTTAATTAGTAGAATAGGTACACAAATATTAATTTAGTACTACTAAAATGATAGTTTTATAGTAAATAGTTTAATAGTTTAAGTAAGTTAATGTTTTTTTAAGTGTGGAAGTATGGATGCATATTATATTATGCAATGTTTATTTGATTGATGGACACGAAGACATCATAAGTGATTGCAAGTTGATATCACTTAGGTAATATTTGTGAATATTGATATTTTTATGATGTATTTTTTTTCTTTTGCAGATTGTCAATGAATTAATTAATATTGAAGTATAAATGTTAGGTTGTATGTGGATGCACTTATACAACATATTTAAATTATAAGATTAGAATTTATTTATTCTAGGAATATGCATGCTTTAATTTCATACTATTAATATAACGCAACATGATAATGAATAATTATATGATTCTTTTACAAATAACTTTAATATTATTAGATATTTAAAGTATGGATAATGATTATTTTGTATGTTGTTCAAGAATATTGAATCGAATAGTAAAGTAAACTTTTTTGTAGATTAGTGAGATCGGACTAATTACGATTGAATTTTATTTATTATTTTGAATATGTGAATTAGTTTCATTTGTCAGTGTAAGATTTAATAAATCTATAGGGGGATTTTGATAAGATAGTGACTTGGTAGTAATCTTGAGAACATGAAACCAATGAAATGTTACTAATGTAGGATTTATTATGGGAATATTAATAACATTTTGTAATCTTATTAAGTATACAAGTACAGTTAACAATGCCCTGTAGCTGGTATATTTTGTTTGTGGGCAGTGTCTATTTTATTTGAATACTGATATTTATAAAGCTGAATAAATAGTTTGACATCATTGTTGGTAGTAGAGAACATTAGACAAATAAGTCATGCCTCTATTTTATAGATACACTGTGCCATGGTGTTTTTTTATCTAATATGTACTATGAGTAAGACTCTAGTTTTCTTCCCTATGCCTACACATCTATTCACTATCATGATTTTTGAAAGTAATTACATTGAACAGTATTGTACATTTTGAAAAGAAATGATAAATAATTTAGATTTTAAGAATTGTTATTGGATGGATAAGATAGGTTATTTACTTAAGGAGGGGTAGATTTAATGCAAGTTGGAATTGAAAATACAACAGAGCCAAATGATAAAGAATCATAGAATATGTTCTATATTTATTTTGGAAATAAAATAAATTTCATGAATAAAATAAAGAAAACAAAGTTGCTCTGAAATATTAAATAACTTCAAATATTTTATTTTATTTTATAAGAACTGTATATTTTTAAGATATAATATAATAACACAAAACAGTTCAAGGTACAATTTTGTATTTATTTAAATAATAAGATATACATCAATGATTGCAACTATTCTATATTAAAGTAATATTAAGTGATAGATATTAGGTATAATAATCATAATATGATTGGTTATAATGTTCACATATTGTATTAATAGATCAACATAGATATTTTCGATGTAATATTAATAACATTGCAAAATTGAGAAATTGTTTACTAAAAAGATCCATTTTCGATATTGTTATATTTTTGGGTTTTCCGATTTATGCTTCAATGTATGTTTGAAGGAATCATATTGCAATAATAGTTAAAGATATAATATTTTAGAATAGATATAAAGTGATGACAATTTTATCATAAAAATTTGATAATAAAGAGATATAAAAATTTTTAATATTAATTTAAGTCAGAGTGAAGACTTAATCTTATGTTTTATTATTTTAATAGTCATGATGAATAATAGATGTATAATGGTGCAATTATACATAAGACCAATTGTAAATAGTGTAAATAAATTGTTGTTTATTTTTTTTTGCTATAATAAAAACTTTGTTAAATTTGTTTTTCAAAATTTGTGTGTTCAGATTGTTTTTCTTTCCCATTACAATGCATAACAAACAGAAAAATAGAATTAAGCATAACATTTACGCAGAAATAAATACAGTATTATTTTTAAGAATTCTAATATTTTCTTGGAATTTATTTATTTAATAAATTACATTTTACATTATCTTTATGGTCATAAATTGATTATTATAATAGTACATCATATTATAAATGCTATCCATTGCCACATACATATATTTTTCAGATTATAAGATGCTACCAAATATTTATTACATTATTATATGTAAGATAAAATATTATATTATATTATTTTCTTATTATTATTATGGAGAATAAGAATTATAATAAAGAAAAAAGATGTATAAAATTAGATCATACAATGATTATTCTTATTAGTTAGGTGTGGTAAAGTATGACATTAAATCCCTTATAATGCTTTACTACAGTGATTTGATTAACTTAAAGTAGTTTTATGAACCTGATATTTTATTTAGCTACATTATTGTAGATAAAGGATTAAGATTTAATTATTAGTTTAATCTTAATGATTAGTTATTACTGAAGTCGTAAGAATGCTATAAATTTATTTATTTGAAATAATAATAGGGAGGGGGTAGTGTTATTATGCCCTTGAGGTAGTATCCTGTGGGATATTGGCTCAATGTAGTCTTTCTTGTCATCTGTATCTCACTTCCAAGTCTCATGGTTTAATAAATATTTATTTATTTATTTTACAAACTGAACTTTATCATAATTTTTATTAATTTGAGCTAGTAAAATATTTAATTCAATGCAGAATATTTTAATTATCAATTAGTTGCATCTAAACAAATGTAAACGTTAACTGAGCTAGACCGATTTTACTTAATATTATATTGCCCGGAAGTGAGAATACACATCGACAGGTCAAAATATATATATATTGTACCGGTAAAAATCACCATGCTTAATCACACACAGTAATCCGAATTCAAACCCAGTCCACGTCTAGGAATAAATTCCAAAATGCAAACTAAATTCAAACCCAAAACCCTGGCATGAACCACCGATGACAACATTACAACGGTACGGGGTTTTCCCTTTACTAGCTCATCGAAAAACACAGACTAAATTACCTACAATCAGTTATTTCATAGATACCTTATAGTCGGGATATTGGTACAGCTAATAATTTAATGTATATATTTAAGTTGTCGATACAGACAGCAGGTGATTGACTAGATTTCGAGAGTAATAATGCAAGAGAGACAAAGTTAGGTTAGATAATTTTTTTATAAATTATTGAAAGCACTGAGTAATATTATTTACAGGTACGGTAAAACTCTCATATGTATTTTACAATAAATTGCTGCTAGTCATCAATAATCGGTTTGTACTGATTAACAAACTCATGCCAATATTTACGTGTTTAAATGGTCGTACAGGTTGATATGAGAATCAGAGTAATTGGAGCACTTAAAATATTTAACCACTAGTTTATATTAAGTTGTTTTATTTTAATAGATTCAAACCATTGCGTATACGGATAAATGGGAGGCGGTTTTATATAAAATATAATATATAATACTGATGTACTGATGGTTGCAGGGATTAAGGTATACTACAAATAATAACTTGTGCATTGACGGAATACCGGGCCTTTACTTTGACAAGTCTTAATGCCCCCAAGTAGATCCGGGACACTACAACCACCCTCTTTAACTATCAAGAATTACCTGAGAAGAATTTTTTCTCAAGTGGTGTAAACGAGACCAACTTAGGCGAAGTAAAGGCATTGCAAGTAACATCGAGGAAGAGTGATCGGAAGTAGATTTTAAAACGAAATTATATAAACCTTTCTTCCGTAACATTTCTACAATCATTTAACTATTCAATAAAAACATGAAATCAAACGATCCAAAAGTAATAATTAATTAATTTCACTCTGAAACCCATAACTCCCAGATTTTCGAAGGTAATAATAGCAATAAAATATTCACTTATTATTCTTACCCGTAATAATATATAAAAAAATTATAATAAAATTTTAGACTATTTTAAGTATTTGAGATTTGGAGTATAGATTAAAATATCATGACAAGGTAAAAGAAACAATAAAAATACTTGAATATTTCTCAACTCAACATAAATGAAACAATTTTTAGTTCGATACAAGAAAATTACTTTTAAAATGAATATAATAAATATTATAGATAAACTTTACTGACTTTAATCAGAGTTGAGAAATATTATTATTGGCATCGTTTGTTTGTAAAATAAGTAATAGTAAAAATATAAATGTATTCACAAATGGATTATTAGTAGGCACAAATATTAATAATTATCATCTAAAGACTAGAGCCCAGAAATATTAGAGAAGAAATTTACTGACAGGTTTTGTTACATTTCAAATGGAAAACAAGAAATTTAATGCAATTAATTAGGTTAACAGATTAAATATAAAATTATTACTGAGAGGAAAGTTAAAAGTTCATGTAACAAAAGTTACCATTTTCTCCGCTTTCTTTGGATATGTATGAGAATGTAGGCGTGCATTTGAATTTCTTAGAACCATGGTTAATTTAAAGTTGGAATTTGAGATGGAAGCACGAAAACATTACAGATCAGCGGTACGAAAGATTTAAATTGGCAGAACAGGGATCAGCTTCTTGGACTTAGCCCATCATGATTGCAGTTTACCGGGAAACTTCTTAATAACGGTTGAAGTGATTTCTCTGGAACAACTACTTTGCTGTAGCTTGAGACGATCTAAGCACAGCCAAGTCAAAAGTTAGAGTGTCTATATTATATTTAAGATGGCTACAGTTGACCTTTCTGCCTAGTTTTTGTTCATAACTCTGCCTCCTTTAATTTTCTGGCCTCCAGCAATATCTAATTTTTGACTATACAATAGCCTTTGCCTTTCTTGATAAGAGTTCTACGTTCGGTTTTCATTTATTTTTAAATTTAATACATGATTCTAAATTGACAAAACAATTACATCGGAATTCGTGAATACAAAAATATAAATTCATTATCTTAATTTATCGAAGTACAAATTAATTATTCTATACATTTTGTACAAGTAAGATTTTGATTAAAAATACTGATCAAAGGAATGTGACTTTTGATCAGCATTTTTAAATGACTTTGTATAATTTGCAAAATTAAAATTTAAAGAAAATATACACGCAATTGAAACTTTTAAATTGAGCTAATATAAATCCACAAACCACACACACACGAATATTATTTATCATGATTTGTGACATTTATACTCATACTCTTTACATTAAATTCTTTTTAAACAAACACAAAATAAATAACTTAAAATTTATGTGGCTGGGAATAGAAAGAGTCTCATTGCGGGTAAATAGTGGTTTAGAATTACCGTTCTTAAATGACAACCATGAAACTAAGATCGATTCTTCGATCTGTCTGTTTCAATATATATATATATATATTTCTGTTTATTTCTAGTTATTATTTATGAGGTGGGACAGTTGTAGTTTATAATTACTTGACTTTAAGTATATAATAAATCTGGATGTCTAACATCATGCATTGTAGATTTATTTGTATATTTGAAAGTATTGACAAAGTTAATAAAATCCTTCTTAATCAATATTAACTTATAAATTTAAATTTGAAATTACATCAACTTGATCTTTGTAAATTCTTGATTAATTTAAATATCCACTAACATTATTACAGTGTAATAATATGCATCTATTCATAAAATTTTAAATAATCTACAGAAATTTATTTTTCTATTTATTTGTAGATATTATGTATGTTTGCTGGAAAGCATGGTAGATGAAGTTTAAAATTAGGCACTTTACAAAGAAATCAAGTCATATGTCACATGACCAATTTTAACAAACTTGTATTACAAATGTTATAGAGCTCACAAATAAGCTCTTAACATGCTTTGCAGAATATTGCCAATCCCTGAACAGTTTCTGCTACTGGCTTCCTCAGTAAGGTGCTAGGATATTAAGCATTAGATTAAAAATACCAGGACAAGCCCAACACAATATCTAATGGATAATTATTAAGTAGAAAATCTGAAATTTTCAAACATTCATATGTATTCCAATCTAGCTATCTAACTTAAATAGCCATATGGGATTGTACCAAGTTCAGCTCTCTCTCTCTCTCTCTCTCTCTATATATATATATATATATATAGCTATATATATATATATATATATATATATATCAATGTCTGTATTCCAATTATAATAAAATATATATAATTATTCAAAACAATACAATAATTAATACAGTAAAACAATATTTAAAAAAAAACAATCATATACCAATTTAATAGAAGTACTTTCAACTATCTATGTAGTCGTTGTCAACTAGATTCAAATTGTATTAGAAAAAACCGTTACAAATGTAAACAAAAAGCAATACGTCATACATCAATTTTCCCACAATTCATTAATTTTTATATTGGTGGCCTGTCTGTTTATCAACTGTTGCTCTTCACTTTTTATTAACATAGCTTCTTTAATTTTGCGTTTATTATTATTTCTTTCACTACACAAAATCTTAACTTTATTAAAATCAAAATCAAAACCTTAATTACATGTTACATTATGATCAAAAAATACTGATGGTGATGCATCATCATTTCTAACATTCTCTTGTCTTGATTTTTGCACTCGTTTATATAACAACAAATGGTCCTTTGATCTTTTCTCCAATGTACATCGAGATTCCCCAATATATGCCTTTCCACAAACACATAGCCATTTATATATTGCACAACTTTGATTTAAAATACTACACCTATTTTTTGAATTATTTATTAATCTATTATACTACTCCTAATTTAAATAGATTAATAAATAATTCAAAAAATAGGTGTAGTATTTTAAATCAAAGTTGTGCAATATATAAATGGCTATGTGTTTGTGGAAAGGCATATATTGGGGAATCTCGATGTACATTGGAGAAAAGATCAAAGGAGTATTTGTTGTTATATAAACGAGTGCAAAAATCAAGACAAGAGAATGTTAGAAATGATGATGTATCACCATCAGTATTTTTTGATCATAATGTAACATGTAATTAAGGTTTTGATTTTGATTTTAATAAAGTTAAGATTTTGTGTAGTGAAAGAAATAATAATAAACGCAAAATTAAAGAAGCTATGTTAATAAAAAGTGAAGAGCAACAGTTGATAAACAGACAGGCCACCAATATAAAAATTAATGAATTGTGGGAAAATTGATGTATGATGTATTTCTTTTTGTTTACATTTGTAACGTTTTTTTCTAATACAATTTGAATCTAGTTGACAACGACTACATAGATAGTTGAAAGTACTTCTATTAAATTGGTATATATTTGTTTTTTTTTAAATATTGTTTTATTGTATTAATTATTGTATTGTTTTGAATAATTATATATATATATATATGAATAATTAAATTCGCAGAATTGTATTACAATTGTTAATAATGATAATTAAACTTGCACCATCTACAAGATTTTTATTATCTTTAAAATAATATAAAAAATCTTTTTTTATTAAACATTACCTCTTGAACGATCATAAAATTTTTATAGATGACACAATTAAAATTATTATACATACATAAACACATAATATATACATAGGAATAAATTTATTGAAGGATGTTGGATATTGAAAAAAAATATTATGCTTTTATATCTTACTTTCTCACATACATCCACATATATAATATTTAGTAAAAATAGATTATATACAAAAAATATATAAAATAATTGTTATAATGCCATATTATGTATCATCGAAAAATCAAGTCTTAGCAATATCAATGTCAAATCTCATCAACTATGCTATAGTTTTCTACTATTAATTAAAAACTATAACTGTTTTAATCTATTAGCATTAATTATTACAGCTGTGTCATGTTATAAAGAGTTTCTACATTAATAATTAAACTACACAGTGAAGAGTTTGAAGTTAAGAGGTCTTATTTGGCATGATAAATTTTACATTTCTTAGGTTTATTTATGCACAGTTCCAAATTAATAAAAAAATAAAAAAATAATAAAACATTAATTAAAAGGTTTAAAATTTTAGTTTTTTTATTCCCAGTAAAATGTTGAGTGTTGTAATTATAAAATATCACAAAAAAAAAAAAAAAAACAACACAATATATTTTTTACCCTAAGTATAATTCTTTTAATGAACATAAAGTTTATTTGCATACTTTTGTGTATTTCTGTCTATCTACCTATATATTGTAGCAGTCGATCTTCATCCAAGATTGAGCTTCATGGTTCTACACACTTATCAACCACTAACCTTAATCGAAACCCCACATCTTATCCTGCTTCTTTATTTATGTATATTTAGTTCATATAGATATTTATGAGAAGTGCACCTAAAAATTATAAATTTAAATTTATAATATTTTTCTTATTAGCTCTTTTCTTTATTAAAGTACATGTGTGCATCTTATATATATATATATATTTGAAATAATATTTTTAAACGGTTTATAAACAATTCAAACAATCTTTAAATCCGCAGAAGTACTTTCGGTTACTTTCAATTATAATTACAATATTATTTTTAATTAACGGATATTTTTATTTATTTTACATATATATATATATATATATATGTAAATATAATATATATATATATATATATATATATATATATTGAAGCAATGGATCCAGAAGTCCGATCCATGCTTCACAGCCTTCTATAAATTTAACTAATATTGTAGACCTAAATTAAGTTTATAATCCAGTATCAGCAGGGTTTTGCATTAAAGCTAAAATTAATACGTTCATTTTGCTTACTTAACGGTATTTAAATTTGTATTTGCATTGAAATATTTTTTTTAAAAATAAATTCCGTTAAGATTAAATTGCTATTAAAATTTACTGTTAAAACTTATTAATCAAACATATATAAATGTCAAGCCTATATATATATATATATATATATATATATATATGACATTTATATATGTTTGATATATATATATATATATATATATATATATATATATGATATAATGTAAAATACTATTAAAATAAAATGTTATTTTGTCAAAAGAAATAATGATATATATATATTTAAATTTTATTAAAATCATATGATTTTATTTTAAGATAAGCCTGCCAACATTTCTAAAGGAATGTTATGTTTCAATTAGTCAGCCCATTCAAGGCAAATTAAAGATGGCCTTTTTTTGATTAATACAAATTAATAGTAATAGTAACAAGTCAGAAGTCACATGACTTATATATAGCTTGCACTTACTAATATGTAAAGTTAAGAGCGTGCTAATAGCTCTAAACAAGCTTTTTTTTTTATTTATGATAAATGCTACTACAAGAGAAGGCATTCAAATCATGGTCCCCATCCCCAGACCGGTTTCGACCTATGGGTCTCTTCAGTGAGGAGTTGGGACATTGGATCTAAAAAACCAACTCAAGCAAAGCATTTATCTAAAAGATAATTGTTAGAAGAAGATCTGAAACTTTTAGACATCTACATGTCTTTAAAGTCAGCTCTCCAACTGAAAAAATCATATGGGCCTGAACTTAATTCAGATACTCCATATATTAGTAGGCTTAGCTCTTTAATTTAGCTAAAGCCACAACACAAAATAATAATAGTAATAGTAACAAGTCAGAAGTCACATGACTTATATATCTTCACTTACTAATATGTAAAGTTAAGAGCGTACTAATAGCTCTAAACAAGCTTTTTTTATTTATGATAAATGCTACTACAAGAGAAGGCATTCAAATCATGGTCCCCATCCCCAGACGGTTTCGACCTATGGGTCTCTTCAGTGAGGGTTGGGACATTGATCTAAAAAACCAACTCAAGCAAAGCATTTATCTAAAAGATAATTGTTAGAAGAAGATCTGAAACTTTTAGACATCTACATGTCGTTAAAGTCAGCTCTCCAACTGAAAAAATCATATGGGCCTGAACTTAATTCAGATACTCCATATATTAGTAGGCTTAGCTCTTTAATTTAGCTAAAGCCACAACAGCAAAATAATAATAGTAATAGTAACAAGTCAGAAGTCACATGACTTATATATAGCTTGCACTTACTAATATGTAAAGTTAAGAGCGTGCTAATAGCTCTAAACAAGCTTTTTTTTTTATTTATGATAAATGCTACTACAAGAGAAGGCATTCAAATCATGGTCCCCATCCCTGTTTTTCTTACGACCTCTGGGTCTCTTCAGTGAGGAGTTGGGACATTGGATCTAAAAAACCAACTCAAGCAAAGCATTTATCTAAAAGATAATTGTTAGAAGAAGATCTGAAACTTTTAGACATCTACATGTCTTTAAAGTCAGCTCTCCAACTGAAAAAATCATATGGGCCTGAACTTAATTCAGATACTCCATATATTAGTAGGCTTAGCTCTTTAATTTAGCTAAAGCCACAACAGCAAAATAATAATAGTAATAGTAACAAGTCAGAAGTCACATGTGTTGGTTTTTTAGATCCAATGTCCCAACTCCTCACTGAAGAGACCCATAGGTCGAAACCAGTCTGGGGATGGGGACCATGATTTGAATGCCTTCTCTTGTAGTAGCATTTATCATAAATAAAAAAAAGCTTGTTTAGAGCTATTAGCACGCTCTTAACTTTACATATTAGTAAGTGCAAGCTATATATAAGTCATGTGACTTCTGACTTGTTACTATTACTATTATTATTTTGCTGTTGTGGCTTTAGCTAAATTAAAGAGCTAAGCCTACTAATATATGGAGTATCTGAATTAAGTTCAGGCCCATATGATTTTTTCAGTTGGAGAGCTGACTTTAAAGACATGTAGATGTCTAAAAGTTTCAGATCTTCTTCTAACAATTATCTTTTAGATAAATGCTTTGCTTGAGTTGGTTTTTTAGATCCAATGTCCCAACTCCTCACTGAAGAGACCCATAGGTCGAAACCGGTCTGGGGATGGGGACCATGATTTGAATGCCTTCTCTTGTAGTAGCATTTATCATAAATAAAAAAAAAAGCTTGTTTAGAGCTATTAGCACGCTCTTAACTTTACATATTAGTAAGTGCAAGCTATATATAAGTCATGTGACTTCTGACTTGTTACTATTACTATTATTATTTTGCTGTTGTGGCTTTAGCTAAATTAAAGAGCTAAGCCTACTAATATATGGAGTATCTGAATTAAGTTCAGGCCCATATGATTTTTTCAGTTGGAGAGCTGACTTTAAAGACATGTAGATGTCTAAAAGTTTCAGTTCTTCTTCTAACAATTATCTTTTAGATAAATGCTTTGCTTGAGTTGGTTTTTTAGATCCAATGTCCCAACTCCTCATTGAAGAGACCCATAGGTCGAAACCGGTCTGGGGATGGGGACCATGATTTGAATGCCTTCTCTTGTAGTAGCATTTATCATAAATAAAAAAAAAGCTTGTTTAGAGCTATTAGCACGCTCTTAACTTTACATATTAGTAAGTGCAAGCTATATATAAGTCATGTGACTTCTGACTTGTTACTATTACTATTATTATTTTGCTGTTGTGGCTTTAGCTAAATTAAAGAGCTAAGCCTACTAATATATGGAGTATCTGAATTAAGTTCAGGCCCATATGATTTTTTCAGTTGGAGAGCTGACTTTAAAGACATGTAGATGTCTAAAAGTTTCAGATCTTCTTCTAACAATTATCTTTTAGATAAATGCTTTGCTTGAGTTGGTTTTTTAGATCCAATGTCCCAACTCCTCACTGAAGAGACCCATAGGTCGAAACCGGTCTGGAGATGGGGACCATGATTTGAATGCCTTCTCTTGTAGTAGCATTTATCATAAATAAAAAAAAAAAAGCTTGTTTAGAGCTATTACCATGCTCTTAACATTAATACAAATTCAAAAGTTATATACAGAAATCTAGAATAAGAAATTAAAAGTTTATTTTTAGAAAAAGTTACCTGGAAACAAAGGAGCATAGCGGGCTTATCAAGATCTAAAATCATAAGCAAAACAATAGAGGGGTAGCTCCTAACAAGGTAAAAAAAGGAGAGGACAACAAAAGACTTGGTCTCTCTGGTTCTTTTGCTTATTCGTGCAGATCTTATGTTTTAAATGATTTAGATTTTCCTTTTAAAATCCTTTTTTTTGGTCTGCTTCTGATTCTAGTGCTGTTTGTTCTTCTTGAGATTTTATGGAAGTGCTGATAAGGTCATGAAAAATACATTTGTTGTTGTGAGTTCAATATAAAGGTGTGGCTGGGATCATCATCATCATTATATTATGAGGTATAAGTAAATTAAGGAACTAGGTTTAATGGCCATATAACTAAGCAATGGTCTTCACTATGTGTGTTTGGAAGGTATTAGTAAGAGTGTTCCTGATCTATTCATCAATATAGGAGTATTGAATATATAAATTTTAGTATTGGGATCTTATCATTTTATTGACATGGATAAAATATAAGAATGCCATTTTTGTTGTTGTTGTTGTTGTTCATTAGTCATCTAAGCCATGTGTAGTAAAAATGTACCAAATGGGTTTGAACTCAGTACCCTATGGACAGATAATATTTATCTAGGTTTAAAATAATCTAAAAACACATGTACTTAGCTATTTTTTATATGTTGTTATAAATAACGCCAGTGTGTGCATGTGACCATGAATGGTCTTGCATATATGAAAAGAGGCATGGGAAGGATTCTTTGTTGAAAGAACCTATTATGGGAGATAAGCGTAATGCACTCCATAGATTTCACTGTAATTTTATTTAGTTGCTTTAAGTAATATTTGTTTATCTGATGACAATGGCTAATATATTTTGTTATTTAAAATGACTTCCCAGTATCGAAATATTTTAAATCTTAAATGATGACAGTGATTAATTTTCATTTTGTTATTTTGTGTGTTGAGAAATGAGATAATTTATTTATCTCATTTTTAACGTGACTAAATTAATGTTTATGATAGTTGCAAACGGGCTATGGTGTTATATATAATTAGTTACAAATAGACACCCAACTAAAGCATGATATATATATATATATGTGTGTGTGTGTGTGTGTTTTCTTATTTATATGTTAGCATCATCCTTATTTAATTATAAATTGTATATCAGCTAACATAGTAAATTCATTTCACATTAATTTTATTCGGTTATAAATGAAGAACCGCTGGAGCATATCCTGTTTAGTTTTTAAATTATAGCGACTTTCATATTTCAGCATATATTCTTTTTAGTTACAATATATATATATAAGGATTTAAACTCGATTTTCAAGCTCCCTACATCTATCACTCAATCTTTTACAACCAATACACATGACCACATACATGTGAAAAGGATAATTTTTTCACATGTACGTGGTAATGGATATTGGTTGAATAAAATGGAATGGATAGATAGCAGGAAGCTGAAAATTTTTTTTATTAAATGTATGTGGTCATATATATTCCTTCTATATGATAGAGTAGATAAATGTAGGGAGCTTGGAAACTGATTTCAATATTTCTTTTAATTACATTAAATTCAGTATAGACTTATATACTTGTATTTAAATATTTTATATACATATATATATATATATGTAAGTAAACATAAAATTGAGCTATTAATATTTTTTTTATAAATTTTATAAAATTTTTAATGTTTTTGTATTTATTTTAATTAGAAAATAGAATATATCTAGCTATATTTAATTATACACGTTAGAAATATGATAATATTTTTTTTTTCTTTCATAAAATTATTCCATTTAACAGCTTGAAAAAGAAACTTTGATTATATAAATTTATTAATCTGATTATTTTTGAAATATATTTATAGAAACCAAAATGAAGGCTTTATTATTTTTGAGTGGACAATACAAAAGAATACAAAGTGTTTTAAGATTAAGTTTTTGACCATTAGCTGTTGGGCATCTGCCTTGCTCTATACGTTGTATTAATATCTGCCATATCTATGAGAGAATAGTCAACTTAATTTGTAAAATTCAAACAAATACTATTTCATTAATTTTCTTCTTTAAAAGCATTATTTGCTTTCTCATATAAAATTACACATCAAGCAACGTTCTTATAGAGACAAATTCAGCATAAATTATGGTGAGATCCATTTGAATAACATTGAACGTATTCAAAGACAAATATTAATGCAAAGATAATTATAGTTAGCAATGGTCATTAAATTAGATGAATGAATATGAATATGAATAAAAATAAATATGAATGAAAATAAATAGAAATTATATGCCAATACAACTAAAACATACTCACAAAATTTAAAATATCTTAAATTATAAAGATTTCTAAGCAATTAATAATTATCTTTTAAATAATTGGTTTATCAATCTATTATTACAGAAATCTTATTAAGCTATAAAATTTTTTTTTCATTATTTGTTCTAATAATTTGAATATGATTTATGAAAATTATCCTAAACCTTGACACAAAATGCTTGTAGCAAGTATTTGTTCTTTTCTTGATCATTTTTTAGTTATTGCAAAAATCTTTAATATAATTAGGTTAAAGTTACTTTATAAAGATAATGGATCCCGGTCAGGTTCTGTATTTTGACTTATTTTTTATACATTAATAATTTCTGCTTGAAACACTCCATTTATTTTTATAATTATCAGCAATAAACAACTTAAAATTACTTTAAACACATTTTAAATTAAGAATAATAAAAATGTTATATAAATAATTTCTGAAATTATCCAAGAAAGCAAAACTACTTTTTTTTATCTAACTTTAAGTTCTAAATCATTAATTCACTTAAAGATTATGCTTGGTTTTAGTACATTGAGATTTTTTAATGCTGTATTATTTTTATTTTATTTTGATATGCATGATATTCAAAATATATATTCTAATATCTAATTTATTTTTGCATTAAAGTACTTGCTATTATGGAATCCAAGACAAAATATTATTTGCTGTTTAGGATGTATTATTATATAAACACATTTGCAAACATTTATTGTTTCCTTTTTTTATTGCTAGTATCATTTTACATTTAAAGATATACATTACATTTATTATTTAGAGCAGTTTGCTAGCATTACACAGAGTTTTTTTTTTTTTATAAAGTGTCATAGCATCGGCCGAGACGCGAACCCGCAACCCGGGCAACTGCCTGCAAATGCAAGGCAGTCGCGCTGACCTCTCGACCACCAATGCAAGACAGGTTTGTTATTTTTTATTTTCTTAGTATAAAACATAATTTATATGGAACATTAGAGACTACAGAGACGTTTATGGACACATGTAAAACTAGTTGCTTATTTAGTTGAACACAAATGTAAAAACTACTTTTTGTTTAACACTTTTACATATATAATACTGAAACAAAAACTAAACACACAATACTTCTTTAAAATATTGCCTTTAGGGGATAGTAAATGGTACCTTCTCTCATAACTTTTTTTTTCTTTAAATGAAAAAGAATATTTGCAACGTCGTAACTAATTACATTAGTTATAAACTCACATCTAATGAATGTACTGTAAACAGGATTAAAATGTTATCTGAATGATATCTATTGTAAATTTTTTACTTGATTTTTAATTTAATAAAATAATAGATTTCATTAATTCAAAGCTAATAATCTTTTTATATTAAAATAGATTAAAATTTTTAAATGATCTTTTTAAAATGATCAAAAAAAGTATTTATGAATATTTAATGTTGTTGAACATATAACTAAAAATAAAATTTATTTAAATAATTAATAAAATAAGAATATATATTTTTATAACTTAAATATATGGCTGTGAAATATTTCTATAAACATTTATCCACAAATATATTTATTCAGATAGTTATTGAGTTTTAATTCTACATGTATCTAATAAACTTAGATTAATTTCTCTATGAACTATATATCTTATTTTTGTTGTTTCATTCTTTTGTTTTAAAGACATACCATTTCTATGTGCATTTGTTCTCCAGTCACCATGAAACTGCTGTTTTGCTATATAAATACTTTAACGCATTTTAAAAATAATAAAAAAAAAAACTTTCTATGTATATGTTTATTTTTAAATAAATACATTTTTTTTTATAAAACAATATTTAAAATACTAAATCCAAACAATAATTTACTTTTACATATTAATTAAATTTTCTTTATATGGTCTTGTTTTTAGAATTCAATTCGATTTAGTATGTAATTTTTTCTACTTAATATTTGAAAAACTCATTGATACATACAGAATATTTCATTTGGAGATGACAACTAGTAAGTTTTATTGCTATCCTGCAGCTCCTTGATGTGTTATATTGTCAATTTTGCATTCATGATGATAGAAAAAGCTGAAACTAAAATATAAAGATTTATTACTTTCAAAAAGTCTTACAAGATCAGAAGTCTATAGCCAAAATAAAAACTACAAAGGAATGAAATCCTGCTGATAAGGTTGCTAATTGGTATTATATTTTGTTTTTGATCTTCAAGAGCAGTTGTGAGATTTATTGAAAATCCTCATTTATGTTGTCAATGATGGGAGAAAGATTGTATATTTTTTATAGTTTATGTAAATATATATGATTTTTTTTACAAATATTTATATAATAATAATTTAAAAACAACTATATACATGATTATACTTTGATTTTAGGCATATATATTTTCAAAAACACAAGTTAACAAAATTTATTGTAATGATTAAAAAAATATGATCAGCTTTTCAGAAGTTTTTGTAATATTTTTAAAATTATAAATACAATTTTAAATTTCAGAGCAGAATTTTATAAGTTTATGATGATTTAACATTAATTGATTCACATTTTATGAATGGAGTTCAATTAATAAAAATTCACGAATTTATTGCAGTAATCATCCAATGAAAAAAAAAGTTATTGTTTTTGTTACATATTTCAGTTTATTTTTATATATATATATATATATATATATATATATATTCAAACCTTAAATATAATTATTTAGGATGTTCTTTTTATTTGTAAACTTATAATTATATCAAATGAAGGCTAATTTATTAAATTCTAATACATCAAATGTTAAATGCTTACAAAAATGGCAACTTGGGAAAATGCTAGAAATGTCAACCTGCTGAAAATTTTAGAACTGTGTTCTTTATATCCACTGACTTTGTCTTTTTCATCTAATATTGACCCTAATAGTCTAAGACAAAAGAAAATATGCAATCCACTATAATTAGTTTTATTGCATTAGTGGAATATTTTCCAATTTTATATTTAAATGATTGCAGTGTTAATTTACATATTTTTGAAATTGTCATAGATGTAAAACATATTATATGTATATATTCAAATATCTTATAGTTTGCAACTATCTATGATTGTCAGTGTTGGTACAGTATATTATAAACATTGCCAATGCTTTTTTCAATCTATATAGTTTTAGTAATATCACATTATCATATGTGATGATGTAGCTTCTATAACATGTACAAATTATGAGTTATAAAACTATATTACAAGTTGGCTTCAGAAATCTAACAAACATAAGTTTACAATATCAATTACACAACAAGTAAATACTTTATCAGTATTCTAAGTTTTACTAATAAAATGTAATAGAACTAAAATATAATAATATTAGTTAAAATTGTGTCATGATTATTTTGTACAGGATAAGACAATGTTTTTTTTTAAGTAAGCCAATATTATTCTTTTGCAACTATATAAAGATTTGTAATATAGTTTTTTAACAATAATTCTACTTATGTATCATGAAAAATTTACTCTTTTTAGTATTATTACAAGTACATGTAATGATAAAATGAAAATAGTCATTATATAGTTCAATTGTTGAGTTACAGTTTTTTAACAACCTGCCATAAAAGAACAATGAAAACATTGTTTGCATAATTTTTAGACTGCCATTTATTAACATTTTTGTCTGGATATCAATTTACTAACCAAATTAAATATCATTGATCATATATTGGAAAGAAAAATCCTAAGCTGGTGTGTGTGTGTATGGAAGGTCATAAAGTCTAGATAATCCAATTTATTAGAAGTTTTCTTTATGTCGAGATACAATAAAACATATAGTGACTGTTTGTATTTTTTTTAAATTAAAAAACATTGATGGACAAGTGGTCAGAACAGCTGTCTTACAAGCAGTTGTCCTGGGTTAGTGGGTTCACTTCCTGGCCGATGCTTTGACACATGAGGAAAAAACAATGTTAATTTTTTTATTAGTTTAAAAATCTGACTATGCAATATTATAAATCATAGTTGTATCCAAATATGAGACTAATCACCATTAAATATAACGGTTCAAAAAGAGCATGTTAATACTAAAAAATATTTTTTTTTTATTATTAACAATATAAGGCAGGGCATCTTTACAAATTTTAATTTATTACTTCGGAATTAACGCGTGTCTATATTTTTAGTATAAATATACTAATATATATATATATATAAGATTTCAAAAATAAGTTTTCTGTTAAATGGAAAAATTCTTCTTTTCCTTTTGCAAGATTTAAGAAAAATGAGCAGGGCAAATCCACAAAGGCTACTCCATATGTTTTTACCGCTGCAGCTGTAATTGCTATATTATTATGTGTACAGCAAATAAACAGAGATGGGCTATCACCAACATGCATCTACTAATATGATGAGTATATTGGCTTTTAATTTTTGATTTTAAAATCAAGAAACACTCTGCTGTTTTTTTAGTTGTTTAATAGTTTTTAACTGAAATAACAATTGAAGTTTTTGAAGTCAGGTATATGTATAAATTTTTTGTTAAAGGATATTTATAATAATAATAATAGGGAAAACAAAATTACAATCCTTATTTTTATGAAACTGTAAAGTAACTAGCCAAAACAATTATTGATGATCAAAATGCTAATAGTGCAATGACTGAGTACCCAGACTGACATTTAATAACATTTTATTTATATATCTATCATTGAAGATCTCAATATATGACTTGAAAGAGGAACTGTTTAATATTTAATACTCATAGATTATTGGTGGACTTTGTGAGTAAAAAAAAAATTAAAGAGACCAAATGAATTAAAAAGGAGACTATACTTTACTATGGTATAAATATTGAAGGAACTGTCAGGTGAAGTTCGTTATAAATAAAAAAATGAAAGAACAACATTGAGAAAATTGATGGTATGTCAGACAGAGTGATAATATTAATTATTCAAAGTAATGGAAGACACCAAATGGAGATAATTCAGGTTTTGGCCTTAACAAGTTCTCACCTGATAAAGTAGATTCTTTTTATATGCATGTATAAATAGTGGCTGCAGAAAAAAGTTTGCTATTAACTGAAAGGAGACCCTGTGATTCCTCTTAGAGGCCTTAAAGGAACCAAGCAGGGCAAATTCCTAATGTCCACTCCATACGTTCTTGTCATTGCAGCTGTTATTACTATGTGATTATTCATATAGTATACAAACATGGATGGGCTGCTCACCAACACGCATTAGCCAGTGTTGGTGAGTTTATTGGCTTTTTACCTCTGAGTTTAAGATCGAGAAATGGAGTTGGGCTGGACATATTGCTAGAAGAAATGAGAATAGATGGACAATTGAAATTTTAAACTGGATTCCAAGAGATTGTAAAAGACCCAGAAAGAGACCACATGTGAGATGGATGGATGAAATAAGAAAGTGTGCAGGGGTGTTGTGGAAAAGGGAGGCTAAAGATCAGAGAAGATGGATTAAACTTGGAGAGACCTTCATCCTGTAGTGGATTGATAATGGTTGATGATGATAAATAGTTTTGATCTGATTAAAGTAGTATTTTAAAATTATCATGAAAGATTTTAATGTTAGAATTAGTCAAAAAATGATACTTGAAAAGAATATATAGTTATGATAAGAAAGTTAAGAGATGTTATATACTTGCCACTTTCATGGGAAAAAATAAAGTATATATTATGAACTCTTTTTGAAATAAATGTTAAAAAGAAATAAACATGTAAACATTTAATTGGCCCATATTTTGACTAGCAAAAAATATATATTTCAAGATTGTATTGTGTTAATTTATTAGTGATATGTCAAGATACATGTTAATGCAAAATTAGAAAAAAAATTATAAAAGTTATAATTAAAAATTTATATTAAAACCATAATACATCATATGCTTCACTCTATATCACCTCATCCCAATAGATATTTGAATGTTAAAATGTAATCTAATAACTGACCATCAGGAAATAAAGCAAGAGTTTTTAGATAAAAGTAAAAAAAAAATAGATCAAGGATAAATGCTACAAAGACTAAAGATTCACAATTGTGAATTTCAAAAGTTTAACAACTACAAGCATCATCTTAGTTATATTAAAAATACAGATGGAAATGTAATGGATGAAATTAATAATATCATTAAATTTGAATGAATATTTTAAAAGAAAGTATGCTTATGAGTTTAAAAAGATTGTAATAAATATGTTTTATTAGTTTTTACTTGAGATATAGTAACTGAAGAGAAGACCAATACTAAAACTTCAAACTAGTCAATAATATGTGGAAAGATGCATGTTAAGAAGAATAAGCAGAAATAAAAAATGAAATATATGGATGAGAAAACAAACAGGTATCACTGACGTCATTTGATATTGACATATTGTTAGAAAAGATGATAAAAGATGTGTAGTCAAAGTTTTAAATTGATCCCAACATATTACAAAAGACATAGAAAAAAAATAAAAAATGGATGAGCTAAGAACGTTTGCCAATTTGTTATAGAAAAGGAAGAGACATGGTTGAAGAAGCTGGATTGAATGTGCTCATATTTTTATTTTGCAGTGGATACATTACACTAAAAGATGATGATAATATATATAAAATTGAAAAAGGAATTACGTAAAATATTAATTAAAAATTTACAAAAATTGTGAAAAAATATAGATAAAGTAATTTAATGATGAAAAATTGTTGTACTTATCTCTATTACAATTAGGCTCCAGGTATATGAAGGAGTGCCTGTATTTCAAATATTTCTCTATTACTATCTTAATTTACATTATTTAACTAGTTTTGCCTTAACTGGATTATATTTTACAAGAAAGTAATTTATTTTACATTATTTGATTTTAAGTTATTTTAGACATGTAATAAAGAACAAATATTAAAATCATAACAGAAAAATAAAGAAATATTTATATTACAAAATGATATACCTTTGTTGTTGCATATGGTACATATTGACAACAGATTTATTGGCCATTTTGTAAAGAAACACAAATTTAAATTATGCTCCATTAATTTGATCAGGGTTTTTCCAAAATATACATGTAGTTTTTATTTTGCTTTTTACATATTCATTTAAATTGGATTTAAACAATATTTGGTGTAAGATTTTAAAAAATACATGTATTTTATTTTGATTATTCATTTTATTCATTAAATTAAAACTTCTATTAATTGTTTGCATTCTATAAATTGTGTGAATTGATCAATGTCATTCTGTTGCATCATCGGTTTTTGTGTAGAGTCTTTGCATTATATTGCATTTTTTGTGTTTTTTGTAATGTCAGTATTTTATTTATGTCCCAGTTCAAAACTGAAGAGGGAAGAAATGTCATTTCTGCATTACTAAATGCTTTCTAAAAAAATATGTGATTAATTTTCTATATAAATATTTTTATTGTTTTCTCAAAATTAAAGAATCCCATTAATAGATTATAACTGAAGTCATTAAAATGTATAATTATTAACTTTATGTAAGTTCATTAAGTTGTATTTCAAATAATTAAACATTTTGGCAAAACAGAAATAACTAAGATATTACATGAATAAGTACAAATCATGGTTTCCTCCTTAAGAACAAACAAATAACACTGATTATAAAAAGAAATACCTGGGAAAATAGCTAGAATCAATCTTTTTTATTATTAATGTATTAATAGTTAATTTATAGAATCCTTTCCTTTTTTAAATATTACAAATTATCATCATTATTTATCAATACTTATTTTGTAAATGTAAAAATTTCTTATTTTATTTACTTCAACCCAATTTATATACTGGAATAAAATGGATATAGTAATTTAAAAAAGTCAATCTATTCTTTATTTATTTATGTTCCAGGATTAATTCTGGTGCATTCAGACCTGATTCTCAATCTTCTTATGAACTTCCAAGCAATAAAGTCATATGACTGTATAGTACAATAAGTAAATATGTATTAGATTATAATCTAATTAGGAAATATATCAGAACTAAAGCTATATCATTATGAGTGCTAATGCTTTTTTGTAGTGAAGATATAGACACTGATTTGTCTAAGAAATATTTGGAAGTTATTTCAATAGCTGATTGAGAACTACCACTGAAAAAAGTAACGGAATTCAGGAAAATTTTTCTCCACATAACAAATGATATTTTTCTAGACATACATTTTTTATGTTTTCATTTTTTTGTCCAATACATATTTAATTAAAGCACATTGAAAGACATATAGATATACAACTTTCTGCACCTGCAATATGTAATGCTAATAAATTTTTTTAATATATTTTTATTGTTATGGTTGTGTAACTAAGATTTTTTACTGAATTAAAATCGTATTTTTTCTATCTTTAAAGTTATTAAATGCTAATGATTTATATTTGCATAATGTCCAAGCTCAGAAAAACACTTTTGTGCAAATAAAAGCACTTTAATTTTCCTAATTTATTCGTTGTAGAAAATAAAAAGGTTTTTAGTCTCATGTTCATTTATAGTTAAATGGAACATTGTTGTTTTTCTTCGTAAGCATTTTAATTGCAAATTGTAAAGTGGAATGCAGATCAAACTTCTTTGTTTTGAAAAATCAGCCTTTTTTCCTTACTCTTTTTTAAATAGTAAACATTTCTAATTAATTTTATAAAATGAATAAAATTTTTAGCAGCGCATTATAAATATTAAACCATTCAGGATTTATATATAAATTCGTAAGTTAAAATTTCAATGAATTAGTTTTGATCTTTATATGCAAAGAAATTTAATTTTATTTTTATAATGTTTTTATATACATTTTATTTCAAAAAAGATGAACTTTAAACATTTGAAAAATATATAATTGGATAATGACTGCTAAGAACTTTGTATATTATTAGTGATTAGCTTAAGAAAAATTTCAGTTAATAAGATGCAATAATAAATTATAATTGAATAATCACTAACAGATTAAATTTTATTCTAACTTATTTAAATAAATAAATTTATATTTTTCAACTTTATATAATTTGTTAAAATAATATTTAATACTTTATGCAATCGAAAATCAAATAATCATATTGTTTTTTTTAATGCTTGAATAATAATTCATACTTAAATAATTAAATAGCATTATTTTCTGATCTACTTTAGTCATCAACATAAAAACAATTATCCTTCTTTTGTGGTTATATGATAGATATATTTTCTTCATCTAATTAAATTATTAAAAAAAATATATTAAAACTTTATTTATACTTTGCTAAATATATACAACTGTTGTAATAATATAGAGGCTAACATTTCTCCACGAAAATGTCATAATAATTTTCTATACATACACATAACAAAAATATAAAACGTTAAATTATTTGTGATACTAATTTGCTGTAAAAAACAACAAAGCTAAAAAAGTCTAATAATGAGCATTAAATAATAATAAAAAAATTAGATATTTTAGCGGTAATTATATTGAATATTAAGATATGTTAGTTTTAAAATTTAGAACATTTTTAATAATACAGGAATGCCTCGATTAGTGCTGTTAATTGGTTTTGGCAATATCCCACACTGTCTGAAACCATGCCAATCAGGAAGGAAAACTATAGGAAAAATGGTAATTTGTTGCAATATTTTTGTCAGCACTTTTTTAAATTATGGATATATTAATGATGATTTCCATGTTTGAAATAAATAATAAAATGGTGAATAAATAATAAAATTACAAATCAATGTAAAAGCTTTTATTAATGTACAATTGAACAAAAAATATACAGTATATTTTTTTAAATATTTTATTTTTTATTACCAAAACTTGCAATATTGATGTCTGCACTATTTTTTTCTTTGACCTCTTCTCCTCATACATTTCTTTGTAGCATCAAATTGTAGTGTAGATATTGTGGTGAATTGTAAAGCTATGTTTAATATTTGGAATAACTTCCATAATATAGTCAGAAAAAGTTTCAACTATGTTAGTAATTTTCTCAAGTTTGTCAGCCATTATTTCTTTTGTAGGAACTTCATGTAACTCTGCATTATCTAAGTTGATCTCATCTTCTTTATATGATTGTTGGTCTTTTATATTACTGAGTTTCATTATCCAAGTCCTTTGTATTTGATTCAATACACTCAACAGTATTGGCAGAATCTAATTCTTCAAAGCCAAGTTCTTTTCCAATTTCTATTACATTATTCATTACTTTAGGAAAATGGGTTTAGAAACCAATAAAATCATTTGCATAAAGTGGTATGATATATTTCCATATTGCCCTCATATTATTGGCTGTAATTTCAAGCCATGCTTCTATGTGTTAAATAGCATTTCTGATATTGTAGCTCTTCCAAAATTTTGTTAAAGTTTACCCCCCCCCCCCATTGTGGATTTTATGGCTTGTGTGAAAGTTTTGCACAAATAATAGCCCTTCAAAGTTGCAATGATACCTTGGTCCATTGTCTGTATTAATGAAGTGGTACTTGGTGGAAGAAAACTTATTTTATGTGTTCATTTAAATCACAAACTCCAGTTGGATGACCTGATCCATTATCTAAGATCAATAAAATCTTAAAATAAAAACCATTTTCTCTGCAATCATGCTCTGTTGTAGGACAAAAGTAGTATTTTTGTTACCCATGCTTTTTTATTTGATCACCACAATATGGAAAGAGTGTTCTTTGATAAACCTTTAAGACATCTAGGGTTCTTAGCATGGTACCCAAGCATCAGTTCTAATTTGAAAACTGCTGCATTTCCACATAATAAGAGTGGTAGGTGGTCTTTTGAAATTTTATATCCAGGACATGCTTTTGCATTTGCTGCTATATAAGTTCATGTTGATAATTTTTTCCAAAACATTCCTGTTTCATCAAGATTTGTTCATCTTTACAGCCTTCTTTTTCTATAATTTCATTTAATTCCTGATAATATTTTAAAACAGCTTTTTTAGCTGCACTTGAACTTTCACCTGCAATATGGACATTATGAAGGCCAGTTTACTTTTGAAAATAAAAATAAAAACACCCATGGCTTGTTGTAAAAAATTCACTAATTTCCCCTGCTTCATTTTTTGTTTTTTGTTTGTATTTCAAATCATTGTAGAGACTATGTGGCTTGACTTGAATTTCCATTTGACTTAGAGGAATTCTTTTTTTATTTAAATCTTCAACCCATATCGCTAACAGCTGTTCCATATCTAACATTAGACTGCTTTTGTTTTTAGTTATTGCTTTAAATAAATAAGATGCTTTAACTATACTATGAAATTTAATTGATCTTTCTTTTTAATAATTTGTCTAACTGATGATTTGTTCATTCATTTTTCATGGTCTACTTTAGCAAAGGAAACACCTTCTTCATGAAGCTTTATTATATCAAGTTTTTGTTTTAATGTTAACCACTTACATGTGTTATTTCCAGAAGAACTTTTTCTTTTCACACTCATGGTTGTTTATCAAGGGGGTGATTATAATTTTTTAAAAAGTGAAAATGATGAATAACTCAATTTTTACTCAATTATTGTTCTATTGTTTTAATACCGTACTATAGTAGGAAATCTACTAATCGAAACTGTACTAATCAAGGCATTCTTGTATAAACTTATTTTATACTAAATAACTATTAAAATGATATACATAATGAAATATTTGGGACATTGTCCAGTTTTAGCCATGGCTACATTTCAAGAAGTCTCATTAAAATGAGCTCAAAATGAATTATTAATCACTTCCTGATATAATTAAAAATTATGGAATAAAATAAAAGCAAACAATATAAAAAAATATCTCAATTGGACTTACATCTATATGTTTAGATTAAATTTATATATAAGTTAAATTTATATTTTTATTTTTGAAGATTTATAAAATGTATAACATTGCATATTTTTTATATGCTATATTATAAATTAAAATTATATATTTTATGAGCTTGACTAATAATTTAATCAAGGTTACTAATTATTTTAACAAAACTAATTAAGTTGCTTTGATAAGATTTGATTACATACAATCAAATTTAATCAGAACAATAATTAAATGTAATTAAAATAACTGAGAAAGAGAAAACTAAAACCAAGATCTAAACATAATGATTAAACACATGTAGCTTTCTGGAAAGATTTGTCCAGGCTTAACAAAGTGTGGTTGAAAAAAGAAAGAAAAGCAGACTACAGCATCTCATAAATTAAAAAAAAATTCAATTTTAG
Source organism: Epiperipatus broadwayi (assembly GCA_028023455.1). Lineage (NCBI taxonomy): Eukaryota > Metazoa > Onychophora > Udeonychophora > Euonychophora > Peripatidae > Epiperipatus > Epiperipatus broadwayi. Next base: position 2,217,756 of record JAQFVV010000185.1, read on the forward strand.
CTGAAAATTATTCTGTTTTAAATTGCTTTTATAGTACTTCTCAATATTGACAATAACAAATCAGCTAAAGTGATCAATTTAGTTAAAGAGAAAAATAAATATTTTTTGCTAAATATATCTGTAGTATATTAATCAGAATTCACGATGTAGCTTGTCAAACTTTAGAAAACTGCCAAGAAAAAGTTTGGAAACAAAGAATTTAGAGAAATGAAACATTTTGCTTATTGAAATGTTTTTTAATTGCCTGCTATTATCTTGCCCATGTAATCCAGAAACAAGTAAAGTAAAAATTTAAAATACTCATCCTAAAATCGCCCAATAGAGGTTTTGTAAGTATGCAAATCAAAAATAGTCTACCACTGTTAAGCTTACTAATTCCTTTGACTCAACCTGCACTAAGAATTTAATGATTTATAAATATATGTCGAAGGCCTTATTAAAATAGTAATATAATTTATGAATGTTAATAATTGACATTTTAAATGTTCTTTTTATTTTTTATTATTATTATTTGAATGTATATTATTTATGTCATTTTATTAATGAATGTTTTTAAGATAATGTAAAATATAGATGAAAATTATTTAGATGTGCATATACGTTTAATTAATCTATATCTTTTTATCGTTTTTTTAATGTGATATTAAGTAAATTTATATTTTTTTTATTTAATTGAGAGTATCTAAATAAATTATTAAAAATTTCATATAACTTATTTAATAGTTGTGCATCATTCTCTCAGTAATCTCACCTCCAAAGCTTAAACATTGATTCTTTATTAAGTATTCATGAAATGAAATGAAAAGTCTAGATTGTAGCCAAATGAACTGTGATGGTAATGTCAGAGAGTAAATATTTTAATAGAATCTTTGGAATAAAAAGCACTCCATTGAATATAGATAATTAAGTTAAAATCCTGCATATTCTAATTATATTTTTAGAAATGAATGTTAAATATGGACCTTTGAGATAAGATTTGATAAATGGTGATCAAGAAATATAACCAGGATGCCTCATATACATATTTATATGAAAAACAAAAAAATTGGACATCATCATCAAAAACGATTTTAGTAATCTTTAGGCATACTGACAAAATACATATGATTGCAGATTAAATCATCTGTACAACACATATTATCTGTACTTACAGATATATTGATAATTAGTTTGTGTAAAAATCATCATAAGTATTAGTAGATGGTTACTAGTTCTATATATATATATATATATATATATATATATATATATATATATAGTATATATATATATATATATATATATATATATATATATATATAGGCATAATACTTATATTTGTTCTGCAAATAAGGATTCCCTATTCATCCAAATTAATTTTTGCCCAAGCCTTTTTAGCATATATTCAGAAGCTATTTTTTTACTAAAGAACAATATATTAATTGCTAGTAATTTGTTCCGAGAAATTTATTTTAATAACAACGTTTATAAAAATGAGGGAAAAATAAAATATGATAATTATATGAAATGGATTGAATTTATCATGTGCATAGACATATATAAGAACATTAAAAATATTTGATTAAACATACATACATATATATATATGTAACATTACAATATTTGTCAAAAAACAATTTTTTCCAAATCATGGTTTCATTTATTAACAAATAGACTTTTTCAAGTAAAGTTCAATAATATTCACACAACATATATATGCAAAACAAAATAGCCTTTCGATCATTTATTTCAAAAAACAACTTCTTTAACATCAAAAGATGTTTTCATAAGATTGGTGGCCTCAGATTCAATAAAATTTAATCATCAGAGTTACTTTTACTCTGGTTTTATTTCATTTCTTTCATACAAGATAAACTCTGCTTTGGCAAATAATATTTTATAACTTGTATTCAGTCCATGAATATATAAAGCTAAGTTAAGATTTCTAATTTTAACTTTGATATAATGATGCTATTAGCTTTAAACAAGCTTTAGCATTCAATGCCACAAGAGAAAGTATTTAAAATCTCTATCTAGAATTATCCCTATCTGCAAACTGCTTTTAATGGCTCTCATCAGTGAGGTGCTGGAACATTCAGATACTAGATCTGAAAAACCAGCTCAAACCCAGCATTTATCTAATACTTAACTATTAAGTAGAAAATCAAAAATTTTCTGACATCTATATGTCTTCAAATCCAGCTACCTAACTTAAATATATCTGAATAATTTTCAGTTACACCATACATTAATAACCATAACAATATAACATCACTGAAGCCTTATAATGAAAATTATAATAGTTAAAAAAAAAAGTCATACATCACATGATTTAATAATCTTATATTAAAAACTAGCTTTTCCAATAGATGCTGCAATTGACAGCATTTAAAATCTCTATCTATAATTATCTCTATCCCCCAATACTGGTTTCGAGATATTGAGTCTCATTAGTGAGGCACTAGGATATTCAGACCCTAGATATAAAATACCAACTCGAGCACCATATTTACCTAATATTTAACTATTAAATAGAAAATCTAAAATTTTAAGACATCTATATTAAACTGGTTCCCTCTAAAAATTGCCATCTTAACCAGTTTTAAAATACCTGATAAAAAAACTTTAATGAGTTTTAATATCTAAACTTTAATAAGTTTATTTAAATCTCAATACAAAAATTCTTGGTCATTATCTTCAGTACTATGGGAATGGACTGGCCCTTTAAGCAGAGAGGCAAATACCATTGATTTCCTAGCCATCAATGGTATTCATGGTTAGATTGAGCTATACAAAGCATAACCCGATCACATTTCCTGACTGCAGTCCACCTCGACTGCTGGAATCAAATCCCTGTTATCCAAAGCATTTTATTTGTTTTTAGTATCAAACTCAGGCACCATCCAACCATATTTTATATAGTCAGCATGCTTTGAACAACAGGCACACAATCTGAAACTTGGCTAGCTCACACTCTGTCTCACGGTCCAGCACATTTATTTAACACATAAAATAAATATACACTAATTTACTGGTGATGCAGTTACAAGAGAGAGAGAGAAAAAATAGACAAAATAGCAATTAAACAAACATTATTATTTAATTATGCATATATATATATATATATTTTTTTATATAATTAAACATATATATAATTTATAAATGCATATATATATATATATAACAATAAATTTTACACAAGAAAAATATAAATGATGACTTAAGGCTATAGCTATAATATACCTTTATTAAACTTTATTTCATTTAAAATCAAGAGGGTAAATAGTTATTTAAAAGTATATTTACCCATATTTTTATTTTGTGTATATTGTCCAATGGTTTTGGTCTCCATTTGGTTTTGCTTTCCATCCAGTTGGCTTTTTGGTTCTATATCGATGGATTCATGGCTTTCTTTTCAGATTTCTGTTGAACAATGGGAGAAAGAGAGAGCATGTGGCAGCTTCTACTTCACAATCTGCACTGGTTCCAAATATTGATTTAGGCAGGATATATGATGACTGAGGGATTGGGGCATAAAGCTCTGTCAGAAACTCCTATCACTTATGCAGCTTCTGCATTGCAGTAATGACTGGTTTACTATTGTGCTCAAATTTCCGAATATCTGCATGCATTCTTTAGAAAGTCTCCAAACTCTGTACTGCCATTAATGCAAACTATATATAAATAATACTAATAGAAATCCTAATTGTATATCACAAACCTGATTTAATTACAGATTACACCCCCATCTAAAGTACAATAGGCCATATTAACTTTATATACTTTTTTCTCTCTCATTGTTTCAATTCCTTATCATAGTTTTTAACTTTTGACTTTAAGCCTGTTTTTAATTATTTTTACATTTGCTTTAATCTAATCTTTGCTTATATTAATCTCCTATCTCATTGATAGTTTACATCGTTTTTTAATTAATACAATTTCAATATTGTTATCAATCAGAATTCTTATAAACTAATTGCAATTTCAAAAGCTTTTCTTTTACAAATTAATTATTATTCTGTTTTCACATTTGCTTACCTTTTTAGACATTTTATTATTTTAATCATAACTCAGGTGTGTATATTCATGAACTGAATACAAGTCATAAACTATTATTTGTCAAAGCTGAGGTTATCTTGCATAAGTGTAAAAAAGTCTGATGATAAATTTTTTTGAATCTGAGGTCATCAATCTTATGAAGACATCATTTGATGTTAAAGGATGTTGTTTTTTGAAATGAGTGATGGAAATGCTAACTTGTTTTGCATAAATATGTTGTATAAATTTTATAGCATTTTACTTGGAAAGATATATTTGCTAATAAATGAAACAACGATAGTGAACTGATAAAAAAAAGCATATATAGACAATACATATACAAGTAAATATATTACAATGCAATGTTCTCTGCAACTTTAATAACAAACTCAATAAAGACAAATTCATTTCTGGCTTGCTTCATAATCACAATAATAAAGTTTAATCAAAGCAGAGTACTATAGATTATATTCCTCTTTTTTTATCCCAACTAGAATGTTTGCTAATGTTAAGTTACCCAAAACCTAATTTTCCACTCAGGCTTATGTTATAAGTCAGAGTTGTGAACTATTTCAGTACTGCAAAAGTGATCAATCAATTGTTAACAGACCAAATCAGATATGGGTCTTATACCATCAAGTCTTTTTTTCAAATTCATTGCCCGAATTAAACACTACAAGATAAAATCAGAATATAAAATTGCTTCTTTAGACATTATTGAATTATATGACTCCATTAATCAAAAAAACTCCATTAATATTGTCAAAGCCAAAATTGTACAAAGCAATTACCCACAGACTACCTATCACCTTTATCTCTGGTTTTCTTTCCTATCTCTACAACAATGTTATCATCACATTGAATGAACAATATTTTCATATGATGATTGGTTGTCACAAGAGATTACCACTCAGCAGATTCCTATCCAGCATATAATTAAACCCCTTCAAAGATAAACTTTCTAAATACTTCAGTACCACTCCCAGTCTTATTTATATTCACTACAACAACAATGTGTTTGTCACTGGATCTAAATCATGTATCATCTTTATTCAATCATATCTCCATGTACATTCTTCTCTATCATTACTATTGCTTGGAAAGTCTCACACAATGTATTTAAATATTTGGACATCCTCATACAATGAGATTCATGTCAACTAAATTACTCTATGTGTATTAAATCATTTGAAGTCAGAGACTTCTCACACCTTAAATCAAACACTTCATGCATCCACAAATTTTCAGATTTTTCATCATTTCTTTTCATAATTATCATTTCTATAAATTTAAAGCCTCTCACAAAACCAATATTGAACATTATTTAAAATACTTTAGTGACATTTGATTCAAATGCAACCATCTAACAAATAAAACAAAATAATTTTCCAGAAGTTAAATACTAACTTTCCCAAAGAATATAAACCATGTTTTTTTTTTCTACTCATCCATTGTCTTACTAAAACATTGTTAAAACCTTCTCTATTTTTTCAAGTTAAGTTTTCATGTCTCCTTTCAACCAATAGATTAATTAATAGTTCAAAAGACTGACTGACTTTGCATCAGACTTCTCATAAAGTGTACAAATTCTTATTCAATAAAACCATTGTAGTTACATATACTATGAAAAATTCTATGCATCTTCTCCTCATGTGTATCTCAGAACTGTTACTTATATGAAAGAATACATAATAAACCCAAATGAAATGCCATTTTTAGAACAGCAATAGTCCATCAGCCATATATATGAACTGTCTTCTGCTTCCATCACATTCATAGGACACCGTGAATCTAAATATAAAATCAAAGAAACATGGCTTATAGCTAATAATGCCTACACTATAAATTGAAAAGAACTATACATGTTCCTCTCCAAATCTGGTCTTATTAATTTTGCATATGTTTAAATATGTGTTGATACATATATCACCATGAACCCATTTGATATGTTTATGAGAAGATAAAATTTCTTAAAAGTGCTCAGTGAA